>OZ014474.1:18572719-18966162 GCA_963965965.1 Trididemnum nubilum | reverse complement strand
TACGTGTGAACGGAACGTTTTGGACTACTGTCATGCACACATTTGAGGGTTTCCGACAAAAGTTTGCACACTGGTCCAAATGGATCCATATTACACCCCAAAGCAGTTTTTGCAACTTTCTGACATCAAATCCGGAAGTTAGTGGGGGTCATTCTGTGGTCGTTTTCAATGATTTTGCACAAAATACACCAAAATCCGCCAGAATATCGTCTAGTTATAGCATTGAAACAAATATTCCAATTGGAAAGCATACCTTGCATTCATTCAAATCACGTTTTCAATTGTTTGTTTGGAAATGTTTGCTTGGATGTTACATATATGCGGTTTATCACCATTTTTTGCATTTCCAGCCACTTTTGAGGATTAATACGTGTGAACGGAACGTTTTGGACTACTGTCATGCACACATTTGAGGGTTTCCGACAAAAGTTTGCACACTGGTCCGAATGGATCCATATTACACCCCAAAGCAGTTTTTGCAACTTTCTGACATCAAATCCGGAAGTTAGTGGGGGTCATTCTGTGGTCGTTTTCAATGATTTTGCACAAAATACACCAAAATCCGCCAGAATATCGTCTAGTTATAGCATTGAAACAAATATTCCAATTGGAAAGCATACCTTGCATTCATTCAAATCACGTTTTCAATTGTTTGTTTGGAAATGTTTGCTTGGATGTTACATATATGCGGTTTATCACCATTTTTTGCATTTCCAGCCACTTTTGAGGATTAATACGTGTGAACGGAACGTTTTGGACTACTGTCATGCACACATTTGAGGGTTTCCGACAAAAGTTTGCACACTGGTCCGAATGGATCCATATTACACCCCAAAGCAGTTTTTGCAACTTTCTGACATCAAATCCGGAAGTTAGTGGGGGTCATTCTGTGGTCGTTTTCAATGATTTTGCACAAAATACACCAAAATCCGCCAGAATATCGTCTAGTTATAGCATTGAAACAAATATTCCAATTGGAAAGCATACCTTGCATTCATTCAAATCACGTTTTCAATTGTTTGTTTGGAAATGTTTGCTTGGATGTTACATATTTGCGGTTTATCACCATTTTTTGCATTTCCAGCCACTTTTGAGGATTAATACGTGTGAACGGAACGTTTTGGACTACTGTCATGCACACATTTGAGGGTTTCCGACAAAAGTTTGCACACTGGTCCGAATGGATCCATATTACACCCCAAAGCAGTTTTTGCAACTTTCTGACATCAAATCCGGAAGTTAGTGGGGGTCATTCTGTGGTCGTTTTCAATGATTTTGCACAAAATACACCAAAATCCGCCAGAATATCGTCTAGTTATAGCATTGAAACAAATATTCCAATTGGAAAGCATACCTTGCATTCATTCAAATCACGTTTTCAATTGTTTGTTTGGAAATGTTTGCTTGGATGTTACATATATGCGGTTTATCATCATTTTTTGCATTTCCAGCCACTTTTGAGGATTAATACGTGTGAACGGAACGTTTTGGACTACTGTCATGCACACATTTGAGGGTTTCCGACAAAAGTTTGCACACTGGTCCGAATGGATCCATATTACACCCCAAAGCAGTTTTTGCAACTTTCTGACATCAAATCCGGAAGTTAGTGGGGGTCATTCTGTGGTCGTTTTCAATGATTTTGCACAAAATACACCAAAATCCGCCAGAATATCGTCTAGTTATAGCATTGAAACAAATATTCCAATTGGAAAGCATACCTTGCATTCATTCAAATCACGTTTTCAATTGTTTGTTTGGAAATGTTTGCTTGGATGTTACATATATGCGGTTTATCACCATTTTTTGCATTTCCAGCCACTTTTGAGGATTAATACGTGTGAACGGAACGTTTTGGACTACTGTCATGCACACATTTGAGGGTTTCCGACAAAAGTTTGCACACTGGTCCGAATGGATCCATATTACACCCCAAAGCAGTTTTTGCAACTTTCTGACATCAAATCCGGAAGTTAGTGGGGGTCATTCTGTGGTCGTTTTCAATGATTTTGCACAAAATACACCAAAATCCGCCAGAATATCGTCTAGTTATAGCATTGAAACAAATATTCCAATTGGAAAGCATACCTTGCATTCATTCAAATCACGTTTTCAATTGTTTGTTTGGAAATGTTTGCTTGGATGTTACATATATGCGGTTTATCACCATTTTTTGCATTTCCAGCCACTTTTGAGGATTAATACGTGTGAACGGAACGTTTTGGACTACTGTCATGCACACATTTGAGGGTTTCCGACAAAAGTTTGCACACTGGTCCGAATGGATCCATATTACACCCCAAAGCAGTTTTTGCAACTTTCTGACATCAAATCCGGAAGTTAGTGGGGGTCATTCTGTGGTCGTTTTCAATGATTTTGCACAAAATACACCAAAATCCGCCAGAATATCGTCTAGTTATAGCATTGAAACAAATATTCCAATTGGAAAGCATACCTTGCATTCATTCAAATCACGTTTTCAATTGTTTGTTTGGAAATGTTTGCTTGGATGTTACATATTTGCGGTTTATCACCATTTTTTGCATTTCCAGCCACTTTTGAGGATTAATACGTGTGAACGGAACGTTTTGGACTACTGTCATGCACACATTTGAGGGTTTCCGACAAAAGTTTGCACACTGGTCCGAATGGATCCATATTACACCCCAAAGCAGTTTTTGCAACTTTCTGACATCAAATCCGGAAGTTAGTGGGGGTCATTCTGTGGTCGTTTTCAATGATTTTGCACAAAATACACCAAAATCCGCCAGAATATCGTCTAGTTATAGCATTGAAACAAATATTCCAATTGGAAAGCATACCTTGCATTCATTCAAATCACGTTTTCAATTGTTTGTTTGGAAATGTTTGCTTGGATGTTACATATATGCGGTTTATCATCATTTTTTGCATTTCCAGCCACTTTTGAGGATTAATACGTGTGAACGGAACGTTTTGGACTACTGTCATGCACACATTTGAGGGTTTCCGACAAAAGTTTGCACACTGGTCCGAATGGATCCATATTACACCCCAAAGCAGTTTTTGCAACTTTCTGACATCAAATCCGGAAGTTAGTGGGGGTCATTCTGTGGTCGTTTTCAATGATTTTGCACAAAATACACCAAAATCCGCCAGAATATCGTCTAGTTATAGCATTGAAACAAATATTCCAATTGGAAAGCATACCTTGCATTCATTCAAATCACGTTTTCAATTGTTTGTTTGGAAATGTTTGCTTGGATGTTACATATATGCGGTTTATCACCATTTTTTGCATTTCCAGCCACTTTTGAGGATTAATACGTGTGAACGGAACGTTTTGGACTACTGTCATGCACACATTTGAGGGTTTCCGACAAAAGTTTGCACACTGGTCCGAATGGATCCATATTACACCCCAAAGCAGTTTTTGCAACTTTCTGACATCAAATCCGGAAGTTAGTGGGGGTCATTCTGTGGTCGTTTTCAATGATTTTGCACAAAATACACCAAAATCCGCCAGAATATCGTCTAGTTATAGCATTGAAACAAATATTCCAATTGGAAAGCATACCTTGCATTCATTCAAATCACGTTTTCAATTGTTTGTTTGGAAATGTTTGCTTGGATGTTACATATATGCGGTTTATCACCATTTTTTGCATTTCCAGCCACTTTTGAGGATTAATACGTGTGAACGGAACGTTTTGGACTACTGTCATGCACACATTTGAGGGTTTCCGACAAAAGTTTGCACACTGGTCCGAATGGATCCATATTACACCCCAAAGCAGTTTTTGCAACTTTCTGACATCAAATCCGGAAGTTAGTGGGGGTCATTCTGTGGTCGTTTTCAATGATTTTGCACAAAATACACCAAAATCCGCCAGAATATCGTCTAGTTATAGCATTGAAACAAATATTCCAATTGGAAAGCATACCTTGCATTCATTCAAATCACGTTTTCAATTGTTTGTTTGGAAATGTTTGCTTGGATGTTACATTTATGCGGTTTATCACCATTTTTTGCATTTCCAGCCACTTTTGAGGATTAATACGTGTGAACGGAACGTTTTGGACTACTGTCATGCACACATTTGAGGGTTTCCGACAAAAGTTTGCACACTGGTCCGAATGGATCCATATTACACCCCAAAGCAGTTTTTGCAACTTTCTGACATCAAATCCGGAAGTTAGTGGGGGTCATTCTGTGGTCGTTTTCAATGATTTTGCACAAAATACACCAAAATCCGCCAGAATATCGTCTAGTTATAGCATTGAAACAAATATTCCAATTGGAAAGCATACCTTGCATTCATTCAAATCACGTTTTCAATTGTTTGTTTGGAAATGTTTGCTTGGATGTTACATATATGCGGTTTATCACCATTTTTTGCATTTCCAGCCACTTTTGAGGATTAATACGTGTGAACGGAACGTTTTGGACTACTGTCATGCACACATTTGAGGGTTTCCGACAAAAGTTTGCACACTGGTCCGAATGGATCCATATTACACCCCAAAGCAGTTTTTGCAACTTTCTGACATCAAATCCGGAAGTTAGTGGGGGTCATTCTGTGGTCGTTTTCAATGATTTTGCACAAAATACACCAAAATCCGCCAGAATATCGTCTAGTTATAGCATTGAAACAAATATTCCAATTGGAAAGCATACCTTGCATTCATTCAAATCACGTTTTCAATTGTTTGTTTGGAAATGTTTGCTTGGATGTTACATATATGCGGTTTATCACCATTTTTTGCATTTCCAGCCACTTTTGAGGATTAATACGTGTGAACGGAACGTTTTGGACTACTGTCATGCACACATTTGAGGGTTTCCGACAAAAGTTTGCACACTGGTCCGAATGGATCCATATTACACCCCAAAGCAGTTTTTGCAACTTTCTGACATCAAATCCGGAAGTTAGTGGGGGTCATTCTGTGGTCGTTTTCAATGATTTTGCACAAAATACACCAAAATGCGCCAGAATATCGTCTAGTTATAGCATTGAAACAAATATTCCAATTGGAAAGCATACCTTGCATTCATTCAAATCACGTTTTCAATTGTTTGTTTGGAAATGTTTGCTTGGATGTTACATTTATGCGGTTTATCACCATTTTTTGCATTTCCAGCCACTTTTGAGGATTAATACGTGTGAACGGAACGTTTTGGACTACTGTCATGCACACATTTGAGGGTTTCCGACAAAAGTTTGCACACTGGTCCGAATGGATCCATATTACACCCCAAAGCAGTTTTTGCAACTTTCTGACATCAAATCCGGAAGTTAGTGGGGGTCATTCTGTGGTCGTTTTCAATGATTTTGCACAAAATACACCAAAATCCGCCAGAATATCGTCTAGTTATAGCATTGAAACAAATATTCCAATTGGAAAGCATACCTTGCATTCATTCAAATCACGTTTTCAATTGTTTGTTTGGAAATGTTTGCTTGGATGTTACATATATGCGGTTTATCACCATTTTTTGCATTTCCAGCCACTTTTGAGGATTAATACGTGTGAACGGAACGTTTTGGACTACTGTCATGCACACATTTGAGGGTTTCCGACAAAAGTTTGCACACTGGTCCGAATGGATCCATATTACACCCCAAAGCAGTTTTTGCAACTTTCTGACATCAAATCCGGAAGTTAGTGGGGGTCATTCTGTGGTCGTTTTCAATGATTTTGCACAAAATACACCAAAATGCGCCAGAATATCGTCTAGTTATAGCATTGAAACAAATATTCCAATTGGAAAGCATACCTTGCATTCATTCAAATCACGTTTTCAATTGTTTGTTTGGAAATGTTTGCTTGGATGTTACATATATGCGGTTTATCACCATTTTTTGCATTTCCAGCCACTTTTGAGGATTAATACGTGTGAACGGAACGTTTTGGACTACTGTCATGCACACATTTGAGGGTTTCCGACAAAAGTTTGCACACTGGTCCGAATGGATCCATATTACACCCCAAAGCAGTTTTTGCAACTTTCTGACATCAAATCCGGAAGTTAGTGGGGGTCATTCTGTGGTCGTTTTCAATGATTTTGCACAAAATACACCAAAATCCGCCAGAATATCGTCTAGTTATAGCATTGAAACAAATATTCCAATTGGAAAGCATACCTTGCATTCATTTAAATCACGTTTTCAATTGTTTGTTTGGAAATGTTTGCTTGGATGTTACATTTATGCGGTTTATCACCATTTTTTGCATTTCCAGCCACTTTTGAGGATTAATACGTGTGAACGGAACGTTTTGGACTACTGTCATGCACACATTTGAGGGTTTCCGACAAAAGTTTGCACACTGGTCCGAATGGATCCATATTACACCCCAAAGCAGTTTTTGCAACTTTCTGACATCAAATCCGGAAGTTAGTGGGGGTCATTCTGTGGTCGTTTTCAATGATTTTGCACAAAATACACCAAAATCCGCCAGAATATCGTCTAGTTATAGCATTGAAACAAATATTCCAATTGGAAAGCATACCTTGCATTCATTCAAATCACGTTTTCAATTGTTTGTTTGGAAATGTTTGCTTGGATGTTACATATATGCGGTTTATCACCATTTTTTGCATTTCCAGCCACTTTTGAGGATTAATACGTGTGAACGGAACGTTTTGGACTACTGTCATGCACACATTTGAGGGTTTCCGACAAAAGTTTGCACACTGGTCCGAATGGATCCATATTACACCCCAAAGCAGTTTTTGCAACTTTCTGACATCAAATCCGGAAGTTAGTGGGGGTCATTCTGTGGTCGTTTTCAATGATTTTGCACAAAATACACTAAAATCCGCCAGAATATCGTCTAGTTATAGCATTGAAACAAATATTCCAATTGGAAAGCATACCTTGCATTCATTCAAATCACGTTTTCAATTGTTTGTTTGGAAATGTTTGCTTGGATGTTACATATATGCGGTTTATCACCATTTTTTTTTCAATGATTTTGCACAAAATACACCACCGCCAGAATATCGTCTAGTTATAGCATTGAAACAAATATTCCAATTGGAAAGCATACCTTGCATTCATTCAAATCACGTTTTCAATTGTTTGTTTGGAAATGTTTGCTTGGATGTTACATATATGCGGTTTATCATCATTTTTTGCATTTCCAGCCACTTTTGAGGATTAATACGTGTGAACGGAACGTTTTGGACTACTGTCATGCACACATTTGAGGGTTTCCGACAAAAGTTTGCACACTGGTCCGAATGGATCCATATTACACCCCAAAGCAGTTTTTGCAACTTTCTGACATCAAATCCGGAAGTTAGTGGGGGTCATTCTGTGGTCGTTTTCAATGATTTTGCACAAAATACACCAAAATCCGCCAGAATATCGTCTAGTTATAGCATTGAAACAAATATTCCAATTGGAAAGCATACCTTGCATTCATTCAAATCACGTTTTCAATTGTTTGTTTGGAAATGTTTGCTTGGATGTTACATGTATGCGGTTTATCACCATTTTTTTTTCAATGATTTTGCACAAAATACACCACCGCCAGAATATCGTCTAGTTATAGCATTGAAACAAATATTCCAATTGGAAAGCATACCTTGCATTCATTCAAATCACGTTTTCAATTGTTTGTTTGGAAATGTTTGCTTGGATGTTACATATATGCGGTTTATCACCATTTTTTGCATTTCCAGCCACTTTTGAGGATTAATACGTGTGAACGGAACGTTTTGGACTACTGTCATGCACACATTTGAGGGTTTCCGACAAAAGTTTGCACACTGGTCCGAATGGATCCATATTACACCCCAAAGCAGTTTTTGCAACTTTCTGACATCAAATCCGGAAGTTAGTGGGGGTCATTCTGTGGTCGTTTTCAATGATTTTGCACAAAATACACCAAAATCCGCCAGAATATCGTCTAGTTATAGCATTGAAACAAATATTCCAATTGGAAAGCATACCTTGCATTCATTCAAATCACGTTTTCAATTGTTTGTTTGGAAATGTTTGCTTGGATGTTACATATATGCGGTTTATCACCATTTTTTGCATTTCCAGCCACTTTGAGGATTAATACGTGTGAACGGAACGTTTTGGACTACTGTCATGCACACATTTGAGGGTTTCCGACAAAAGTTTGCACACTGGTCCGAATGGATCCATATTACACCCCAAAGCAGTTTTTGCAACTTTCTGACATCAAATCCGGAAGTTAGTGGGGGTCATTCTGTGGTCGTTTTCAATGATTTTGCACAAAATACACCAAAATCCGCCAGAATATCGTCTAGTTATAGCATTGAAACAAATATTCCAATTGGAAAGCATACCTTGCATTCATTCAAATCACGTTTTCAATTGTTTGTTTGGAAATGTTTGCTTGGATGTTACATATATGCGGTTTATCACCATTTTTTGCATTTCCAGCCACTTTTGAGGATTAATACGTGTGAACGGAACGTTTTGGACTACTGTCATGCACACATTTGAGGGTTTCCGACAAAAGTTTGCACACTGGTCCGAATGGATCCATATTACACCCCAAAGCAGTTTTTGCAACTTTCTGACATCAAATCCGGAAGTTAGTGGGGGTCATTCTGTGGTCGTTTTCAATGATTTTGCACAAAATACACCAAAATCCGCCAGAATATCGTCTAGTTATAGCATTGAAACAAATATTCCAATTGGAAAGCATACCTTGCATTCATTCAAATCACGTTTTCAATTGTTTGTTTGGAAATGTTTGCTTGGATGTTACATTTATGCGGTTTATCACCATTTTTTGCATTTCCAGCCACTTTTGAGGATTAATACGTGTGAACGGAACGTTTTGGACTACTGTCATGCACACATTTGAGGGTTTCCGACAAAAGTTTGCACACTGGTCCGAATGGATCCATATTACACCCCAAAGCAGTTTTTGCAACTTTCTGACATCAAATCCGGAAGTTAGTGGGGGTCATTCTGTGGTCGTTTTCAATGATTTTGCACAAAATACACCAAAATCCGCCAGAATATCGTCTAGTTATAGCATTGAAACAAATATTCCAATTGGAAAGCATACCTTGCATTCATTCAAATCACGTTTTCAATTGTTTGTTTGGAAATGTTTGCTTGGATGTTACATATATGCGGTTTATCACCATTTTTTGCATTTCCAGCCACTTTTGAGGATTAATACGTGTGAACGGAACGTTTTGGACTACTGTCATGCACACATTTGAGGGTTTCCGACAAAAGTTTGCACACTGGTCCGAATGGATCCATATTACACCCCAAAGCAGTTTTTGCAACTTTCTGACATCAAATCCGGAAGTTAGTGGGGGTCATTCTGTGGTCGTTTTCAATGATTTTGCACAAAATACACCAAAATCCGCCAGAATATCGTCTAGTTATAGCATTGAAACAAATATTCCAATTGGAAAGCATACCTTGCATTCATTCAAATCACGTTTTCAATTGTTTGTTTGGAAATGTTTGCTTGGATGTTACATATATGCGGTTTATCACCATTTTTTTTTCAATGATTTTGCACAAAATACACCACCGCCAGAATATCGTCTTGTTATAGCATTGAAACAAATATTCCAATTGGAAAGCATACCTTGCATTCATTCAAATCACGTTTTCAATTGTTTGTTTGGAAATGTTTGCTTGGATGTTACATATATGCGGTTTATCACCATTTTTTGCATTTCCAGCCACTTTTGAGGATTAATACGTGTGAACGGAACGTTTTGGACTACTGTCATGCACACATTTGAGGGTTTCCGACAAAAGTTTGCACACTGGTCCGAATGGATCCATATTACACCCCAAAGCAGTTTTTGCAACTTTCTGACATCAAATCCGGAAGTTAGTGGGGGTCATTCTGTGGTCGTTTTCAATGATTTTGCACAAAATACACCAAAATCCGCCAGAATATCGTCTAGTTATAGCATTGAAACAAATATTCCAATTGGAAAGCATACCTTGCATTCATTCAAATCACGTTTTCAATTGTTTGTTTGGAAATGTTTGCTTGGATGTTACATATATGCGGTTTATCATCATTTTTTGCATTTCCAGCCACTTTGAGGATTAATACGTGTGAACGGAACGTTTTGGACTACTGTCATGCACACATTTGAGGGTTTCCGACAAAAGTTTGCACACTGGTCCGAATGGATCCATATTACACCCCAAAGCAGTTTTTGCAACTTTCTGATATCAAATCCGGAAGTTAGTGGGGGTCATTCTGTGGTCGTTTTCAATGATTTTGCACAAAATACACCAAAATCCGCCAGAATATCGTCTAGTTATAGCATTGAAACAAATATTCCAATTGGAAAGCATACCTTGCATTCATTCAAATCACGTTTTCAATTGTTTGTTTGGAAATGTTTGCTTGGATGTTACATATATGCGGTTTATCACCATTTTTTGCATTTCCAGCCACTTTTGAGGATTAATACGTGTGAACGGAACGTTTTGGACTACTGTCATGCACACATTTGAGGGTTTCCGACAAAAGTTTGCACACTGGTCCGAATGGATCCATATTACACCCCAAAGCAGTTTTTGCAACTTTCTGACATCAAATCCGGAAGTTAGTGGGGGTCATTCTGTGGTCGTTTTCAATGATTTTGCACAAAATACACCAAAATGCGCCAGAATATCGTCTAGTTATAGCATTGAAACAAATATTCCAATTGGAAACCATCCATTGCATGTATTTAGATGATACTTTGAATAGATTGGTGGGAAATGCTTACTTAACTGTTACATTTATGCGGTGTTTTCTTTTTGGTTTCTTTTCTACCGTTTATAATGATTTGTGCGGATATGAACGGAACGTTTAGGGTACTGTCACGCATACATTTAAGGATAACTAATGATAGTTGGCACATTGGTCCAAATGAATCCGTATTAAACCTCCAGTTTGTTTTGGTAATTTGGTTGCATTTAATCCTGAGATTTGTATGAGTTTCTATATGAACGCATTTTATGATTTTAAGAAATTGCATAAAACTTCGTATTATTAACATTCAGTAAAGCGTTGAAACAAATATTGCAATTAGAAACCATACCTTGTCTGTATTGGCAGGATTTTTTAAACTGATTGTTGACAAAATTTTTTTAGAAGTTTCATTCATGTGTTTTGCTGTCATTTTTTGCATTTCAGGTCATTTCAACAATTCAACAATTAATACGCATGAACGCAACGTTTGGGTTGCTGTCACGCATGCGTTTTGCGGGTAACCATTTTTTTTGAACAGGAAGTAAAGCTCTTTATTTTATTAGTCAGAAAGTTTGCTTGATGTGGGATATTCTTTTGTTGTTTTCTTTTTAGTTTTTTTTAAAAATCTAGTAATATTTTACAAAAAATTTTGGCGGGGCATAAAACATTTTTGGGGAGGCACAAAAACATGTTCGGGGATGAAGACAAAAGAAAACGGCTCTTCATTGCAATTGCACTCCAGTGGCGTCGGTTATGTTGCTTTTTTGGGGGGCACAATTCTTGCTTGGTGGGCACAAGCTTGGTTAGGGGCACAAGAGCCGTCTTTTGTGCAGATTTTGCCATCAAGTTCGCGGTGAAGACCAATAAAAGGTCTTCGTCGCAAATGCACCCCAGATTCTCGCTTGGTTGGGACATTTTTGCTTGGAGGCTTCCTGTGGTAGGGGTTTTGTCCTCAAATTCGGGATAAAGACCAAAAAAAAAGGTTTTCTTCGCAAATGCTCCCCAGTGGCTTCTGGCCTGTTATTTGCTTTTGGGGCACAATTCTCGCTTGGGGGGCACAAGCACTGATTCAGGGGGAGGGCACGACCCCGAAATGCTCCACCGTGGCGCCGTGCCTGCCAAGCAGAGATAACCATCGTAGAGTCTTGTCCAAGGACGCAATAACGTGACCAGGGTGCGGGTTTAACTCAAATCATGCGATCAGGGTCGTCTTAAAAAATACGCGTTTATCCTCTGGGCCTCGTTGTCGACAAATTACCTGCCGGCAAGTAATCAGCAGAGTTTTCTTGGCATTTTCCTATTGTCATAATTGATTTGTCTAACAGTAAACATGACCTATTACAAAAGACAA
Organism: Trididemnum nubilum; assembly: GCA_963965965.1. NCBI lineage: Eukaryota > Metazoa > Chordata > Ascidiacea > Aplousobranchia > Didemnidae > Trididemnum > Trididemnum nubilum. Next base: position 18,954,116 of record OZ014474.1, on the reverse strand, counting down.
CTTTTAACCAAGCAGAAATATATTTGCAGCACTTTATTTTGCAATAAAGTTACGTACGTATTAAAATAAATATCCTGAAAAATTCGTGGAAAATCGAAAAACAGATAACCACAATCAAAATTTACTGGTTCTTATAAAATAAATCAGTGCAATACTTAAAAAATCCTGCGCGTTTATTACTTGTAGAAGAAATGCTTTTATCAATCTCCTAGCAGGCAATCAAATTTGCTTTGTGTTTAGAGCGAGCACAACATTCATATTTGTTTCTCAGAATGCCATCTAGCGATTACACTGCAAGAGGCAAGTTTTTAACAGTACAATGAAAAAGCAAAATTAATGCCTTTTTTTAATTTAACGTGAAGCTTGATCTTGTATATACATTAGATTAAAATTTTTAGAATATCACGTAATAAAGCAAAACTGTATTGATTCTTTTATAAGCTGTTAACATTTTTTGCCTAAAATTTTTGGAAAAATGGCTGCTATTACTTATTAGTGACTCGCAAAAATCTTTTAAATTAAATCTGCAAAAAGATTGGGTCACTTTCACGTTAATGCATTTTTGGAGTTCGAGCATAGAGTTTAATGTAAACTGCGGGTCTAACTGGTGTTTTACTTAGTCTCAGATTTTGGTGATAGTGTTATCATGCGCGAAAAAAATTAAATAAAACTTTGCCACAAAATTTTGCACATTGATATTTTTATTTGTTTGTTCAAATAAAAAGTCAAATTGAACTGAGCTTATTTGACGCCTGCTTTAAAGACACACAACATACACAGTATAAGTACATAAGCAAAATACAATACGCTGCATGTAAAGACGTCAAAGAGGCTGCGAATGCAAGGATTGTTGGTTGGCAGTTGGATCTTCAATCTTCATTATGCCTAAAGAATGATTTATCGTTACATTTTTTTTATACGACAAATCTTATGAGGACACAAGGCTCATTTTTGCTCAAAATTTAAGAACACTGCCAGTATCGGGCTCTCGGCATGAACAAAATAATTAAGACATTGGCTAAAGTTAAAAATCAATTTGTTATAAATGCTACTTCGTAACAAAATAAAAATATTTTTGCAATTACAGCCTGTGGACTGCAGGTGTTTCGTTCTTGCAGTTTTGAAAACCGCCAAAACTATTGTATTATGCAACACAACTTCTTATCAAGCTCAGAAGCGTTGCTATGGATGGTGACACCCGGGACGGGAGTGCGTAATGTCACCCTATATGTGTGACGCACCCTTTATGATGTCACCCTTTAGGCTGTGAGACAATTTATGAAAGTTATGTCAAAAGTTAGTGAAGACCAAAAAAAAGGTCTCCGCCAAAACTTCAATGCGTTTTCGGACCGAAAGTAAGTGAAGACCAAAAGAAAAAAAAAGGCCCTCGCTGAAGATTCAGTGGGATTTCGCTGCGGATGTGGATGGAGACCCAATGCATTGAACTAAAAAGCCTTCATCACAAATTTCTGGAGTTATGGTTTCACATCATAAAATGGTGTCACCCCAAATGGTGACACCCGGGACGGGCCGCCCCCCGTAGCGATGCAACTGATCAAGCTTATTTCTCACACGGTCCCGAGCAAGCTTATTTCTACAAGATATCCCAGTCTGGCAACCCAGAGCCCAAAAAAGGATGCTGTGCGTTATCAAAAAAGTGTCCAAAAAATGAATCATCCGCGGGGTCAAAGTTATTTCTTGTTGGTCCACACGACCCATAGAATTCAAAACCAGTTCGAAAATAAAGAACTGTCCCTGAATGCGGCATTAGAATAACAAAACCACGCTTCATGCTTCAGTGCGCTTTACCGTGACAAACTCAGCGCAAACACGCTTTAGCAAATGACGTATTATCGGTTTGGCGCGTCGTTACGGAGTGTGATTACGGCAAAAGTTTGAAGTTGAAATTGCAAAAGTGAGTTTCGTGCGGCTAAAATTTAACATAGTGCGCATCATTATTTTTTCTTCAAATTTGGTAGAAACGTAGTTGAATAAATATTCTACGAGGATATGGCAGTTTGAAGATCGGCCGTGAGCATCTTCACAAACTATTTCAAAGGTAAACATTTTGCTCATTTTTAAACTCAAGAAAATTACAGTTTTTAGCCACAAATTCTAAAAAGAAATACAGCGTTAGACAGAGCAAGTATTCCCCTACCTAAATATGAATTTTCGTTGAAATTGAAGCACTTTTAGATAGTTTTTAGCAAGTTCAAAGTAAACCGCTTCTGAAAAGTGCCTTAAAAAACGCGTTCAGCAATGGCGACCAAAAAATTGCCAGACAACGATGCGATGCGCGCGTGCCTAGATACCATCCAAATTTTATGAAATTTTTTTCAAAAAAAATACAAAAATCACACAGCAGCTAAGGGCTCCACCGCCCTCGAACCCCATTTCAGATCTGTAAAATACAGACAAATTTCAGCGTTGGGTTCAAATCAAGCCCATCTTTCTAAAAAAAATTCTAGTTGCACACCTGTCAGCTGTCAACAGTTGACTTCACTAGATAGCCTACAGTAGATATACTGCCTGCTACTGTACTGAAAAACAAAACTTTCTGACTTTATTTTAACTAGCAAGTGGCATCAATGTGAAGCCGGAGCCATATGGTACCTTAAAAATTGCAGCTCTGGAGTTGGAACCGTACTGTAGCCATAGTTGTAACGAATGAAAGCAGCAAAACTGGAACAGAAGCCATGCCTTTTTTCCACTATGCCACTAGTTTTGCAGCCCTGCTGTTCACAACCAATAGCCTACTGAATCTACCCCTCTACCAATCCAACTTTTAATCTAACAAAATGGAGTAAAGCTGTTTTAGACTATTGCTAATGCTATGCAGCTGATATTGATTTGGTTTATAAGTGTTTAGGAATGAACCCTGAAGTGAACCTGCGATTAACAGATTAATTTTCTGGGAAGGCTGAATTTGCATAGTAGATAAAATAGGCCTGCAGGCCTACTCATACTGCAACAGTGCAATATGCCAAGCTATAAAAACGATGATAGGAGCTTATGACAGAGTAAAGTGATAACTGATAGCCTAGTTTGTAGCTTATCACCGGTAGGCTACTCCAACCCAGAACGATGGATCTAATTTACGCAAAAACCTAATCACGAAAACTCCGCTACTTTTAAACGCTCACATTCGTAGCGTATACCCAGTAGCCACAGTATTCAAACATCATACAGTAGGTTCACTCAATTGTGACGTGTGTTCGCATTTTTTGAGAGCCAAGCAAAACTTTGGAGTCAAATTGACGTCATAGTAGTGAGATTGTAAGCGGATTCGAATTATGACAAATGATAATACTTGCTCTGAAATTTTATGAATTTTGTCTCCACCTTACGGAATTAAGTCTTTCCCCTTTTTTTATAGCCCTATATATTGAAGGATTCCTACAATTTTCGTTTCCATTGCTGAAAGATTTACGAAAATATCGTTGATTGTTTGAAATATCAAACCGCCCCGCAAGTTTGGCGTAAAAAGCGGTCTCAGTTGAAAACGGCTGAAGTACGGCAAAAAATATTTCATTTGTTTGTATGTCTTAAAATACCCTTTCATCCCAACCAACCCACTCTTGGCTGCAGTGAGGTTTTTTTTTTTTTCCTTTTTTTTCTTCCTAAATTTTGTACGCTCTTCTTCTCCTAAACCACAAAACATCGAAATTTAATTGGAACGACCGACGCTCTCGTTGCGTGTTCCCCTGTTTTTACTCAGCCATTTTCCAACTAACGAGTTCGAAATTTCAGACTTTTGCTTATAACTCGAGAACTGTTGAGTCTAGCTACATGAAATTTGGACAGCAGTTTGAGATTAATGAGTTGTATGTTTGTACCAAATTTCGAGGCAATAGGTCACGTGACTTCGGTTTTAAAACCCGAAAACCGCCCCACAAGTTTGGCGTAAAAAGCGGTCTCAGTCAAAAACGGCTTAAGTATGGCATAAAATATTCCATAGGGTTGTATGTCTCAAGATACCCTTTCATCCCAACCACCCCACTTTTGGCCGCGATGAGGTTTATTATTTTTTTTCCTTTGTTTTTCCTTTTTTTTCTTCCTAATTTTTGTACGCTCTTCTTCTCCTAAACCACAAAACATGGAAATCTAATTTTTGTGTAAAGTTGTTGAGCTGCAAATGCAATTTTTTCTCCCGAAATTTTTTGGGGCAACTCCACCGGGAACCCTCCCAAAATGGGGCCCCAAAAAATCAATTTTTTGAACGGCTAAAGCTAGGGTGCTAGTTGTTTTTGATATCAGCAGATATTTAACAGACAAATATTTTGACATAGTTTGGAGGTGCCACCCCCCCGGGGACTCCCCCAAATGGACCCACACAAAAATCAATTTTTTGAACGGCTTAACTTAGAGAGCCAGTGTTTTATGATATCAGCAGATATTTAACAAACAAATATTATAACATAGTTTGGGGGTGCCACCCCCCAGGGACCCCCCTAAATGGACCCCCCAAAAATCAATTTTTGAACGGCTCAAGGTAGAGTTCTACTTTTTTTTTGATATCAGCAGATATTTAACAGCCAAATATTTTGACATATTTTGGGGGTGCCATCCCCCCCCCGCAGAGCCCCCAAAAGATCAATTTTTTGAATGGATCAACTTAGGGTGCCAATGTTTTATGATATCTGCAGAGACTTAACAGAAAAATGTTTTGGCATAGTTTTGGGTTGTCACCCCCTGGGGACCTCCCAAATAGACCCCCCCAAAATCAATTTTTTGATCGACTCAAGCTAGGGTGCCAGTATTTTATGATATCAGCAGATATTTAACATAAAAATTTTTGATATAGTTTGGGGGTGCCACCCCTTGGAAAACTCCCCTTCCCCAAAAAAACCTCCAAAATTCAATTTTTGAATGGCTAACATTATTAATTATTTAACAAATATTTTGACATAGTTTAAGGATACCACTCCCTCGGGAAATTGAAAATTGGACCACTCCTAAATCAATTTCTTTAAATCACTTGGTATAGAGTTAATTGTTTTTAATATTAGGTCTCTAAAAAAAACACTTTTTGGCGTGGTTAAGAGGTGACACCCCTCCTCGGAAACCCCCCAAATACATACATTGCCCAAATCTTTACTTTTCATTTCAACTTAAACCGCTATTTTCATAGATATTTGTTAGACAAAGAATTAAAAATACAAATTGTTGTCTGTTTGAGATAGAAGTTTAGAATTGTTGTTATTAAGTAGACTTACCATTCGTCCCGGTTTAGCCGAAACAGTCCCGGTTTTAAGGCCATGTCCCGAGGTTCCGGCCGGTTGGTGGAAATGTCCCGGTTTTTTGTTCGTTTGTCAAAACCACTTAAAAATTTGAAAAAAACACTTGGGTCCAGGGGTGCCGGAACGTCGGAGGGCTTTTTCAAAGGGGGGGAGCTTTTTCAAAGGGCACTTTCAATACTGTACGTATACAGTCATTCATTATTACCAAGATTGCTCTCTAATGCTGTCAAACAATTAAATACTTCAACAAAGTCAGAGTACTGAACAGAGGTGGACAAAGTAGTCGAAAAATCTACTGAAGTAGAAGTATTGTTCCTTACTCAAAAATGCCTTTCAAGTAAAAGTATAAGTATGGCGAAGAATTTCCACTTAAGTAAAAGTAGGAAAGTAGTCAAAATTAATTCTACTTAAGTAATGAAAGTAGAAAGTAATTTCGAATTTCACGTGTTTGTTTATTCTTCGAAGGTTTGCTGTTGTGACGCTTACGATCAGTGTTCAAGAAAAGCCATACTTACGATAGCATATCAAAAAATCAAAGTTTTATTATTCTCTTGAAATTACACCGAAGCGTGTTACGAATACGATTTAGTAGGGACTCTGGGCTCATCTCCGCGCCTGGACAACACAGCTTGAGAAGAAATGTCGCAGCGATGGCGAGTCGTTAGCAACACTGTTCGTTAACCGGCTAGGGAATTGAACCCCAGACGGGCCGCAGCAAACGCAACGCCGTTAACCGCTAATCTTTTTCGTATGAACCAGGAGTAATGCGCAAGGCTAGTTTGTCTACTGTACCATGCTAATCCGGGTTCGGTATGTTTTTTTTTTTAGTGAGACTGAGTCAACACCTGGTATTTGATGCAACGCAAAAACACACTACCCTAGATGACCTGTAAATGAATCGGCGTAACTATTCAATAAGTTTCGTAGTACTGTACAGTAAAACAAACTCGATACGTACTTATTGTACACGTTGTGAGGTGGAATAATGTTTACTTCGTTATTGTACACGTTGTGAGGTGGAATAATGGCTAAATGTTTACTTCTACTTTACATAAAAGTCATTACTACTCAAGTAGCGTTACTTCGAGAGGATTTTACTTGAAGTAAAAGTAGAAGTATCAGAAATGAAAAATACTTAAGTAAGTCGCTCGTTACCGAAAATGCTACTTAAGTAGTCTACTTAAGTAGAACTACTTCGTTACTGACCACCTCTGGTACTGAATACCTCGCAGAGTAAAAAAGAATATCAAACAAATTATCAATTAAGTAATGGTAGCTTCAGCCATTGGGGGTTTGGGGGCAACGCCCCTATAGCTGGAGGCTGGGGGGGTTGGGGGCTTTGCCCTCAGCGCACGGAGATTTTGCAATTTTTTTTGCAAAAATAACTTAATTTTAGGCCTATTTTAGCAAAAATTAATGCGTTTAAAACGTGGCTTAGGAATCAGCAGAGCAAAAACATAATTAAATTGACTGCGCAAATGGGCTATGAGGATGGTTGTTATGATAAATTATCAGCCTTTTTATTACAAGCTGGTAGATCACAAAACAAAAAAAAAAGTTTTAGTCTGATTCGTCTGCATTTACAAAAAAAGCAAATTTTGGAGATGTTCATCACCGCTTCCACCTAATATTTTACTGCTAAATCTGACCAAGAAATGGATCTTGCTTCAGTTATTGCAATGAATTTTATGTGTTAGAAGTTTTTCTCATATTTTTCCAGTTTAAGCAGGGGTCCAGGCCCTTGAATCCGTTGCTGGTAAAGCCCGCGTTCTTCGTTCCTATTACGGCTACAAATAAAGCTAGAAAGATGAATGTCTTTGAGAGTAATGCATAGGCTTACAAACATAGGATGCTTAAGTTCTAAATTTGAAATTTTGTTGCACCCTATCTTCCTAGCGTCAATTTAAACTGACGGAACTAAATCGGATGTTACATGCTAATCAAATGCATTCCGCAAGTTTGTTTATTTATTGCACGTGATATAGAAATCAATTAACACACGCAATTTGTTGTAAATTAGTGACTATTTTCCAGTAAATTTTCAAGTTAAAAAAAATAAAACGAAAATGAGAAATTTTTATCCGCGTTTTTTTTAACAATCAATACCGTTGCTACTGGGGGCAGGGAGTGCCGTGCCCCCCTCCCCCTAACGGCTGCTTGTGCCCCCCATTTTGGTTTACTAAAAATGCTGTTTTTGGAACATTACTCAACGACAAAACTACAGACAGTGAAGGAAAAATTGCTGTACCGGTACATAAATCTGACGCTATACTCCATCTTATTAACACGCTTTCACGGATGTGTCGCGGTAGAGACATGTGAGCCTGCAGAATCGTTACAGGTACTTCGTTAGTGATTATGACATGAAACAAAACGTAAAATCATTTTTTCAAAGACCAGCTGTTTTGATTTTTAGAGCACACTCAAGATTTTGAGGTTACAGTCAGTGGCGCAACCAGTAGCGTAGCCAGATGGGGGGGGGGGGCTATAGCCCCCCAATTGGCATGTCGACCAAAATGCAGAATGGGAAAAACACCACCTTTTTAGCACTTTTGAGACTGTTTTATGCATTGGAGTGGACTAAATAGTGATTTAAAACATCTTTTGAAGCATATGTTCAGGGGGGGGGGGGGACTAATTTGTCAAAAATAAAACCAACAAATAAATGAAAACTTTGAAAAATGGTTAAAAAAGAGCAATCAAATTTGATCGCAAGTGTAAAAATGCTAAACATAGGTATCATCAACAAATATACTATAAACTAAGGGATAGGGGGGGCTATTCCGTATTAGTTAATTACCAATTATTTCTCTCAATTCTCTTTTTATTAGCCCCCCCAATTATTTTTCTCTGTAAACTGTATACGAAATAGATTACTCCGTGTGAGTTTTATTGAACTATTCGATTTTATAATTTACCAGCATCTAAACAAAAAAACTAACACTTTACCATTAGCCACCTCCCAAATAGCCCATTTATGCCACCAGTTTGATCATGTTTGCACTGCCAATTTCTAAAGCCACGTTTTAAAAGCAGTGTTTTTTAACAAAATAGCCCTAAAATGAAGTGAGTTTTGCAAAAAAATGCAAAATGTTCGAGCTCTGGGGGCTCTGCCCCCAGATCCCCGTGCCTTCGGCGGCTGGGGGCTTTGCCCTCAAACCCCCAGACCCCCAAAACCCCCTCCATTGCGAATTTTTGACTATGCGCCTGGCCGCAACTAGGGTGAAAGGGCTTAAGCCTCATTAGCCAAGTCACTTAAAAAATTAACCTCAAAATACGAGCGTTTAAACGCATTTTAGACTTGACCTCAAGTAAGGGGGGGGGGGGGGGGCTGAAGATGCCAAGAAATTTAATTTTTTGAAATGACTTCTGAATTTTAAAAATTTAGTTATTCGTATGGCGTCAAAAAATGCGAAATATGATTAAAATGGCGTTAAAGTCTCTATTTTTCTGCTGAAAAATTGCAAAAATCGCCCAGCGGCTGGGGGCTCTGCCTCCAGGCCCCCGTCCACGGTCACTAAATATTTAGTGACTATGCCCATCTGTGACGCGCTTGAGTTGCATCAGTTTGTTCAGCACCGGGGCTTAATTATGCAGTTTTTGTGCAAAAAAAAAAACAAAAAAACTTTTAATTCACCCCTCTTAGCAAAATCCGTGTTGCACGTCTGGTAGCAATCACTGCAGTAGATAAATTTTTCAAGCGATTATGGGCCGCAGATGAATCGAGCTAAGAAACGCTGCTGGCCTTCTTTTCAAATTGCGCATAATTGTAGCCCCACAAGATCTGGAGATTAGTTTTTACAAGCAAATTTTAGTGTCCTCTATTTTTGGCTAGTGTCCCCTCACTTCGTTTGCTCTGCCGACGGCTCTGGTTAGTGGTTATGATTAAGGTTTGGGGTGACGTTTAGAGTAAGAATTTGAGTTGGGTTGGAATTAAAAAAATTAGGTAAAAATTTGCGGTAAAATAGCCTCTTCCATTTCCTTATAATTGATTTAATGAACTTTTTAGTGCCACTTCGTGAGAGTATTTCTTTATACTAAAAACGATATTTTTTTCATAAACTGAAAATTGTAATGTATTTTTGGATAGACCAAAAACATTTTTACGTTGTATTTCTAGCAAGGCTATTTTAATTCACAAAACACTAAACTCTAATTACAAGAATGTTTCTTGTAGTTCCAATACTCTCTCGCGTGTCGTCAGTTTAGTCTGGCAGTGCTGCCCCCTTGCCCCCCTGGTAAAAGGGCAGAGGAGGCAGCTACCCCCCTGCCCCCCCTCCGTTTCGGCACCACTGCTTGTGTCGCTGGAGCGAAGACCTTTTTTTATGTTTTGATTTTTTGGAGATCACCTGAAAAATCATTCAAAACTACGACTGTCCCGGTTCTCTGTCTGAAAAATATGGTAACCCTTTTATTACGGCAAAAACATAGATCTGGGACCAATAAAATGCAGAGTGTCTTATGTAAATAGATAATATATCTAGATTATTCTTGACATTACACGAGAGCTTTGTACGCATTTTGAATTTAGGCTTGAGCTACGATATTTATGGTACTGTTACAGCAAATTAGCTTGCTTTGAATTCAAACAAAAACCTTTTGCCTTGCAAGATTCCAACCACTATGTATTCGAACAGAAAACCTTTTGTAACATGAGAAAAGGCACGCCAATATCGATCATTGATAAGATCTTATGTTTACTTTCGCCGTTCGCAGTGAGCGAATTGTTTTGCTTAATCATGTTTAGTTTTTTCTTTCTTGACCCCGAACGGTGCGTAGCGGATTGGAATAAAAACAAGTTACTTTCTCTGTTTGCGTATATTGATTTTGCTAGTATTAACGAAAATGTAGTGATAAGTTGATTATTGTTTTGCATTCGTCTTAGTATTTTCCAATATGATTAGTTCAGCCGAAGGCGATGAATAACTCACCCACTTTTGCAAAACAAAACTTGTTTTGAACAATGTTTACAAAAAATAGCCTTTTTTTTCTTAAATTTTCGCGTGGTTTTTATTCTATTCTTTATAATTTTTCTCTATAAATGCTCTTGCAAAAACATCAAATTATTTCAATTGACTCAAAACCTTGAAATAGATTTGAGATAAATGAATTACTGTTTGATTGTCGATTTCTTGATACGATTCTGTGCATTACCGTCTCAAAATAGTTGGTAAGTTTTGTGCATTTTATTTTCGATATTTGAATTGATTTGTGAACGTTATATTGCGAATTTGGATTTGTTATTTTGCTCTGATAATTATTTCTCTTTTCTAATGATGCTACATGTAAAAGCTTGAAGCTGAAATAATGTTAATTAATTCACTCATAAAGAATGTTAATTGTTTTACTCTGTTAAAACCGATCTGTGCCTGCTATCTATCGCATTGTGTTGTGTTTATTTTAGAAAATTGTCAAAAGTTTTGCGTCAGAGTTCACGTCAAAGCGTCGAGCGTCAACTGTCATTCGAAAGACGTCAATTCTAGTGATTGTGATTTGTGCACCTTAGTCAATAGTGAACTGTTTGAAGTATGAACTTGGGTGTGCTTGACGAGTCATCTCTATCCGGTCGGTATTTGAGCACATTTAAGACTGTGGCCGAGTTTCCTGTAACAGGTACTGATGGAGGAAGCTTTAACAGATAAATTGTTGTTAATCATTTAAGATGTTGGCTTAGCTCGAAATTTGATATGATAGGATTTTCACTACGCTATTAAGATTTTTTTATTTGTTCAACCTACAATATTGCTGACAGAAACATGTTTAACTACGAGTATCGTACAATTGGATCCATTCATTTTGCTTTTGATTTTTGAATTCAAATTCATTGAGTTTAAAAAAATTGAATTCAAATTCATTGACTTTGGAAAAACTAAACTCATTTTTCGGAGCATAATGATTGAAACGTTGTTGACGGAGTTGATAATGCACGAATCATTGTGTGTTTAAGGCGCATTGCTAGTCGCTACTCGCTATCTGCTGTTTAGTTAGCTGTCTCTTTTATGTTGACTAGTCGATGTCATGTGGTAGCTGATTTACGGCTCATGATACCTGAATAAATGTGCTTAGAAGTTGACGGTATACCTGATCTCTGTATAAGTAGCCTAGAGTAGCAGGCCATAAACAAACGTTAAAGTTATCGTAATCTAAAGCAAAGAGCCAAAATGTTCGCTCATGTTTTGGCTCTTTACTTCATCTTAAATTTAAGTTAATTAATTGACTTTGGAAAAACTAAATTCAAATTCGTATTCAAATTCATTATTGACTTTGCGAAAGTTCGTTTCAAAATGTATTTTTACTTTGATTGGACTGATGTAGAATTATGTTCATATCTGTACTTCTGAGTTCATACAATTCGACAATTCAAACTTACCCTATATTTGACAAACCAGACTATTGAGAAACTAACTTAGATAGGAAAAGGATTAGAAAAAACTAACATTTTCGAGTAGTTCTTGGAAGTTGTGCAAAAAAGTTTTACTCAGGGAATCTGTAGAATTAGGTAGGCCTAACTCACCATGTAAGACAATTCAACTTGTACCAACTCATAATTTTTATCACAAAAAAATAATAAACAAAAAAAAAGACGCAATGAAAGCACACAAACAAGTTTTAAACAATCATTTGTGTTCTGACCTGATTCTCAGTCTTTTTAACCAGCTTATAAATTGCTATTTTCACAGTGTAACTTTTGATTTGAGAAAATCAAATTCATCGAATATTTAATTAAGACCTTCAAATTCATTGACTTTGCAAAAATTAAATTCAAATTCATTGGCTTTGTAAAAGTTGAATTCAAATTCATTAATAACTCGAGAGTGGATTCAAATTCACAATTCAAATTGAATCCAACCTGAGAGTACAGCATGTATCCATTGATATTGAGTAATGGAAAAGCTTATATCATATCCAACCGTAAACTTCTGAGCAGAACAGAGCTTGACACTAAAAAGAGACAGATGGCCATTTAGTGAAAAAAGTCGTCCACGTGTAAACGAAAACTAGTAAGCCAAATATACTTTTACCAAACCAGATGCTTTGCAGGATTCTCGCTTAGTGCCTGAACTGATACCCATCGGTCGAGACGTTCCGCGTTCGTCTAAATGCGATTGGTTAGTGCGTGAGCGGAGCGCTACATGTTTTCTTATTTTGCAAGGCTACGGCGTTTCACTTGGTCTATGAGGATACGTTTCAACTTACGTGCTAATTTCAGAGCAAACAAGTTACAAACGAACTTTCCAGCGCCAAACTGTCGGAAACTCGAATATTTCACTACCGTTAGCTTGCGCCGTATGACAAAATATGCATGTAAAGCGTTTCCCTTGTAGCAAAGGAAGTAGGAGTTTAACCAAAATATAAATAATTTGGAAAAGGTATGTTGCTTTAATTTATGCTAGATTAGGCGATTTTGTTGGGTGTTCAAAAAATACCCAGATGCCTTTTATCGCTCGTAACTCAGGTTTCTTAGCAGCAAATTAAGCATTTTGCTTCTTATTGAGGATTTATGAGAAAATAGAATATGCTTTAATCAGTGATACAGTTAGGGGAGACTAACAGGGCTAGAGCTCTTTTGTTAACCAGCAAGTCGCTAAGAACATTTAAGCCAAATACGCGATTTTTCATCTTTTAAACGTATTTCGCCAAACGACATCGGGTAGATATTTGTACTTATAAAGAGTGCTGACGCAACGTGACGCTAACAACTGACTTTTTAATGACTTAACGCAGTGTTTTTCAACCATTTTTTTCAAGACCCAAAGTCGTTTAAACACGCTAACTGCATGAACAGCTGCAACCCAACTAAGTAGTCACAAAAAAAAAAACACGCACACACACACACACAAAAGCAGTACTTTATTTCACAATTATCACCATTTCGCTTCAACAATTTTTATAATCGTGACTCAACATCACTCAACGCTAAACGCATTGAATGCTCTTCACCTAGACTGTTTCTATATTTTTTTTTATAAATGTCAGAGCAGAAAATCCCATCTCATGTAAATATAAACTTGGAAAAGAGATTATCATTTTTAAGGCTTCTTCATAGAATATTGGATATTTGTTTGCTTAACTATGAATTAAAGATAATCAAAGTACTGAGGGTTCTACTTATGTCAGCAACCCATTCATAAAGCTTTGGCGACCCACGTTTGAGAAACGCTGGCTTAACCTGACGGGTTTATTTTTTTAGAATCAGAAACGATGACGTTGATATTTTTTGACCTTGTTTGAGATTTATACTTTTCTGGAGGTTCCATGATCAGATATTTTTGAATAACTGCTGATTTTACGGTAGACGAAAAGTACTTTTGAGCGTCACAGCATTAGCTACGCGTCGGTTGTTCACTGGGTTTGCTGGCAAACTCCCATCTAGTTTTAACAAAGAGCTGGCGCAGGAGCGCTTTCGAATCTTCTTCTTTTGTACCGGTTTCCGCCTCGATCTCGCGCAGTGGTCAACCATTTGGCCACTTCGGTTTCCAAATCGACTTTGCTGCATTTAATGGTTGCTAGATTCTTTTTTACAGCATCTGAAAACACAACAATGGGCAATGAGAAGCAACTAAACAAGTCATTAGCGTAGCTGAGATGGTAAAGGCGTCGTTTTTACGACGACCTTGATTGCATAATCTGAGTTCAATTTGCACCCTGGTCACCTTGTTACGTCTTCGGATAAGACGGTTTACGAAGATTATCTTTTCTTGGCAGCTTTTAAACAAGCAGCAAATTCAGTGGAAAGGAATTGAAGAAATCCTCAAATTGAAGGAATGCGACAACCCAAATTGCTTAAGATTTATGAAAAAGTTTCAACAGAAAGAGAATTATGTTGAACTTTTAATTGAAAGCTTGACTTTAAAAAGTTCTAAAGGTTTTCAAAAGCATACACCGTAAAAGCAAAATGTCCCGGTTGTAAATACGAACGAAAGTCCAGTAACTACAAACACCGATCAAATTATTTTACTGCACCATTTAGCGGATCAAAATATTTCAATTTCTTTGCAACTGATAGTTGTTTATGAAACCTAAAAAATCTTGGTAAATTGGTATTTATTTGACTTGATAAGGGTTACTCGCTGGCTGAATTTGGGTTGAGCGTAAATAAGGTCGAAGGAACTGAAAACCTTTCGAACAGCTAAACTTGATAATCTTTCACGTTTTTTAAGAATGTTAATCAACGGTAACGAGAAAATTGTTGGTAGTCAATCTCCTAAAACAGTGCTCGCTGACATGCAGAAATAAAATCAGAGCAAAATAGAACTACAAAATCCCCATAAAAGGTTAAAAGCACAAAAGTCTGTTTCCTCCTACGGTTTCATCAGATGCTATAATCTGTAAAAGAATTATTATTCGGAAAAGATTAAAATTCTTTGAAAGCTAAAACTACGTAATATACAACAACCTGCTAAGCTAAAACTCTACTACAACTGCTAAACTGCAGTGTTTTCGCTTTGAAATGCCATACTGACTAAAAACGTCGGTTAAAAGCATTGATTAAAAACAATAAAACTAAGGTCAAAAGTTTTTCAGCTTGTAATTATTTTTGTGCCTGCATTTCCCCGTAAGCTCTGACCTTTTATTAAGCGCAGTATGTTTGTCAGCTAAAAGAATTGCGAGTTTCTCAGTCATGCATAGATTGCAGGATCAAAACCCGCAGATATGGAGTCGAGGACACAAGGTTAGAGCCCAACGCCTAGGACACAAAAAAATCCGAGGCCAAGGACAGCCTCTCTAAGGACAGACCATCTCGACGCCAAGGACCAAGGACACAAGTGCAAGTGTTCTCCCCAAAAAAGTCTTCAGAAAATTTTTTCAGACGTTCTCCGAAAAAAATGGTCTTCAAAAATTTTTTCATGCGATCTCAAAAAGAAAAGGTCTTCAAACTGATTTTTCAGGCAATCTACAAAATTTTAACACATCAAAAAATAGAGCTATCCTCGAGCCGAGGACAGGGCAATTTTCGAGGTTTTACGGCTTTAAGGCCAAGGACTTCAAAATGTGTCCTCTAGGACTCCATTTCTGGAAACCCGGGTTGGTAAAAAGGGATGGTGGTTTTTCCCTCTTGTTTTTTCTAAAAAAAGTTTTGCTCAGGCTAGATTAGATATAATTGAAGCCATCAGAGGTGGAGTCCTCGAGGACGTCCTTGGCCTCGAGGACGTCCTCAAGGACACATTTTGAAGTCCTTGGCCTCGAAGGTCAAGTCCTTGGCCTTGGCCTCGAGACCTCAAGTCCTCGAAAATTGGCCTGTCCTCGGCTCGAGGACAGCACTATTTTTTGAATTGTTAAAATTTTGTGAAGCGCTTGAAAAATTTTTTGGAAAACGTTTTTTTGTGGAGATCGCTTGAAAAATTTTTGTGAAGACCTTTTTTTTTTTTTTGGAGAGCACTTGCGCTTGTGTCCTTGGTCCTTGGCCTTGGCCTCGAGCATTCTTGTCCTTGGCCTCAAGAGTGTCTGTCCTCGGAAAGGCTGTCCGTGGCCTTGGCCTCGGATTTTTTTTCCTTGGCCTTGGCCTCGAGCCTTGTGTCCTCGACTCCACCTCTGGAAGCCATATTGGGCATGAAACTGTAGCTGACTTTCAGGGTGTTTCTTTTACAGATTAGCACCTGATGAGTATTTAGGACGAAACAAACTGTTGCGCTTTCAACTTTTTATGGCGATTTTATAGTTAACGGTAACTATATTCCTAACGCCACAAAAATCAGTGAGCGCTATCAATACAAAAAGTATGTATAATGCTATTTAAACAGCTTAGGATAACAGTCACGCAAGAATTACTACTCAGACATCGTCAAACTGTGTAGCACAGCTTAGACATCATCTACGCCAAACGGCAACTTCTTAATAGCATCTAGATCCACCAATAAGCGTAATATGCCGCTGAATATAAAATTGCGACTTTGCAGCTTCTTCAGGTACCCAAATGATGCTGTCCTCTGACGATCCATCTGCATTAAATTACACATATCACGAAGGATTAATCACTCACAAATATTCTAGCAAAAAAAATATTAAACAAGACAACTTTTTTGTCGTGGACAACAAAACATTCGTAAACTTCACGACTGAACAGACTTTCATTTCAGTTTGTTGTTGCATTCTAAAAGATGCTTATCATAACTTATTTGAAGCCAAGGCCGTTGAGGTAAATCCCATGTTCGGGTACATAGCTTAATAAAAACGAAAGCAAAGCTTCTCAACCGATCAGCTATTCTGTCCTAAGAATTTAGGTTGAAGACCAAAAAAAGTCTTCAAAGTTTGTTTTTTGTAATAAATTGAAAGTGGCTCGCGTTCCTATTCATTTCTCGATATTTGCTTTAAATCATGTTATAAGCCAAACACGGGGCATAAGAACTCTGTGCCCCTTTACTTCCCCTCTCAACGACTCTACGTAAAGCTTTACTGTAATTATCGTAAAGTGCCTAATTTAAGATGCAAAGAACCAAAATGTGGGTCGGACCCATATTATGCAATCAAAGATTTTAACTATTAATGAGCATCGATGCAAGTGACCCTGCTTCTTTTGGGAAGTCTTCTTACAATTGCTGCGTAGGTCTTATTTTGGCCAATTGCAACGGTTTATCCGTGGAAAAGTAAGTCGCATAATAAATCGAGAAATACGTTTTGACTGCAGTTTTACAAACTAATCACTTACAATCAGTACTTCAACTGCAAAATTTTGCATGGGGGGACGCTTTTTCAGCCTTGACCAAACGCATTTGAAATGCGAAAACACCTTAGTGGAAATTATGTCTTTCCGTTCCTAAATCGAGTTAAGACCAAAAAAAAAAGGTCTTCACCGCACTTTGGGACTAAATTTGGCCGGAATTTGTGGAATTTATTTGTGCAGCCTGGCCCTTTTTTGTCTGTTCAATCAACGCTCAAACCTCGATGGGAGAACGCTGAATCTCAATGGAGGGAGGCTAAATCTCAATGGGGGGGGGACGCTGACTCTCGATGAGGGGACGCGTCCCCCCACGTCCCCCCTACAAGTTAAGTACTGCTTACAAAGCTGTACCATACATGAGTTAATTTGCCAGTGTTTTAAAACGTTAGTATTTAACTGGAAAAAACGGACTATGTAGTCTCCACTAGCTAGGCAATAGTTTTTTCGAGAACTTCTCAAATGGAATGGTCATTTTTCATCTTAATAATAAAGATTTATGTTAATAACAATGAAAGATTTACTTATTTTAGACCATTCGTTCGTTTGAGCATCTCATCACATATCGAAGAAGGTTTCTTTATCTCTACCTTGAAAGAAAAACCAGAGCAAAGAGTGCATGCTGTTATGTGTTGCCGTTCACTGTGGATTACAGTATAACAAAATTGAAAATCTAAAACAATAATAATTTACGAGTATTAATAACATGCAAAGGCATTGTTTTGCACACAAACATTGAGACAAGTAATTTGTACGCGAGTGCTGAGACTAATTTTAGCAGCAAGTGTTTTTGCTCATTTAACTATACTACGTGGAGTAACTAAAGGTTTGAGCCAGAGAGGCAAGCTTCTAAAAATTCTACACCAGAAACTCACTGCTTTTTACTTTCAAATTTATGTAAAGAGCAAAAAAAGGTTATCACCGAAAATTTATTGCCTTTTTCCCCCTAAAAAAATGTCTTCCCTAAAAATTAGTTGTTTTTTGATTAAATTTAGTTGAAAACAAAAATATAAACAAGGTCTTAACCGAAAGATTGCTGCTTTTTTTTCCAGGAATTTGTTGCCAGAATGCATTTTTCCTCCGTCACATCAGACTTATGAGAGTGACTATATACATCTGGTGATATGCAGTTGTAAGTTAACTCTAATTAGTGTAGCAGCACTTTTTGAGAGGGTCAGGCTGATTGTTCTTTTACAAAGTTTCAGCGGCATTTGTCCTTTTTACGGGAAATAAAGCGCCATAAATAAGTTTTTGCTTGGGTAAACATTGTCTTTTGTTATTCATTATGATTGCTGTTTGACAAATCAAAAATTGCAATGTAGAAAAGGCCTTAGAAAAACTATGCTGGTTGCTGACAAACGCATTGCTCTAGCCTGTGTCTAAATTTTTTTGCATGCTGACTGCTGAGGCTAGCACTGTTCTTAACTTTTTTTTTTAATTAAGGAAAAAATGAGCTTTGTATGCTTAACAAAAAGAAGTATAAGTTATTTTAGAGGTATGAAGTATAACAGTTCTATTGCAAAACCAATTAAGTAGCTTTGTCAAAAACTTCTACAGTTCACAATGTATCAGAGGTGGATGTAAGACTGGGCAACATTTCTTTCATACTGTGGGCCAAATTAGTCGTCATTGCAAATTTATTAACTTCTCCCTGTCTTCACGAAGCACCGCAAGTGCATGCAGGGAGCATCTTCCATCTCAGGATTAGCGCATTTTTTTGACATACTGTATATGTGGAACATATAGTAGTCCATTTTGATATAAAAGTGCAAAATCCTTGGCTCGAAGACAGCACTATTTTTTAAATCGTTAAAACTTTGTAGATTGCCTGAAAAAATTTTTTGCAGACGTTGTTTTTTAGAGATAACCGAAAAACTTTTTGAAAACCTTTTTTCTTCAAATCGCCTGAAAAAAAAATTGAAGACCTTGTTATTATTATCATTTTTTTTAGAACCCTCGTGTCCTTGGCCTCGAAAGGGTCTGTCCTCGGAAGGGCTGTCCTTGGCCACGGATTTTTTTTGTGTCCTTGGCCTCGAGCCTCGTATACTCGACTCCACCTTTTGAGCCTCCTTCGACTCTCTCCCATATCAATTTTTATATAGACTTTATCCAGTCCACCCCTAGAAACACGATAGACGTTGCATGATGCGTAGCATGCAAGTATAGGTCATCCTCTCGAATCGTCAAATGGTTTGACTGCGCGTATAATGCGTAATTAAATGATGCAATATCATATTAAACTGCAATCTTTTCTGCATTTGATCCCTTCTGCAAAACCAACACGCATTTTATCATTATTATGTTGACTCCTCCTCCCCAAGCGGTTTGTGTTAAAGGCGGTGAATCATCCAGCCAATTCCGGTGGTTTGCAATAGCTAAAATTGAACTATAATTTTTGATATTTTTTGTTTTGATTTTGGGGCTGCGTTTGCCAAGATATTCAACAAATACAAAAAGATGTCTCCCCGAAAAAAGTTTTTGGAAACTCTGAGTTTTGATCTTCCCACCAAAGCCACAGTTCTCTAAACTATTAGGCCTCTGTAATCTTATTAAACTATTAGGCCTAACTATCTCTAAACTATTAGGTAGTTTAGAGATAGTTAGGCCTAATTAGGCCTAAGCTATTTAGAAATAAACTATCTCTAAACTATTAGGCCTAGCACAGTTCTCTAAACCATTAGGCCTACTGTGGTTCTGGCGGGAAGATCAAAACTCAGAGTTTCCAAAAACTTTTTTCGGGGGGACATCTTTTTGTATTTGTTGAATATCTTTGCAACCGCAGCCGCAAAATTAAAACAAACAATATCAAAAATTATAGTTCAATTTTAGCTATTGTAAACTACTGGAATTGGCTGGATGATTCACCGCCTTTAACTCTTTTGTAATCAATTACATTGTACCTTCTGACTTCATAACAAAAATTTTTGTTGACATGCTTATTGCAGTATTCATCTTTTTTTTCACACAAAAGCTTCTACTGAACACTTTTTTCTTCTACCACTCTGGTAGTTTTGTATCACACTAACGCACAAGAATTTGTTAATAAAAGTTTTGGATTCAATCCCGCACCCGCTAAACCTAAACTTATTCGGAGAACTGCTTACCCTAGCTTTAGCCAAAGATTGAGAGAAATCTCACAGACGTCCAGCTAATTGCACTTTCATAAAACATAAAACGAAAATTGGGCGAAATGTGGTAGCTAAAAAATTTTAATTCCCCTACACTACAGTAACATTGTTACCACTGAAATTGCAGAAAATTGATTGTGCGACTAGAACATCCAATAAGTTGACTGTACTCTAAGGAGGAACTTTTGTATTCTCTCAATAAGACAGACATTGCAACTTCTGCAATACAACTGTATTCAATATTTTCAAAAACTTAATGCACTAAATTCATTGCAAGCAAAAGTACAAAATTCTAAGTGCAAAGCAGTTAATATTTCAGAAAGTGCCATATCGGGCATTTCTTGCGATTGTAATGCTTGGAAGTGAGTGAGGGACCCTTCATCTGCTTGTCGCTTCACGTAGATATCAGCGCAGGTTAGACAAGCACATATTACTATTGAATAAGTGTAAAGCAAAAGCTACCTCAGAGGTTTAATCAAAACTTGTAGGAAAATTCATCACAGGAGTTTTGCTTAAAGCAAAAGCTGTCTCATAGGTTTAATCAAAACCTGTAGGAAAATTCATCATACGAGTTTTGCTAAAAATAAAAACATCAAAAATAAGTTGCAGCACACCAAGGTATCAGAGGTGGAGTGGAGGACACAAGGCTTGAGGCCAAGGCCAAGGACACAAAAAATCCGAGGCCAAGGACAACCTTTCCGAGGACAGACCCTCTCGAGGCTAAGGACAGGAATGCTCAGGGCCAAGGAAACAGCTCAGCAATTGTTTTCCGAAAAAAGGGGTCTTCAAAAAAGTTTTTCCAGAATTTTAGATTGGGGGAGGTCAACACCACAAATCACATGCAATGACGTCATCAAAAATTAAAAAAAAGGAAGTTTTTGAGGGACAAAGATATCGTTGGATGGAAGATCTGAAATCGTTGCCTATTGCCACTTAAACCGGATTTTGCAAAGGGAGAGGGCTTAAATTAATAGTTTGAAAAGCACAAGTATCTGACTTTGGAAACGTGTTGAGAAAGCTAGTGTAACTCAAACGTATCACAGACGGGGCGAAGACCCCAGCCGTTGGGCGATTTTTTGTAAATTTTTGGAAAAAAAAGCTATTTTAATGCCATTGAATCACAATTCGCAGGTGTTCAGAGCCATTTGAAAGCACTAGATTTTTGATATTATTGAAATCCAATCTAAAAAATTAATTGTTTAATCCTCCTTTTACGATCAATTTAAGTCCAAAGCACGTTTAACATCTCGCATTTTGGAGTTAAATTTCAATTGTAAGTGATTTGGTCCAGTAGGGGAAAGTACGGTGCATTGACTCTTGCAACAATTTAGCAGTAAATAATAATCCAGTTGAAGATTTTCCTTAGAGATTTTTGTTTTGTCATGAAAATAACCAGTTATAGGAATACATGTTCGGCCAGGGATCCAGGCCCCTTTAATTAAAGTTCAATGATTTGTTCAATCAGCATTTTCCATGGCTAATTTTTTTCAAAGTATTTTGTGCGTAAGAACCGGCAAGGTGGAGATAAATTACTGAATTATTCTCAAAAAATGGTACAATAGATGGTTACGCCTACTAAGTACTAACCATGTTATTGCCGGGCCGGATTCACATCGCGCTGGGCCCCTGGCACGTTGGAGATTTTTGCAACATCTTGCTGCGAAATATAGGTGAAGATGAAGACCAAAAAAAGTCTTACGATTTCAGCACGGAGCCCCAAGCTGGTAGTGTGTCATATTATGGTAAGTCCGGCCCTGGTTAATGTATTACGTTCATAAAAAGGCTAGAGGTGGGCCTGAGATAGCAACTTTTAGGACGAAAACTCTCCATTTCTTCCAGGTTATACGTTTATTATTCTTCCGGGTAAAATTGGCAGGTTAAAATTGAATTGAGGGGGCCGGAGGCCTCTGGTCTTCAATATTGTTGTTAGTTACTGTTGTAAGCAAAAAATGCTAAAAAAAAAACAAAACTGAAGAAACAATAGACTTTTTTGTCACATTTTTTGTCATTTGTGACTTTTTTGTCACCTTTTTGCCTTTTTTAAACTTTGAACAAAGGGGGAGGGGGCAGGGTTGGCCCTCTACCCTTTGGCTACGCCTATGCTGCATAAAAGAAAACGAAAAGGTATTTGCAGGTTTTCCGCAAGGTTTCTGGTATTTTCCAACAAATTTTTTCAAAAAATAGTGCTGTACTCGAGCCGAGGACAGGGTATTTTCGAAGAATTGAGGCTTCAAGGCCAAGGACTTCAAAATGTGTTCTCGAGGCCAAGGACGTCCTCAAAGACTCCACCTCTGCAAGGTATTACAAATGTTGATGAATCTGACTAGTGGCCATAGCAACGTGCGAAATAAAACAGCTTTACAGAAATAAACTCAATACACAGTGACACACAACAGACGTATAAAGACTAACAATAATAAGCTTCAAATTAAGGAATGAAACAGTGACGACATCCTCAAAAACTAAATTAAAATAAATAGTTTATGCACTCATACATTTCTTAAAAAGAAACAAACTTTCAATTTCATTTTTCATGCGAGATAGTGGCAACAATTCCATACGTTGAGTGATGCTTACGAACACACGATTGAAGTACTAGTAGATCTACTAGCAAAGCTAAAACTAGTTCATTTTAAACTCAATTATTATCAGCATTGACAAGCAGGCTATATCTAGCACTTGCCAAATCAGAACTAGAGCTGATTCAACCTTTGAAATACGTAGGAGCAAAACAATTTATTAGTAAGCAAAGTAATTTTAAATTTAATACAAAATTTTATTGCTGAAAAGTTCAAATGTTATGCTAATAATTATAACTCATAGTATTATAAAAGCAATGCTAGACAAATTTGCTTTAAAATTTAATATAAATGTGCCTTAAACGTTGAAATCGACATGAAAATAAGAAAAAATAACCATGAAGCATTAAAAATGATGCCAATTAGTCTCCGAAAGCAGTTATTTTTTTTTTATACATCACCAACATTTCGATTATAAAATTTGGAAATGAGCAATGCCTGGTTCCTGGAAAAGTCAAGCAGCAACTCTATGAAGCATTAATAATCACCAACGTCTTGGTTGGTTTCATGGTGGGTGTCGAGATTAAAGAACAAGGCAGCGAGTTGCGACCTTGACGGTGAAAGGGGGGCGCGCGTTTCAGTGATTATACCTGTGGCGGATAACGAGAAGTTGCGAGTTCGAATCTTTAAGACAATGGGAGAATGGCTCGCGCGTAGGTTGTAGGGTAGCTCACAGACGCAAACACGATCCAGTTAAAGGGGAAATCGCGTGTTATATTGCCAATGGAACGCACAACAGCTCCGAAAAGCAAAGACATAAAGCGCACGAACCAGAAAACATACGTAAAACTACACTCCCATAAACCCGAAGGTCGAACCCACAAGTCTTAAACACACACAAAGCAAGCTACCAGATCATGCAAAACAATGCTGAGCAATGCAGCAGGGCAGAGCGGAGCAAGGAAGAGCAGAACAAAGTAGAACAAGCAAGGTAAAGCAATTGCTGAAAATATTTTGTCCTCCCTTAAACGCACTAAATCTCAACTAACTTGTTTGTCCCCAAGATTTGGTAAAAATACAAAACATGAGAAAAAGGATTTTGACTGAGAAAATCACATGATTTTAAGAAAATATCGTGGACCCCAAAGTTAAAAAATTTCCACATCGATGACTAATTCACCCGTATCCGGCAAAGTTGAAAAACATATGAATCACGACCTACAATAACACAAGGGTTCTACTTGTTTACGCCGCGTTTCCGTCATTCCCACCCCCAAGCGAGAATTAAACGCAGCTTCCACGATTTCAAATCCAACGGAAACGCTAAACTCACAAACATGCATTAACGAAACGTTAAGTTCAAAAATATTCCGCAAATCATGCCGAAAATTTACAACAAAAGTGACAAGCGGTTAACAGTTTAAAACAAAACTATTCAACGGGCTTACGCTTCATTAGTACTAAATAAACAACAGCACTACAGTTGAAAAATACCATCCATTTGCCGACCAGCTGTGTTCAATTTTAGCGCGAGCACAATACAGCCACTGATTAAACTTTCGAACCTTTACGTCACGTACGTAAGACCACAAACGTTGAAAACGCGAAAATTCGAAACAACAAATTGCCTACATTAAAAGGTTTCGAATCCTAACTCGCACAATTCAAATTTTAACAATTCGTTCCAGCATCTACGTTAAACATTGCAAAAGGAAAGGGAAAAATTGAATTATCAATGTCAACAATTCGAATTACGTGATCCTGGCAAATCTTGATTATGAGTTCGATTACTACCACTATCGATTACCATGACAGTAAAACACGACACAACGAAAAATCAAGCAGCAATAAAGCACGTTAAAACACAAATTGTCACATTAATCAGTTCTTAGCATGGCTCTCCAGCAAGCAGATCTTCTGAATATCCCGTAGAAAAGTCTTAGCGTCCGCTGTTCGAACCTTTACCCACCTCACGAGGCCAGCTTTGTCGGGAAACACTTCCTCAATCACCGCTTTAGACCATGTTCCACGTTTCGTTTGGTCGTTCATGACCAAGACCAAATCACCCGGTTTCAAGTTTGGGGAAGTGGCAAACCACTTCTGTCTTGGTTGCAAGAACGGTAGATATTCCATCATCCACCTTCGCCAAAATTCATCGGCAAGAAATTGAGTTTTCCGCCAAGAGCATCGATAAACATCGGATTTCATGAAGACGTCAGGCGGTGCATTTTCGCAAGTTACGCCTGTCACAATCATGTTTGGCGTCAACGCAGATAAGTCATCCGGAAACGCTTGTCTTTGCAGAATTTCAATAACCTCCAACTTCGCATTTTCTATCTCTTCCACTGTAATGGGTGACGCCTGTGGCGCAGCGGTGTTCTGTGTGCAGTAGGGTGGTCCTTAAATACATAGCAAAAATTAAACAATAAAAATTTTCATGGGAACCGAAGTAAATGTGTTCCTTTTAGGCTAAAACCATCGTGTGTGAAAAATCTTCAAGATAGAAAAGCATTAAGAGGTTGCACAAAGGCAGTAAAGTTTTTCATAAATACCCAGTTTTGCAAAAATTAGAGCTTTGCTGTTGGCAGAGTGTATGCTGTTCAAAAGCAGTAATATTATGGGTGTAACCCAACTTATTGTACATTGCCATGTAAGGCGTGTACTGTCTTTATTCTCTCTTACCAAAAACCATGCTTACGGTATGCTTTGAGGCGAAATGCATGTGGAATTGAAACTGATCTTCATCACATTTTTTAATTAACCAGACGTACTCCTGTATAAGTGCCACTGCCTCTCTGCAGTTGCATGCGGGACTTGGATTCTTTGAACCATATTTCTGTCTGCCATCAATAAGCCTGATAATTCACTTCAAGAATCAAAGTCAATTTTTGATCAATTTTTATGTAGAAATTTTTGATCAATTTTTATTTTTTGGAAAAATCCAATATTAATTGCGTTTGATCAACAAACCAGTTTATCCAATTGTTGTTTCTTAATGGCATGCTTGGTAAAGTTTTTATTTTTGTAAAGAGCTGCAACCATTCGTCACTTCATGCCATCATGCACCTCTGGTTCAAAAATAACCTAAGCCCTTAGTTTCTTAGACGTTTACCAAAGCCGACCAGAGAATCTTTTCATTATGGTTGTCCCAATTCTCTTGTCAAAGCGATTTTGCCATGTTTTTTGCAAGTCCCAGGATATTGTCTACATTTTGGCAAGTTTAGTGCAGATACAAGGAATGATGCTTTGGTCTACGCTTGCCATAATCAGTTTACCATGCAGTTCTGGCGTATGGTAAACTGATTACGGCCAGCGTAAGTTAGGGGCAGAGGTGGAGTCCTCAAAGACACGATTTGGAGTCCTTGGCCTTGAAATCTGCAAGTCCTCGAAAATGCCCTGTCCTCGACTCGAGGACAGCTCTTTTTTTTGATTTTGGAGCAAAGATCTTTTTTTGGAGATCACTTCCGCGTTGTGTCCTTGGTCCTTGGCCTTGGCCTCGAGCTTTCCTGTCCTTGGCCTCGAAAGGGTCGGTTCTCGGATGGGCTGTTCTTGGCCTCAAATTTTTTTCGTATCCTTGGCCTCGAGCTTTGTGTCCTCAACTCCACCTCTGCTTAGGGGCGCCGTAATCAGTTCTGGCGCCCCTAACCAATTTCTGATTTTGTTCAAGTTTTGCTTTAACGGAGATACAAGCACCAGATTCTTGCTTTTAGTGTTTGAGACATTCATGTCAAAAAACATAGCAAAAACTTTCTAAGCCTAGATGCATTCTTTTAATGCTCAAACAATGCCATTTGCTTGAGACTAACTGGTTCCATTTGGAATTGGGGTAATTTTGAACAGATGTTTTATGCAGATGCCAGAGGTGATAAAAGGCAGGTGATGGACTTGTGAGAATAAATTTGAATAAGATTGAAAGTGGTTAAGTTATTAATGGAAACTTAAAAAAAAGAATATGTTGAGAATATTACGGGCTTTTATTTGATCTTTCAAATTCTTTGCTCAGTTCATTATTTTGGACTTGCCAGTTGCCTATTTCCGTTGATTCTATGCTCTAACATTCTCTTTTGAGGCAAAAGAAAATTTTGGTACCATTGTTGTGAGGGTCTATGGATCAGAGCATTTGTACTGTCCACATCAAAATCTTTCAGGTCATCTTTTTTGTTACTTGCGGTAGCCTTAAAGATTCGCTAAGTATTTAAACAAGTTTAATTAGTGTATGAAGGTTTGAAATTTATCCAGAAATTAATACTTGGCAACTTAAATGATTTCAGTCAAACTTATTGAGGCAAACAACTTCCGAATACAGGAGAAGACATGTGGAAAATATATGATGTATAATTGACTTGTACATTGTCTTCCCAGTTTCTACAATGCTCAAGATGGACATGGGCCCCCAGTTAACGCACAAGAAGTTCAGTTAAAAATTAGATACTAAAAAAACACTACGGGCTGTTTTCCCCTAATGGGTTTGTCACGTGGGGTAGAGCTAAACAAGAACAGTAAAAGACCGCAGTAAACCACCAAGGTTTCCCCTTCCTCGCACCGGAAGCTCTGTGGCGAGCGCGAGTCCAGGTTATTCCTCTGCGGTTAACTGTGGTACGCACCAGCCTTGGGCAGCAACCAGGGTCGATGGTGCGGAGCCGCAGCTAGTACAAAACGCTGTAAGCATTAACTGTGCATGATGAGCATCGTAATCAAACACTGCTGATGCGCTACTGCGTGTCTGTCAAACGTTGTGAAAACACCGCTAAAATTTTAAACAGTCTTAGATACAAAACGGCATTTTACGTCACAGTGAGCAACCGATTTGCGTTAAATGTGGTTTTATTAGGTTGATGATTTCTTGGTTTACTTGGCTTTGTGTCGACATTTTTGTTTGGTTTTGTGTTTGGTTCTGTGGTTGAGAGTGTAATTTTGGTTCTGTGGTTGAGAGTGTAAACCGGATTTTCTTGTAGTATCGCAATTTTTTTCTTCCAAACAAAGGTTACATTTGTTAGAACTGTTCTGATAGGGCCGTGCTCATCTAGTGATGTGTAATATCGTATATACGGTAACATATGACTAATCTCAAGGTTTCGCTGTTCATGTGCAACCTGTAAACTTTAATTTTTCTCCGAGATATTTTGCATGCACAGTTTTTTATCGAAAACGAACCAATTTAACCCGGTTCCCGTAGAGTTTTCCAAAATTTTTAAATAAGGACCACCCTAGTGTGCAGTTCCACTTTAAGTACAGCCCAAAACGCAGCATCCAACAAACGCTGAGCAGCAAGCTACGCAAGTCTGAGTAGCGTTCAAATAGCCGATTCAAACAGTCCTTAGTTTCCAATGGTATTTGAGCCATGCAAGCCTTAGCCGGTTTTATTTCCGGATCATCATCATGCAATTCACGCAAAAAATCAGGTTGGTTAGGCCAACCAGTAGCACAATCGTAGAGAAACTGCGGGCCTGAAAACCAAATTCCTGCGTGGTCGACCATATCTGGCAAAACGCCTCTCGAAGCGATGTCAGTTCAAATCAGTGGGCACGTAGCGCCATTGATCAACTGACGTGAGCGTGTGAATAAGCTCAATCCTATTGGCCACAAAGGTACGAAAACGAGTAGACTTGTTATTAATGTAGCGAAGCACAACTGTAGCGTCAGACCAAAACACAATACGGCTAAACTCAAATTCAAGTTCACGAACGATAAAAGCACTTAACTTGGCATCTAGCACTGCTGCGGTCAGCTCCAATCTTGGAATGCTGATCGATTTCAACGGGGCCACATTTGACTTGCCCATAACAAAATGACACTTAATTAAGCCATCAACATATAGCACACGTAAATAAGAACAAACACCGTAAGATTTTGTGCTTCCGTCGGCAAAGGTATGCAATTCAACATTTTTTATTTCGCGGTCCAAAAGGGTGAAACTCCTCTCTAATGACACGTGCTGAAGCTCGGGAAGGGACTGAAGCCAATGGCTCCATTTCTCACCCATCCCCGATAAGGCCGTGAGTTCGTCATCCCAGTCAAGCTCAGCACGACAGGCCTCCTGCAGAAGTAGCTTTGCAGGCAACAAAAACGGTTGCAACATACCCAAAGGATCGTACGTCTGGCTCACCATGGACAGCAAACCTCGACGGGTTATTGGCCTTTCCTTCACATCAACCTTCACCCGTATTTCGTTCGAAGCAGCGTCCCAAAGTATCCCCAGTGCCTTGTGTACTGTAAGCGTGGAATTTTCGAGGTTGACGCTGGGAGCAACATCTTCCTGCAAAAATGAACTTAACACCTGCTTGTTATTGGAAGAAAATTTGGTTAAATGAAAGCCCTTACTTTTTAACAAAGCATATAGTTGACTAAGCAAGTTCACAGCCTCATCCACAGAGCGACAAGATTTGCATAAATCATCCACGTAAATGTTTTTACTCACGGTTTCCACAACGCTAGGATCAGCATTTACCGCGTTTTCTTCTGCAGTCTTTGCAAGGCAAAAGCTGCACAGCTTGGTGATGATTTTGCGCCGAACACATGGGTTTTCATCCTGTTGTCAATCGGCAGTTTGGAAATGTCGTCATCCGGGTACCATAAAAACCGGAGTGCGTCGCGATCCCGCTCATCTACAAACACCTGTGAAAATATTGCCTTAATATCGCCTATCGCAGCGATAGGCCACTCCCTTAACCTTAAGAAAACACCTGCAACTGAATTGGTTAATTGCAGTCCCTGCAATAACATATCATTTAATGATTTACCCCTAAATTTAGCACTACAATC
Source organism: Trididemnum nubilum (assembly GCA_963965965.1). Lineage (NCBI taxonomy): Eukaryota > Metazoa > Chordata > Ascidiacea > Aplousobranchia > Didemnidae > Trididemnum > Trididemnum nubilum. Next base: position 18,924,811 of record OZ014474.1, on the reverse strand, counting down.
AAACACCACACGAAACTTAGTCAACGCAGATGTACAGTGATGCGGTATGTAATACGTCCGCCCTGGAGGAGCCTCGGCATCACTGGGAATCAGCTCTGCGCATCCATTTTCAATGTAGTCCACCATCTTTTGCCGGTATTTCAAAAACAAGTCAGGATCAGCCATAAATCTTCGCTTTAATCCTTCCAAGTGTCGCAGGTAGGAGCCTTGGGGGCCCCTGCTTGTCAATTAGGGGCCCAAGGGCCTCTTGTTTGTAAGTTAGAGGCCCCGGTGCACCCGTTTGTCAGTTAAGGGCCCAGGGCTCCCTGGTTGTTCGTTAGGGACCCTGGGGTCCTCTAGTCGTCAGTTAGGGGCCCTGGGGCCCCCTGGTCATTAGTTAGGGGCCATGTGGCCCCCTGGTTGTTAGTTAGAGGCCCCCTGGTTGTCAGTTAGGGGCCCAAGGGCCTCCTGGTTGTTAGTTAGGGGCTCTGGAGAACCTGGTTGTCAATTAGGCGCCCCCTGTTTGTCAGTTAGAGGCCCCGGGCTTCCGTTTATCACTTAGGGGCTCCGGGGCCCCCTGGTTGGTACTTAGGGGCCCTGGGGCCCCTGGTTGTTAGTTAGGGGCCCCGGGGCTCCCTCGTCGTCCGTAACTTCAACTAAACATCGCTAGCCTATGTTGTCATAATTTTTTATCATATGCAGTATTTAAATTGGGGGTGGCCCGGGCCCCCTGAGCCCCCCCTGGCTAAGCCTATGGCTGTCTACAGTAAGACTGATATTGGATAAATAACAATGATGAGCATTTTTCAGTTTCAAATTAGAGCCTGATATTAAGCAATAAATTAGAAACATATGCAATTATCGGCTACTAATTATGCTTGGGGCAGAAGGCCTATAATAGAAGTTTTAATAAACTTTGATTTAAGTAGTTCTCTTGTTCGCTATGTACTAAACAACAACTTTAAAAACTGTAGAAATGATCAAAAGTGATCATAGGTTCGACTTATAGTCTAAATGCATTCAAAATGAAAAAAACATTTTTTGTAAAATTGCCAAAATTTTGATGTTACTGTGCTAACTCTAAATATTGACAAATTTTTACAAAACTTGACCAAAAAGAGTTTTTGTGCGAAGCCTCCAACTTGAACTAAGATAGAAGTTGTTACAAGAAAATTTCGTAATTTATTTCAAATTTCAAGTTTTCAAAGCTGCAACACCCTAATGTAGGGTTACCATAGTTTTCAGACAGAGAACCGGGACAGTCGTAGTTTATGCGTGAATTTTTAGGTGACCTCCAAACAAAAAAAAAAGTCTTCACTCCAGCGACCCACGGTTTTCGCGTGATTTTCTTGGTCATCTCCAAAAAAAAGGCCTTCACTCCGGCGCCGCACGGTTTTTGCGAATTTTTGAGTGATCTTCACAAACAAAAAACCGGTACATTTCCACCAACCGGCCGGGACCCTGGGACATGGCCTTAAAACCGGGATTGTCCCGGCTAAACCGGGACGTATGGTAAGTCTAGCTTAATGCATATTTTGTTTGTTTTCAAAATAAATCTTACATTGTACTCGCTGCATTACGCCGAAGTATGTAAGGAGTTGGCGAGGCCTATCTCCGCGTCACTTCGCCCGGGCAACACAGCTTCTTTTAAAGAAATGTCGCAGCGGTGGCGAACCGTTGGCAGCACTGTTTCCGATTTGACCGGATCGAGATTGAAACCTGGGACCTCCCAATCCAAAGACGAACGCGCTACCGCTTGATCAACTGGCCGGTTTTGTTTGTTTTGCGCTGCTAAAATCACGTTTTCTAAATAAAAATTTAGACAAAATAGTGTCAAAGAATTATTTTTGTTAAAAAATTGTAAAAATCTCTTGACGCTGAGGACTCTTCTTCAGATCCTATTGTTTCCGGTGTTTCATCCGGCCTCCTGCGCAGCCTTTCAGCCTGCGATCCATTTCTTATACGCCAATGTGGCTCTTCACTTTTAAATTTCTTGCTTGCGCTGCTGCAAAGTTGTAAGTCGGGCCGGGCTTTTTCGGTTCGGGTTCGAGCCTAAAGTTGACAAAAATTTTGGGCTTAATTCGGGCCTGAAACGTGCTTTTTGTCTTAGGTGCACAAAATTATAGTCAAAATAATATGGCAACCTTGCTAAATTTTTCAGACCTAACTTAACTTTCCGGCTTTTTTGGGCGTGATTCGGGCTTCAAATTAGTTTTCGGGTTCGGGCCTGAACTAGTCGGCCCGTTTACAACTCTACACTGCTGAGTCACTAACACGCATAGTTGTAAGTCGGCCTGGGCATTTTGGATCGAGTTTGGGCTTGATGCGACATTGACAAATTTCGCGCTTAATTCTGGCTTGACACACGTACTAGTTACTACGAGGACTAATTTTTACAGTCGTTGGTTTGACGGTCAAACAAATCAATTACGTCATTCATTTACGTCCATTGAAAATTAACTTCCCTAAACACGAATTTGTTGATGAGTAAAAATATTACAAAAAAAAGAAAAAACTTAATTGAAGCGATCGGTATTGCAGCCGAATAAATGAGTGCAGAAAGTCGACCAAAGAACGCGTTCTCATTGCGTCTAGAACGTTTTCTTTCTAGGTGTGGGGACACTAATTCTCGATAAAATGATGATCCCTTCTACAGTTTAAGTACTTAGAATTTAGAGAATCAGTTAACCAGTTACTATAAAAATAGCCGAAGATTTTCGCTACGTAATACCAGAATCCGACAAAAAATAGTTTTTAAACCTATTTTCGGAAATAAAATATATTGTCAAAAAAGAAACTTCAGAAGTATTATCAATTAAGAAAACGATAATCCAGTATGACTGCAAGAAATGCGCTTTTACTAGTTTCGAGAATACTGGTGGGAAGAAATAAAGTTATATGCACCAATTCACAATAGGCATATTCCGTTTGTTTTTGTTTCCAAGTTGAATAAACGTTGATTGCAGACAATTCACTAAAAACTTGGTTATTCCATTTATTTGTTAGAATATTTTTTTATCACATGTGATATGCATCAGAGATGGAACCGGTCAGGATTTTCTCGACCCGACCAGTAAATTTCAAAATCTACGCCGGTTGATCGGTTTCTGACCGGCCTGGTCGACCGTTTTTTTACGGAAAGTTGTTGTTCACTGTTCAATGCATCTAATGAAAATTTTTCAAAAGGGGGGGCATGAGTGAGGTGTTAAAATTTGAGATTCCGGACGGGGATCTCAGAAAAAAAACGCAAAAACTTTTTGCGTTTTTTGCAAAAACAACTCAATTTTAAGACCTTTTTTGTTTAAATCTCGGTTTGAAAGATCTGTTTTGAGAAGCGCAAAACGTGCACAAAACGAAAACAAAATAAGCATAAAAAGAACTGGAGGCCTCAAGCTAAATTATTAGGCGTTTTTTCTAATGATATTATGCGTAAAGACAAGAAAAGAAGTTAAATATTTTAGCTATTGGTGACAGATTATTTGCAATTTGCCGAAAAGCAAACTCTAAACTCTTTTGACATTGGCTGGAAAGTATTCGAAATATAAAGTGCCCCAGCAGTTTGTAGAAATGCTACTTCAGAACAAGCCATGGCTAGTTAGATATAAAAAAAATAAGAGCTAATGTCTTTCTTGCCCAGTGTAGAGTGTGGTAAATTTAAGTTGAAAAAAGCTTTTCAAAGCGGCAAGATTTTAGCATGTACTAAAAAATCTTAAATCTGCGCCAAACTCTGAAGCTGACAAAAATGATTCTAAAATGCCAGGTAGCGCAAGCCTCTTCCACATGCATGCTTTATTATAATCTGATTACGCGATTTTAACGTATATTTTGCACTTTTTTTCTTTGTGCCGTGGCTCAAAGGGGGGCACGGCACAATGCTCCCCCCTAAATACGCCCCTGGATGTGCATGTCTTAATAGTCACAGCATATTAGTCACAGCTTGAAACCTTTTAACAAGTGTTTTCAAAAATTGTGGTTTGTTGATACTGTGTTTTTATAAAAAGCTTTATTTATAATAAATATATGCATATTTTGGTTGGTGATGAGATGTCTTTTAGTTTCAAGAAAGGAAAATTTGACCGGTGTTTCAACCGGCTTGTTGAAGAATCTCGACCCGAGCGGTTTCCAACTCTGATATGCATTATGACTACGCGTGGAAAATATAGGAAGAGTAGTGATTTAGTCGTGGAAATCAGTTCAGTATATAGTATCTCTTTATCTATAAAGTAGAAAAGTTCTACTAAAACTGGGTTGCCAAGTTTTTTTTACAGTAATAATTTTATTTATTTTTTCTGTCCCGCACCAAAAATTTATGAAAATTTCAAAGCAATTTGTTTGCTTGTTGTTTATCCTAATAAAACAAATTTTTCTCAAAGTTTTTCTTCTTCAGGAAACTTTCATTTTATTATTGATACAAACATACGTTACCAAAAACACTGAAAAAAAAACAAAAAAACTTGAATCAGTTGGTTTCAGATGTCGTTTTTGATCGTGCTTTGAAAAAGTGCTAGTTTTTCGTATCCACTTGATGATTTAGAGGCCAAATAAATCTGGAGTGAAATTGGAATCCGAACTACAGAAATCTTGGATAAGTTATGAAAGTTTAAACTAACCAAAACAAATTTTCGAACCAGGTATATGAACTGTGTAACATTAACAATACTGTCATAGCAAAATCAGCAAAAGTTTTGGTCTTATACAGTAGATTTACATAGCTCGCTCGGCGAGATCTTGGAGGGCTGATTCAAACCTCAGAACTCAGCTAAAAGAAGAAATTTGTAGTGACTCCTGAATAATGTAAACGTCATTGATTCTTCATCAAACATGCCATAACACAAATTAAATAACTTAATATTTAGTAAAAAATAACTTTCTATGACAACACTCTGTAACTAACAAAAACAGCAAAGTACCAATATCTTACATAGTGTTGCCATATGGACACGTTCCAATTTATTACCCCCATTCCAGTTCATCCTATGACTTGTGTTGCGGGTCACAAGTCATAATATCGCGTTATGTTCTTACATTAAAACAAAGAACAAGGAACAATTTTCAAAAAGAGCTGGATATGCAAAAATGAATCTGAGTGATCAAGCCATTTGTTTGAACATTTCTTCAAATTTCTTTTTGTGCTGAATACAAAACTTGAAATCATAAGAACAACTATTTTATGCTGCAAATAAACATCCTACCACAATTAAACGAAGAATATTTAAAAGTTTTTGAAATCCAAGAAACATGATCAAAAATTTTTTTAAAAAATTTTCTAAACCTTATTGCCAGTACTTAAATTGTAAAATTTTGCATGGGGGGACGCTTTTTTAGCGTCGACTGAACCTTAGTAAAGAACAGGCACGTAGCCAGGATTTTTTGGGAGTTTGTTCCGTAAACGAACTTGACCCAAATTTTCGTTGTTCCTAAATTGGATTCGTCCGATTTTTTAGCGCAAATTAGGTAATCTCCAAAAAAAAAGGTCTTCGCCGAAATCCGAAGCTTTTTTCTGGCCGAAATCGCAAATTTAAGCGGTTTTTCCGGCCAAAAACAGGTGATCTCCAAAAAAAAAGATCTTCGCCGAAATCGGAAGCTTTTTTCTGGCCGAAATCGCAAATTTAAGCGGTTCTTCCGGCCAAAAGCAGGTGATCTCAAAAAAAAAAGGTCTTCGCCGAAATCGGAAGCTTTTTTCTGGCCGAAATCGCAAATTTAAGCGGCTTTTCCGGCCAAAAATCGTAACTTTTTCCTACCATAATCCAGCGCTCAATTCTCGATGGGGAACGCCTAGATCTCGATGGGGGGGACGCTCAGTCGCGATGGGGGACGCGTCCCCCCAGTCCCCCCTACAATTTAAGTGCTACCTATTGCCATATGGCAACACTAGTAGAATAAGGGTTAAAATAAGTAAACGGATTCCTTAACATACAAAATATTGTTTTATAGAGAACTTGGCGATGAGTGGAAAGTTCCGATCAATTATGTAGGAACCTGAAATCATTTACTTGCTTAATGTATGAAGACAATAAAACTTAATCACTAATTTTTTTGCGATGCAAAATGATAAAAATAAATGGTTGGAGACAATCTAATGCTTTCATCAATTTCTCAAATTGATTTGGCTAGACTTCCACCATACTTTATAGTAATTTGCTTCTTTACATATACAGAGTTAATCATTGCCTTATCTTTTATAAACGAGCTGATAAACATTCATCGAAACAAGAAATCTTTGTGACGACAAGCAAGGTTGGCTCAAAAACTAAAATAATCTTTTGGAACCGATTTGGCAAACAGAAACAACTCTTTCAAGCGCTTTGGTAGACATCGTAGATTGCAGAGGTGGAATCGAGGACACCACGTCCGAGGCCAAGGTCAAGGACCGACTTTTCGAGGACAGACCCTCTCCAGACCAAAGACAAAAATCAAGAAAAAGTTTTTTTAAATTATAATTGGCAAATTTTCCATATTTTTTAAACGCAAAAGTGTTTAAAAATATTGCATTTCTCTAAGTTCTTGATGATAATTCGAAAATAGTAAAAATAATAATGAATGCATAAAAATTGGTCTTGAGAAACAATTTCACTAAGAATAAAAGAGCCAAAGCTGTCGAAAACATTTTATTTTACGAAATAAAATGTTCATTATATTGTATAAAAAAAATGCTTACGACAGCTTTGGCTTCTTCATTTTTAATGAAAATAATGAAAGCCATTTTGAAGATTTGCACGTTAGCAACTGATGTTAATTACGTACCGTGCTGTATCGTGGCAGAGCAACAAGGCCATAACCCGTGAATGGGAATATAGCTAGAATTAACGTAAAAATGTTCAATTCGATGCCTTAATTTTATCAGTTAGGGTCCTGGTGCAAACGTTCACTGATTGGAGATCCCCACTGTTTTAGTAGTTTTCTAAACGCAAACCATACTGTTTGGTTAAATGTATCGGGTATATTTGTAAGCTCAAGGTTTTGAGCTTAAAAAACAAAAACGGGGCTCTTGGGGGAGGGCAAAGTTCCCGCGCTCCACGTAGAATAATAATAGTGATTTTTTTTTGGAGAAAATAGCAATATGTATGACCTTAAGAAGATTACACACTTAGATTTTCGAAGCAATTTGGGAAAGAAAATTCCGTAAACGCTAAGTTAGGAAAACTTTAGTTTTCCCACAATTTTCCAACACTTAATTTTAAGCAAATCTTTTCTTTACATTTCATTCGATGTGGTATTTTTCTCGTATCTAATGTCTATCAATAAATAATCGCGAACATTTAGGCTGCAAAAGGCCTCTTTGTTAAATTTAACACAACGTACGTATTTAATTTCAAAAAATAACCGGAGGATCCCAGCAGAGTCGTATTAAGACGGAAGGCATTTTGACATTTGCTCCAGGCCCCCCTTCAAAGGGTCCACAATCGCCGAAACAAAAAAATAATAAACCTTTAATTTTTTTAAAAATGCCCAAATTTTTTGCGGGAGCTTCGCCTCTTCATCTCATAATGACGTGGTGTAAAAAATTAATTAAGTGCAGCGTGAATCTCTCTAGGCATTTGAGCAATTATTATGCTGTAGATATATTTAATTTCACGCTTAATTTCTAAATAGTTCTTCACGCAACTTTTTTTGTTATCCAGTAGTTTGTTATTTGGGATTCCCATAGGTAGGCAAGTTAATGCAAAACGTTAGCTTCGTTAACCGCTAATCCGTTAACAAACTTCTCACCTCCGTTAACGTTAATCCGTTATTTTCAGCTTTAATTAACGGAAGTTAATAAAGTCCGTTAATTCGTTAACATTTTGCGTGTAATTTACATTTCGTTTTATTCACTCGCTTTTAGAATACGTATTGACGCTGTTGAGCTGATTGTAAGGAAATATTTATTGCTATGGTGGTCTTTTTGGGTTTTGGAAGTTACATTTTACAGTCTAATATAATTTCAAGATAAAAACAAGTTCAAATGCACAACGAAGCTGCGATCGGAAAATCTTTGGAAATTGTGAACAACAATAATTAATATACCTATGAGGCTGCAGCTTGTACTGGTACGATGAATGAATGGTGCAAGATATTAACGATAAAAACCTTAACGGAAGTTAACAGAACTTAACGGAAGTTACTTTAGTCCGTTAACAGAACTTAACGGAAGTTAATTTAGTCCGTTAACATGAAAAAACTTTTTAACGGATTAACGAGTTAATGAAAAAGTTAGCTTCGTTATTTACGGATTAACGATTAACGGGCTTGTGCCCACCTATGGATTCCTAGAGGTAATTTCCAACACGTAAATTTTTCAGTTGATGTTGTTTTGTTCCGACCACTTACCAGTGATTAGAGCTTGTTCTTTTTTACCTCAAAACGAATTCTTCACGCTCGCGTTTTATCAGAAAAAGTTGTCGTTTTTAAAGATTATACTATAACATTTTTGCTGTAGCATATCATCAATATCCCATTCCTGGTAATCCTGTATTACATTTTATTATCACACACATACTTTCTTCTAAATTCACACAGAGAAATAGGCTCGGTCATGTTTTAGCATTAGCAATTCAAAAATATTTGTCCGGCCCCTCAGATCCTTGTTATGGCTCTGGATAGCTTTAGTGCTTTACAGTTTGTACCACCTGTACCGGAAATATTAGCAGAAATAAAACAACAATTTTCTACAAGGCTTTTTGCCCCCTCCTTCTCCGATTAGAGCTTTCGCACAATACCATTTAAAATAAGTTTCATTATGACTTGGCTTAGTTGGCTATCACATTGTATTATTTTTCAAATAAGAAAAGAAAACGAATTGACAGACCAGAAGTTTATGAGGTATTTTGTTTGTTTATTTTCCTTTTACCCAATCAAGAAATAATGCTGTTTTCAATCTGAGGACAGAACATTTTCGAGGACGTTATAGGCTTCGAGGCCAAGACCAAGGACTTCATATGTGTTCTCGAGGACTACACCTCTGGTAGATAGCGTGAAACAAGAAAGCGAGCAGGAAGTGTTCATTGAATTAGATGATTTCGATGGTTGTATTGAGGAGAAGGAGGATGCTGATTTCTCAACAAAATGATGGTCAAGCTACTTGTCGTTGTGATAAAAAGTTCAATTTTTGAGGCTAGGCTATTTATAAATTATAAAATTTATAAAATGCTTTGTTTAAATGCGACATCATCACTTGCAACATCAAAGTTCTATACAATTAAATAAATTGTAGAGCACATTGCTTGAATGTGGTAAAAATTTTCCTCAACCAATTACAGCAATAATTGCAAAAAAAAATATTTTCGAAAGCTTGACGTCATAAATGATGACGCTATCACTTTTTTGCACTCATTTGTGCAGTCGGTGACATACTTGATATCATTTTATCTATACCACCACCACAAACTTACGGACGTTTTTGTGATTATTTACTAACATATGACGTCATCACTACGACGTCATAACTTTTTCACCTTCGTAATACGTTAAAAATTTTGTGATTTTGAAAAAAGTGGATTATGGAAGTAAATATTTTTATTCAAATAAACTCAGTCTTGGATGACAAGCAAAACGCTGAAATACGACAAATATTGCAAAATGGGCGTCATAATTTCAGTGCAAATTATTGTATGAAAATATTGATCAAAGTAAACCAAATTTAAACAGTGTCTTCTAATAGGCACGTACTTTCTTCAATAACAATATCAAGGTTCTACATGAAATATAACAAAAGTTGTAGAAGTTGACAACCACTCAAAAAGGTAATTTTTTACAATTTTGGTAACATTTTTGTTCCTGCATTGTGACGTCATAATTATATGACGTCATAAATGCATCTGAAGGTTGCTCATGTCTCACTTGTTGAGTGAGCCAAATTTGGAAATTCAGGTCCAACCATACGAGCAGTGAGAATGAATAATGTAAAAGTCATCAGAGCTAAAAATTTTTGCCAATATTTGCGGAAATGACGTCATTATGACGTAAATGGGAAGGAAAAATGTGGTGGGGACAACCTAGCCAAAAACTTCAGACTATACTGAGCATTGGTATATAAATAAAAAAAGTCTTTCAATGGCCCGTAAACGCGTGTTTTGACTAGACTATAATTGAAGCGATCGGTTTGCGTCCGAATAAGTGAGTGCAGAAAGTCGACCAAAGAACGCGTTCTCATTGCGTCCAGAACGTTTTCTTACAAGAGGGGACGTTAAATTTCGATGGGAAGACGCTAATCCTTGATGGGATGACGCAACCTCCCTACAATTTAAGTTATGAACATTCAGAATATTAGTTGACCAGTTGCTACACAAAATAGCCGAAGATTTTCTGTATATAATACCAGAATACAACAAAAAATAGTTTTTAAAACTTATTTTCGGAAATAATAAAAAAATCTGGTCAAAAAAGAAAGTTCAGAGGTATTATCAATTAAGAACATGATAATTTATCATGACGACAAGAAATTTACTATAATTATTTACTAGAATACTGATGGGAAGAAAGAAATTTATTTGCACCAAGTCAGATAGACATACTTGGTTTGTTTTTTCTTGTTGAATAAATGTTGATTGCAGACGATTGGTTAAAATCTTGGTTGTGCCATTTATTTGTTACAATTTTGTTTAACACATGTGGTATGCATTATGACTATACGTGGAAAACATTAAAAGAGTAGTAATTTAGTCGTGGAAATCAGTTCAGTAATTTAGCTGCCAGGGCTGTAGTCGAGACCGACTCGTCCGAGACCAAGACCGAGACCGAGACTACAAAATTTTTCCGAGACCAAGACCGAGACCAAGACCGGTCTCGATCTCAATTTTGGCTTTGAGACCGAGACCGGCAAAGTTCGAGACCAAAAAAATGACGTCATCAATAGCTTTTTCGATTTTTTGAAAAAAAGTTTTTGGAGCTCATATTTGCTCATAAGTTGTTTTTATGATTATATAAATTGATTCAGATGACAAAGTGCTTTAGTCTCAGTGACGATTACTTCATCAAAACATCTAAACATATCATTTTATGTAGATTTTCACCAAAAAAAGAGATCCTTTAACTAAACTTATGACTCTTATTCAAAGCTTGAAACCTGGTCACCTTTATTTTTGTCAGGAATTACGGGTCAATAAAACTGACGCAAACTTAATGAAATAAAATTACTAAAAAATTGTAAAAAGCTATTTGTATATTTGAAGTACCGTATTAAAGGCATAGCTACAAAAATGCAGCCAGGAGTTTCAATTAGGAGATGGGGGAATTTCTAAGCGCGCGTAACTACGATTATACTAAGAGAAGACTTAAACAAAGCAATACAATTTTTACCCGAAAAATATTTTGTTGCAGGGTGGCAAACTCGATCGATTTTTATTTAAGTTCGGTCTATTTTAGAAAGTCCAAGTTCGAGTTCAAAAATTTAAATTTTTTTGAGTTTAAGTTCGATAAAAATATCAATGGCTCTACGCTATGAATATTTGCCACAACAAAATTAATGAAACAATAAATGATAATTCAAGGACTATCATATGTTGTTTAATATTCTGTTAAAAGTAAAATATAGATTTTTGAATTCATCAAATATGATAAACAACATACTTTTCTGTCACGAATAGACCGCACTAATTTGCTTAAAAGCTATTTTCACTAAGACTTCACACTTTTGCGTTGTGCTAGCCTGTTTAATACAAAATTTTGTATGAAGCTTTCAATTCGAAAATTGTGTAACCAAAATTAATTTTGTTGCAATAATTAACCGCCGCGACTTATTTCATATATCGTGAATCTTTTCAATCTCAAACTCATTTCTTATAATTGCTCATTTTTTGAAAAAAATTAAACTCGCAGATTTATTCCACTGAGCTGCAAATACTATCCAAATTTCATACTTTTTTTTACAAACTGTAGAGTAGACCATTGGTTCTCGAACTTTTTTCAAAGCGACTTAAGTTTATTGAAAAAATTAATGGTGTAAAATTTTGTGGTCCATGTATTTTCTGAAACATAGTTTAAATTAAAAGCTATGTAGAAAAAAAAAAGTTTCACGAAGACAGAACTGCTATTTAGCTTTCAATATCCTTACCAATAACGTCCTTACGTAGTCTGACATACATGACCTTTGATTCTAGTCTCCCCAAGCACAAAGCTTCTTCACTGCGTGAATTCTATGCTAGTTGGTCGAGCGTTAACGCGTTCGTCTCTGGAGCGAGAGGTCTGAGATTCAAATCTCGGGCCGGTCAAATCGGACACAGTGTTGCCAACGGATCGCCACCGCTGCGATATTTCTCTGAAAAGAGCTATGTTGCCAGGGTGCAATGACGCGGAGATAGGCCCAGTAAACTTGTTACACGCTTCGGCGTATTACAGCAAGCATAATGAAAGATTTAATTTGAAAATATATCGTTTACCACTTCTAAGCGTTTTAAACCTTTGCGATCTTGAGAAACTCAAAATTTCACTGCTGGAGTTTTTTGTTACAAAAATGCAACTAGGGTTGATTACTATAAGCGTTTATTTTATTACTGTATTGCTTTCTGCAAGTTTCACTCTTAGTAGATGTTTACAAAAAAAATACGCTAAAAAATTTTTAGGTGACCCATAGGTTGAGAATCATGGGAGTAAACAACTGTTAACGCAATGATTGTAAAGTTTTCGCTATATAAGAGACAAATTTCTTATCACTTAATTAACTCAAGATAAAACGTTGCGTTGCTTTTCCACCTTAATCGTTTCTTTTTTTATACTCCTAGCTGTTTTTCTAGGTCGCCTAATCATAAAAAGTGAAAAACATGCACTGTTGGGAAAATCACAATCTCAATTTACAAAGCTTGATCAAGAAAAATATTTCAAAGGATTTTTTAATCGTTAAATTTCGTTCTACGAACTCGGCCAGTTTTATTCGAGTTCAAATTTGAGGTCAGCAAAAGCGAGTTCGGCAAAAATACCGAGTTTTTCGAGTTCAAGTTCGAATCCGCAGCACTGTCTTGTCGTCGTGCTGAGCAAACTGCTGTAACTTAATTGTATCTCATCCAGAGGTTTGCCCCAGTCGCTGGACAGTTTTTGTGATTTTTCGTAAAAAATAACCATGTGAATCGTATTTTGCACGTTTTTAGAACAACTTAATTGCTAAGATTCTTAATTGCTAAAATCGCTAAAAACTTAATTGCTAAGATTCGGAAGCCGTTTGAAAGAATTAAATTCCTCAACCACTTTAGCCCCTCTTCTTTACCTGTACAGGTCAAGTCCATGACACGTTTAAATGCTTGCATTCATGAATCAAATTTTGAAAGTGATATGACTAAAAAGACGATAGCTGCAGCCCACTTTGCCCTCCTGTTTACGTCACTTGCCATTTTACATTTAGCTTAGGCCTATACATCATGAACAAACAAAATTTGCCAATTTTAAAGTAGTGGGTTTGTTCGCTGTTGACAAAGAGACAAAATATATGCTGTAGGTTAGCATATCACTGTTGTCGAAAATCGACCAGTAGCGTAGCCAGCAGGGGGGTGGGGGGAGCTCGAACCCCCCATTGGCCTGAAAAATATGCAAAATAGCACGTTTTTAGTGCTTTTGAGGCCAATTTTTGCTCCAAAAATGAAAACAGCCCCCCCCAAAAAGACTCGGGAGCCGAAGTTGTGAAGAACTTGCCGTTGTTTTGACCAGAATAGTGGATTTTTTTGCTACTGGAGCTTACTCAAAGTCGGTGAAGACCTTTTTTTTTTTTTTTTTTTGAGATCACCTAATTCGGCCAGAAAAACCCTTTGAATTTCTAATTTCGGCTGGAAAAACCCTTTAAATTTCGGTAAAGATTTTTTATTGGACATTTTACCTGCATTCGGCCGGGAAAAAAACCTTGAATTTCTGATTTCGGCCGAAAAAACCCTTTGAATTTCGGTGAAGACATTTGTTTTTCGGAGATCACCTAATTTTGACAAAAAAACCACCTCAATCTAATTTAAGACTAATGAAAATTTGGGTCAAGTTCGTTTTCGGTTGCATCAAACTTCCAAAAAAGCCCCCCCCTTGCGAAATCCTGGCTACGCGACTGCAATCGACAATAAAGTATAATGTACACAGTGTATTCTCTCTTTTCTGATAAGAACCAGTAAATTTTGAATTGTGACTGGCAGTTTTTAATTTTTTGCCGATTTTCAGCTCATTTGTTTTTTAATTTGTTCTTAAATTTTGAGAGCAACGACGTCAATTTAAGCGACTATGCTTGTAAAACAGTTTAATTCCCATAGCTTTGTCTACTTCAAAGGTTTTTTGCTTCTTTAAAAATTGCAAAAGCGAAAAGGCGAACTTTTTTCAACAATTGCTTAAACAACTGCCAAAAAATTTCTCTCTTATTTGTGCAGCACTCTATAATCTCAAAATAGTAGCATGGTGTACATCCTTTGACACAAAAACTTCTATCATATGGGGATTAAAAAAGTCGCAAAAACATCTGCAGTGCTCGAATTGGGCAAGAACTCTGTAGTTTTGTTTGGACTCTAGTTTCGTTCCTCGTCATCAAAACCTCTATCATGTAAAAACGCGACAATTTTAATCTCCAGGTGCAAAACCTCTTTGTCCAACCGATAATGTAACCGTTTCGTTAGCTTCTTGCAAAACTACATTTTACTTACAAAATTTACTCAATCTCGCAATTTTATTTTTTCTAACAAAAATTACAAAATTAGCTTTTTTTTACTTACAAAAATTACCCGGTCTCGAGACCAATTTTTGAGCTACGAGACCGAGACCACAATGGTTCGAGACCAAGACCAAGACCAGTACAAAACAGCCGAGACCAAGATCGAGACCACAAAAATCGGTCTCGAGACCTACAGCCCTGCTAGCTGCTTTCAGCAGTCTAGTTTGTCTTATGTTAAATTAGTCTTTTTTGACACATTAGCTCTCCCGATTTTATTCTTAGCCCTCCAAGATCTCGCCAATCGAGCTATGTAAATCTACTGTATAAGAACAAAACTTTTGCTGATTTTGCTATCACAGTATCGTCAATGTTACACAGTTCATATATCTGATTCGAAAATTTGTTTTGGTTAGTTTAAACTTTCATAACTTATCCAAGCTGTAGTTCGAAGTCCAATTTCACTCCAGATTTATTTGGCCTCTAAATCATCAAGTGGATACGAATAACTAGCACTTTTTTGGAGCACGATCAAAAACGACAGTTAATGAAACTAAATAATTCAAGTTATTTTTTTTTCAGTGTTTTTGGTAAAGCATTTTTGTATCAATAATGAAATGAAAGTTTCCTGAAGAAGAAAAACTTTGAGAAAAATTTGTTTTATTAGGTTCAACAAAGCAGCATGCAAATAAATTGTTTTGAAATTTTTATAAATTTTTGGTGCAGGACAGTAAAAAAAATTAAAATTATTGCTATAAAAATAAACTTGGCAAACTCTGTTTTACTAGAAACTTTACCTACTCTGTAGTAATTTAAATTCAGACCTTTTACGGTAAATCGTAACGTACTTCTAACACAAACCTAAGATTTAACCAGTGGTACCGATCCTGGGGATGCATCCCTCCCCAAGTTTCTGCTGCATCTTCTCCGACATTTGCGGTCTGCCGTCGGTGCAGAATTGTTTCGAAACAGATGTCATTTTTGTTAGCGCTAATCGAACACAAAGGTTGCGATTTCATTTTGCGGTTTAACTCTTAAACACGTACACTAAAGAAACTCAAACAAATTTTGTTTTATTTTCTCTATATTTGAACAAAATTGTCGTTGAAAAAAACAACACTTTGATTAAAATGATAGCTTCTACAAACTCGATTTGCTATTCCTATGAAATATAAAATAAGTTTCTTTGAAGAAAATTCAAACTGTTAGCAGTATGCTATGCTGTTACAAGCGCATATTAGCAAGGACGTTATTTTTCTCCCAGGAAAAAAAATGTAAATGGATTCATATCAAAGTTGCAAACGGATCGACTCGTACGAGCCCGAACCCAAATGGAAAATTGATTTGAAACCAAAACCTAGCTGGATAAAGCCTTAAAACTTGGTTAGATCTAAAAAGCGTGTAGGTCATTGCTCGTAACTACTACTGCTGCAAACACATTGCCGATAAACGGTGACTTAATTGTAATAAATTTGGAATAATAATCGCATTGATGAAATCCAGTGCCGTTGCCAGAGCAAACGAAATGAGGGGACACTAGCCAAAAGCGGGGGGGGGGCTCTAAAAGCTGCACGTAAAAACTGATCTCGTACAGTTACAATTATGCGCAATTTTAAAATAAGGCCCGCAGCGTTTCTTAGCTCGTTTCTTCTGCGGCCCAAAATTGCTTGAAAAATCTATCTACAACAGTGAGTGCTACCAGACGTGCAACCACGATTTTGCTAAAAGGGGGAACCAGAAGTAAATTTTTTTGCACAATAACTGCCTGATTTAGCCCACGTGCTGAACAAACTGATGCAAATCAAGCGTTCCACTGGCGGGACATAGTCACTAAATATTTAGTAACTGGTGGCGGAGTCCCCAGCCGCTAGGCAATTTTGCTGTAAAAAAATGTTTTAAACGCCATTAAAATCATATTTCGCACTTTTTGCAGCCATATGAATAATTAAACTGCTAAAATTCAGAAGTCGTTTCAAAGAATTAAATTGCTTAGCACCTTCTCCTCCCCTCCCTCCCTT
The DNA here is from genome assembly GCA_963965965.1 of Trididemnum nubilum. Taxonomy (NCBI): domain Eukaryota; kingdom Metazoa; phylum Chordata; class Ascidiacea; order Aplousobranchia; family Didemnidae; genus Trididemnum; species Trididemnum nubilum. The sequence goes on along the minus strand of OZ014474.1, from coordinate 18,908,230 downwards.
ACTTCAGGTCAAGTCTGAAATACGACTAAACGTTCGTATTTTGAGGTTAAATTTTCTACATGACTTAGTTAAAGGGGCTTAAGCCCCTTCACCCTGGTTGCGCCACTGACTGCAACCTCAAAATCTTGAGTGTTCAGTAGCGTAGCCAACGGGTAGAGGCGGGGGGGCGGGAGGCAATACCCCCTTCCATTGGCATGCAGAGTATGCAAAATACCACGTTTTTTAGCACTTTTAAGACCGATCTTTGCAATAAAAGCAAAAATATCCCCACCTATATTGGCAATGAGAATGCTACTACTTTGACTCTGGATTTGAAAAGAATTCGGTCTCAGAAATTGATTCCAGCCTGGGTGAAGACCTTTTTCTTCGGGAAGTCTTCATTTAATTTAGGGCACTTCATCTAAATTCAGGCACAAAATCGTTCCAAATCTGAGTGAAATCCTTTTTATGTTTGGTTTCACATCTCTGAAACAGAACCCCCCTATTGCAAATTTCTGGCTACGCGCCTGCGAGTGTGCTCTGGATATCAAAACAGCTAGTCTTTGAAAAAAATGTTGTCACCCTTTGTTTCATGTCATTAATCACTAACGAAGTACCAGTGACGATTCTGCAGGCTTTCATGTCACTTCCGCGACACATCCGTAAAGACGTGTTAATAAGACGTAATATTGCGTCCGATTTATGTACGTTGTACAGCAGTTGGTTGCCAGCAATTTCGCAAAGAATCGACAAAACGCCAAAGGAGAATTATGTTTGAACGTAATTATTCCTTTTTCTATCACTATCTGTTGTCTTGTCGTTGCGTGATGCTTTAAAAACAATATTTTGAGTAAACCAAAATGGGGGGGGCACAAGCAGTCGTTAGGGGGGCACGGCCCCCTGGCCCCCCCGTGGCGACGGCACTGATGAAAATCAAGTCATCATTCAGTGTTGCAAAGTTTTTAATTACGCTTTAATAGCATCTAAAAGGCAAAAACACAAGGCAAGTACGCATATCAAGTCCAAATTAAGTCGACATTGTATTAACCCGAAAAAGCCCCGCCCGACTAAGAACTCTGATTCATATTACATCGCTTATAAAGGCCAGTATTTGGAATTCGGGTCAAGATTTCCACCAGTGTCGATTTTTGCCAGCTTTCACTCACAAGCAACAACTTTTTTGAGCTGAGAAAAATGGAAAAAGCTAGAAAATACATTTTTGTCCGTAATTTTTAAAAATATGATTCGAGTAATGTTTTGACCATAAACTTCCAACATGAAATTTTATTTAATATATTTAGTACATCATAAACTGCTATATCCAGCACACAATAAGTGCGGCAAAGCATTTTCAAAAATACACACATTTTTCAAACATGTCACACAATTATGCTGAGTTGCAATAATTGCAATTATTGGTTTACGGTTGCTGCACCTCTTTTACAGTCATATCGTCTACAAAAATTACGCACGAATTTCAAAGACTTTCGTTAATAACAAAAAGTATAGGGATTGAACGGGTAACTCTCTTTTGCTTCATCAATTTTTTTAAGCTATTGTGACAAAATTCGATGATTATTTTCTAAAATCATTTATACTGGTAGGTGAAAATGTGATATTATCATATATCATCAAATCTGAAATTAAATCTTTCATTATATTTGTTGGATCATGCCAACGCCTATAACGAGTTTGAGGGACCCATCTCCGCTTCATTGCACCTGGGCAACACGGCTCCTGTCAAAAAAATATCGCAGAGGTGGAGAGCCGTTGATAGCACTGTGCTAGATTTGAGTGGCTCGAGATCTCAGATCTCCCGCTCCAGAGAAGAACGCGTTACCGCTCGACCATTACAATGGCTTTTGCAGGTAGGGTTAGCGCCCGGGCCATATCGATCTATGGTAGCGGTGAACCATTCAAGGTACCAAAATTAGAAACATCCAGATTTAAAACATTTGAGTTTCAAAATCTTGCCTCTCTTTTGGTCACCACTCCCCTAAACATATAAGCCGGGGAAGAAATTTGCGTTTAAACAGAAAGTAAAGAGAACTAGAGGAAAAAAGCTAAAAGACCTCTGTGGCTCAGCCTAATTGCGGCATTGCCTTAGTTTTGAACTATAAGATGGCGATACCGATGTCATCAACGTCAGGGTTGCCAATAAAAATTATGATTTGGGAGGCTTCGCTTCTTCGTCGTGTTTGAAGTAGAATATCTTTGAAACAGTTGAGTCAAAAAGGAAGGAGTTTACACCAATCTGCTCGAATACAATTGCCCTAACCTTATATATCCCCATTGATAATGATTTTGCTTTCAGTTCTTGTTTAAAAAGCTTATCAATGCATTGCTTATGAATATGACTAATAAAAGAATGTTTTATAAGAGTTAAGTGAAACACAAGAGCGGTTTATACAAGAATACATTAGTGAGATGCTACTGTAATTCCCTGCTACGTTTTAGGCTTTGGTTTGATTAGTTGCAAACGAAAAAAATTATGTGCTGTAGTGAAATCTGCAACTTTAATGAGCAAACACGCCGCAATACAATTGTGTTCTGAAACTCATTTTTAAGCACTTTTAGGCTTTTTTAGCTCATTCTTGGAATTTTTTTTGCTCTTCTTTCCGTTTTCTTTGCTCGTCTTTTTGTTGTTTTAGTTTCGCTATTGCAACACCAGCCGAAATGCATTTGTTAGGTTTCTCCGCCATGTGAACCACCAATGGCTGAGGAGCGGAAGATTCAAACTTTTGTACATCCTGGCTTGAAACTCGACTTCTGAGCTGGAATTTTGAAAAAGTCGAACTTGATTTCCCTTTTTCATTTTCAGACGATCCATCGAGAACCGTTTGTTGTACCAATGCTGCAGCTGGAATGATACGATTTTCACCATCAACAACTTGATCATCATCACCATCAGCGTTTTCCTCAACTTGGAACAAACAGGATCTTTGCAGGGCGATCGACTTTCTCAAATTGGTGTCAAGATTGACGGTATATTTTACTAGCTCACTGGCTTTTTGCTTGGTCAAAAATGTTTGCGATTCCACTAGCAAGCTGTAGAGCAAGTCCAAGTCGCCATCCAACGAAAGTAGGTTTTGAAAGGACTCTACTTGTTCCTTTTCAGTTCCCAATACAACTCTGCAAAAGTAATAATATTCAAAACCATCTTGATCTCCTTAAATTCTCATTAACCTACTTAAAATAGTAACAATACAGAAAATGTCTTTTTGTTAGATTTGTAAATTGACCCAAACTAACCAGAAAATAAATTAGAAATGATGAAAAACATGTCCGTAAAAGTACACTGCTTCGAATTTCAAGATCAAGTTAATATAGAATAGTTGTATTAAAGCTCTTGGAACTCTATTTTAAAAAGAACTGAATCACTTTTTTAAGGTGTGCTTTTCAACCCAATTCGTGGTAATATGCAGTACTTAAATTGTAAAATTCTACATGTGGGGACGCTTTTGCAGCCTTGACCAAACCTTAATAAAGATTACGTAATTTCTTCGACTAAATTGAATAACGACCAAAAAAGAAAAAAGTCTTCGCCGAAAATCGAATTTTTTTTTCGCCAAAATTAGGTGAAGACCAAAAAAAAAGGTCTTCACCAAAAATCGAAGTGTTTTTTCGCCAAAATTAGGTGAAGACCAAAAAAAGGTCTTCGCCGACGGTTGAAGTGTTCCTCCATCTGAGTCACTTTTCCCACGGACTTTGGTGCTTCATTCGACCAGAATTGGTAGGTCTTTTTCCTCTGGTCATCCAGCGCTTAAATCTCAATGGGGGACACCTAAATCTCGATGGGGGTACGCTCAATCTCGATGGGTGGACGCTAACTATCGATGGGTGGACGCTAATGCGTCCCCCCTACAATTTAAGTACTGGAAATATTAGGTCTAGCCAACTTTGGTGCTATTATTTATGTTTACATTTCTGGCAATTTCTGGGTTCGTTCTGAAATATATAATAACAAAAGAGAACTAAAATTAGAACAAAAATTTGTGTTACGTTAGTGGCAAACCGGACATATTAAAAGAATATTAAAATTAAAGATGTCAGTATAGTTTCACTTACGCTTCGTATATATACAACAAGGACGTATCGTTGTCTATTGCTTCAATTGCTTTAAACTTTTTTCTTTGATCGGAATCCTCGATAATTTCCAAGATGTAGCTCATTCGGAAAGGCCATTGATCCGTCAGCAAAATCCAGTAGAGAATTTCTTTTGCAAAACCTTCGTTTTCTTTTTTGTTTTCATCTTCAAAAAAAAATTTGCTTTTTAAAAGAAAAATATTAAACTGGCAGTCCTACGTTGCTCGATCAGTACAATTCAAGACAGACCAGAACAATTCAAGACTTGGCTTCCCGCAAAGCCCGTTGGATGAAAATAATTAAATAGCAACGCAAAGCTGAGGTTAAATGTTTTTTATAATCTAGTAGAAAACGCCTCTACAACTTCCATACTGTTGCAATAAAACCATTTATCAATATCGCAAATAACAATCGGCCAAGAACGATTTTTAGTAAAAAGTGCTAATTTACGAGCCGATTGCGCCATCGTGGACTTTTAATCGGCAGACAATAAAATTTGGAGGAAATATTGGATAAACGAACAGGCAAACAGCTATAGACATAAAGTAATTCTAAATTCTAAGTAATTCTCCATGCTTAGGAATTTCTAGTTTTCAAACCAGTTAGTTCAACAATGTGAAAAAACAATGTGAAAAATAATAAAAATATATTGCGCTTAGTTTCGAAGCAAATTTCCGGATCGTATAGCGTATAATTCAAAACAAATAATGAATTATCACGTTTAATTTCAAAATAAATGAATATTCGTTACACAGTTCACACATAACACAACACACACACATGCACCTTCAAATTGCTTTTCTGTGACAGCACTTTGTCCCCAAAGTAAACGCTTTTTGAAATCTTTTCGACCCTGTTGAAAATAATTGCATTGTTACGTTTTAATTCGTGTCAATTTGATTATAAACGTTCACTGAACTAATTTCATGCGTCAGCTTTCCAAATTAACTATCAGAGCACAAAATTTTTCGTTTCCATTGTTCAGGACCCCAGAAAATTGCTTTTTGATGCAGTTAATTTTAGTTATTACAGTAGATAAAACAGTATTTGGCTTGGCAAATTAAATAATTAACCTCATTCAAAAATTCTGTCAAGTTTTATCAATAGACTAATTCCTATCAAAATCTAACTTTGAGCAATCTTTATCCTCAAACTAACCTGAATCCAGTAGCGTAGCCAGGGGGGGGGGGGGCGGGGGGGCTCGAGCCCCCCATTGGCTTGTGAAGTATGCAAAAACGCATGTATTTTGTGCTTTTGAGGCCGATTTTCTGTGAAAAATGGAAAATAGCCCCCCCTCAGACGTTTGAACTTGCGAAACTTGGGAGAAAAATCACTCTGAATTTTGGCGAAGACCTTTTTTTTTTTTTTTTTTTTTTTTTTGGAGATCACCTAATTTTGGGCGGAAAAAACCTTTGAATTTCCGATGTTTCCGAGACATTTCGTCTCAAATTTCGGACAAACCGTCTGAAACTGATTCAAGGTCAATGAAAATTCGAGTCAACGTCGTATGCACACTTCTCACTCTTTCAAAATAGCCCCCCCCTTTTTCAAATCCTGGCTACGCGCCTGCCTGAATCTAACGTATACGAGTATTATACCTCGTATACCCTAACTCAAATTCTTGTACTGTGGTTGTATACCAGGCATTTCATATAAGAAATTTGTGAAGTTCTTTAGATGTTCTAAGCTAGCTTTGAGAAATCACTCAAGTGCTATCTCAAAAGACTGTATAACTTATTTATTGCCAACGTTTTACTAGTTAGAATCAACTAGCTTCATCAGAGCACTGCTATCAGTTGTGATACCAAAACGCCATCAACTTCTGATAGCAAAAACAGAAAAGCGATCCCACCCACTGATGCAGTAAACTAACCAGAGAAAAAATGCAAAGCAAGGCTCGGATAGAATTCATTGTCACGATAAGCCACGTCATACAGGTAAATGTAAAGCTGCATACAAAAAATTAAAGAAAGCGGTTCTTATAAAATTAATTTCTCCGAATTATCATTGAAGCTGTATACGTACCAATGCTCTCTCTGAGTTTTTGTTGTTTATGTGCGCAAAAATTTTGGTATGTGCGCACTTTTTTGGAAATGAGTAATATTTGTGCAGCAACCCATGAAATTTTAGCCCTCTAACCTGATAAAAAGTAGGCTAATTAAAAAAATTTAGTAGTTCAGTAAATTGTTTTCTAGATTGTTTTGGTTATGTTACTGGCAGGCACGTAGCAAGAAACCTGCAAAGGGGGGCTGTCTCGTTTTTTTTTGGCAAAGCCCCCGCTCTCAAAAATTTAGTTTTTTTTTGGCAAAATAACTTAATTTTAGGCTTATTTTGATAAAAATCAATGCTATTGAAACGTGGCATAGAAATATGCAGTGCAAAAACATGATTATATGACTTGCACAAATGGGCTGTGTGGGAGGTAGCTATTGCCAGAGTTTCAGTTTTCTTATTTACAAGCTGGTAAATTATAAAATTTATATAGGTAGTTCAATAAAACTACAAGGAGTAATCTATTTCGTCAATAGCTTATAGAGAAAGACATAATTAGGGGGCTAATGGAGGAAAGTTCAAGAAAAGCGATTGGTAATGAAGTAATACTGAAAAGTGTCCCACTTATGCTTGAGCTTATATAGTTTCTGATGATACCTACATCGACCATTTTTCAATGAGTGATCAAATTTGATTATCAATTTTTTTGCCATTTTTCGAAGTTTTTTTCTGATTTATGAGGTTTAGTTTTGACAAATTAGCGCCCCTCTCCCCTCCCCCTAAATAAACGTTTCAAAATACGCTTCAAATCATTTTTGAGCCTATTCCAGTGCAAAAGACAGTCACAGAAGTGCTACAAACGTGGTAATTTCCTTATTCTGCATTTTGTTCGGCAGGCCAATGGGAGCCTCCTGGTTACTGCTGGTATGCCTTCCTCGCACACGCTGCAGTCTTTACCAACAAAGAAATGCATCCTTTTAGCAAGTCCAAGAATAAACTTCCTCAACCTGCCAACCGAGAACATTGTTACATTATATCATAATATGTCTGTGCGCGGTAAATTTATGCGTGTGCGCAGTCTGTGAAAGTTGTGTGCGCGCGCACACGCGCACAGCTTAGAGGGAACACTGGTTAAAACAAACACTAAAAAAGATTAAACTAGAAGAAACTTAACACTGAGAATTAAACAACAACAGCAGGGAATGATAACCCATCATTTCTATTGAGCACTTAGGGCTTTTCATTGATGTACCAACTTTTAGTAAAAAGACGCTTCGAGTAATCATGTTCCATTTTTAAAATTTTGACTTCAGACCAATTAATGAGGTGATCATTTTCCATCGAATGCTGGCAAAGTGCTGATTTCTTGGGTAGTTGAAATTTTATAGCTCGTAGATATTGTTTTATTCTAGATTTGAGGTCTCGTTTGGTTCGGCCGATGTAAACAAAAGCACAATATGATCATCTCATTAATTGGTCTGAAGTCAAAATTTTTAGTGAAAAGCCCCAAATGCTCAATAGAAACGATGGGTTATCATTCCCTGTTGTTGTTGTTTAATTCCCAGTGTTAAATTTCTTCTAGTTTAATCGTTTTTAGTGTTAGTTTTAACGTACACAGCTGCAAAGATAATTCGGAGAAATTATTTTTATGAGACCTGCTTTCTTTCGTTTTTGTACGCACCTTTACATTTACCTGTATGACGTGGCTTATCGAGACAATGAATTCTATCAAAGCCTTGCTTTGCATTTTTTTGTCGTGTTATTCTACTACTGCAATGTGTGGGATCGCTTTTCGTTTTTTGCTACCAGAAGTTGATGGCGTTTTGGTATCACAACTGATAGCAGTGCTCTGATGAAGCTAGTTGATTCTAACCAGCGAAACGTTGGCGATAAATAAGTTATAAATTCTTTTGAGTTGCACCAGAGTGATTTCTCAAAGCTAGCCTAGAGCACCTAAACAAGGAATGTGAAAAAGTTGTCTTCCCACAGAATTTAACAAGACAACTTTTTAGCATTGCTTTGTTTTAAGTGTAGTTGCCGTTTTGGAAGATCTTCCTTAGGCGTCAGCCGGTGGCCTTTAGTTCAAATGGCACACAAATGATTAACATTAAAATTTTGGCTCGCAAACATCAAAACATCTCAATCAAATTCTTACTAAAGAACTATCTGTTGCCTGATTCCATGATTTAGTAAAGAACCATTTGTTGCCTAATGTGATATGATTTTTATTAACGTATGTTTGTGTGTTTATTTTATGTTTTGTGTTTATGTTATTGGGTAGTTCGCCTGCAATAAACATCAATTAATCAACTATCTTAACCCCTAGAAAGTAAAACAAAAATTGCGCCAATAAATATTCCTGATACATTCTTTTAATGTGTTTCGGTAACATATTCACTACCCCAATCTTTACCCCATAACAACTAATCTGAAATAAAAAGAGAAGAAAAGAAAAAAAGAGAGAAAACAAAAAAAACATTTGGAAAGATAGAAAAACGAAATAGGAAGAAAAGGAAGGAAGAGTAAAAAAACGAAATAAAACAGAATGAAAAAAAAAGGTACATGCTGAGAAAGTAAAAGTGACGATATAGCTTTGCAGCAAGCGTGCTTCATTTAACTGCAAATTTACATTTTTAAAGCAAATGTGCTTAGCTAAAATTGCTTTATGTTTGAAATCGAAAACTTGATAAATTTTCTCAAAACTCGAACTTAAACTTGAACTCGCAAAAATGAAAATATTGAAATCGAACTTGAACTCGTAAAGCATGCTAAACTCAAACTTGAACTCGACATAAAAATCGACCGAGTTTGCAGCCCAGCGTAGAATAAACTGATCATCAGAAACGCTTTCTTGTTTCCCGTAGAACCATATTCAGTGTTTTTTTCGGACACCTAGAAGGGTTGGAATCCCAAGTAGTGTCAAAATATTTATCAACCACTGAGTTACTAATTCTATAATAAAAATCGTCCCCGCACTAGCTCATGCCACTTAACAATCAATCTTTGGTGGGGGGCACATTTGATGGATACCCGAGAGGATGCACTTCAAAACAATGCAAAGTATTTGTATGCAAGAAGAATAGTTCAAATAACTGTAGCATTACGAAACTTCAATAAATGGTTTGCACTGTTTCTATTAAAATGAAATTAGCAAATCCTTTCTTTTTGGCATTAAACAGATGTAAAGCCGTATTTACACGGGCGACTTTTTTGCAACGAGATTCGAAGATTTTTTATACGTGAAAATCTCTCTCGCAGAGTGGTTACTCACACAAGGCGAGACTCGCTTACCGCGATCGCGTTTGGGAAGAATCGCCGCCGTGTAAGTAACACCTGCGATTTACGATTATATTTCGCGCGACTCGATGCAAGAATCGTTCTCGCTCGTGATCACTTACACGAGGTCGATTTCAACGTCTCGAGAGTCTCAGGGCAAAGTCGCGCTCGTGTAAACAGCAAATCGTATGCAATTTACGAGTCGCGCAGGCACAGCGCAATGCACAAATGCTTTGCGAGTCGCTGGCTCTGCGATTACCCTAAATTTGCTTCACAAAGTATTGTGTTCATAGTATAAAATAATCTGTAGTGCTTTTACCGAAATTAATTGTGATTTCGATACTAAATTTACTTCATATTAGAACCGCAGAACCAATAATTTTCTTGTGCATGCTGGCACTGGTCTACTGCAGATACGGCAGTCATGAGCTGATTGCTAGTAACTGTGAAGCCAATCAAGCAAAACTTTAACCCTTTATAAAATGTATAATAAATTAACCACAGGTAACAGTACCTTAATTGTATTCTGCTTTTATAATACCTTAAGCACGCTTTTTTATAAGAATCAGTACACTTTGAGTTAAGGCTGGCTGTTTTAATCTTTTTGCCAATGTTAAGCCTCAGTTGCTCGTAATTGGTTCTTAAAGTTTGAGATCATTGATGTCAATTATGGCGACCATGTTTGTTAATTCCTAGTGCTATGTCTGCTTGTAAACGCCTTTTTGGCTGCTTTTGCAGCATCGTAAAATTGCGGAAAGCGAAAAAGCGAGCACTAATTTCTGTTTGAACGAGAGCCAAAAAGTGTTTTTGTTGCCTGCGCTGTGCGCAACAGCACTCACTCTATAGTCTCAACTTTGTTGCAACTTTGCTCGCAAATACCATAAAACCACTCAAGCTTTATTGTTTTTAATCAGAACAGAATTTAGTTTGTCTTTTGATTTGGAATTTATTCTTTTTCGGTTGTTCTTCCTAATTTGTTATTAAATTTTGAGCAAAAATGAGCCTCGTGTTTTTACAAAATTTTTGTGTATAAAAAAATGTAATCAATTTTGTCATTGCTAATATTCTGACAAAGCAAAAACACACGAGTAAGTTAAAAATCTGAAAACCCTACAAAAGCTAAGACAATGAATTCTCAAAAATGACGTTTGGACAATATATTTTGGAAACGGAGGTGCTTGTTACAGAAGCCCTCCGTAATACTAATACTGTTGACTGCAGATGATCCTGCGAAACTCTGGAGCCTTAACCCTGCACGTCTGGGCAAACGACAATTGAAATTCTCCAACTTAAACTGTATTGTTTAGACAAAACAAATAATATGGAACAGCACGGAATGGCAAAAAACAACTGAAATTTAACCTGAAAATAATGAACTAATAGAGTGCCGTAAGAGCGGTCTTCAAAATAAAATACTTCCGTTTGCCAATTGCTCGAACGAAACGGAATGCCAGAACAGAGGTAACTCGGCCAAAAAGCGCGTAATTTTTAATACTTTTGCAGCCAATGGCTGCAGGAAATAAGGTAGCGTGCGCAAACTGAAAATAAGAAGCGGCCGAATTCCGAAACTAGAGCGGGGCAACACAAAAAAAGGTCAATCGGTGCTGTGACAGTGCTAGCAGTGTAGACTCACACCCTATGCTCACTCGTTGGGTCCGGCATCTTGTAGACAAGTACCATCCACTGGTTTTTGTCGGCTAAAACAGTGTTAGCGTTTGCTTTCTTTTCTGACCCGAGATTGCCTGTAGCCTACCGGCATCTCTTGTGGTTAAAATAACCGCATTTAAAGGGAGAAACATAACATCTATACTGCACCGCATAATGTAATTAAAGATTAATTTCATAAAAATGCTATTTCTAAGCAAATCATGTTCTCAATTCCGAGTGGTTTTATGGCGCTTTTTCATTTGAATTACGCCAGGAATGAGTTTTGACCTGAAGTCACTAACGTATTTTTGCACTCTTCATAATAATTCATCCTCCGCACTCTACTTACTGTAATTGCCTTGCGTTTAGCAAATGCATGCGCGGCTTATTTTATTATTGTGGATATTGATGATTTGTAACAGCTGGGGTTTAGCAGCTCCATAACAAATTCACATGAAAACACGTATTATATAAATGCTATATGGATTTCTTTGAATGTTGGTTTAAATTAAAAAAGAGCCAGTGCTTCAGCAGCGACAAAAGGCGCCTGGTATCACTTCAGAACAGCGTTGCCACACAGATCAATTTCAAGGACATCAAAATTTATCATAAATTACATCAAATTTTTGGTCAAAACATCAAGCGCAAATAAGCCAATAATTTGTCAAAAAAGGACCAAAAAAATTATGAAAATTACCGCATTCAGTCACATCGTTTATTGCAAAAAATTACAATACCTACGGTACTTTTCAAATTGTCTAATCATGACTCTACAAATTACTGTTTGCTATTAATATGCATTAAGTTTGCAGCCTAATGCATCACTCTGCAGTATATATATCTGCTCTTGATTTAACAACAGCCTTAAAAATGCATTATATGTAAGCTAGAATCCAAATTACCAAATTTTCATCTAGTTTTAAACAAGATTGTATGTAAAGACACATTTACAATACTGATTTTAGTTGACTATTTTGCTGCTGCAACATTCGACTCATGCTTTTTTGTTTGCTTGTGACGCAAAAGATCACATTTTTTCGGGGCACTAAATGTGCTATCATAGTACCTACCGGTACGTAAGGCTTTTAGTGGGTCATCAGTTTTTTTAAGCCAATCTTTTAATTCAACGTTTTGCAACCAATGCTCATTGAAGTTTTGTTTGTAAATTGGAACTATGTTTCCTTTTTTTGATGTTGACTTAGCATTAGTATTGCTGTCACTTTCCAAATCGTTTTCATTACCGTCAATATTAATTACACAACTATCCATCTCTAAAATTACAAAAAAATAAACAAACAATAATAATTAGCTTACAGTACGGTAAATTGGGTAATCTTAATTGAGGTCTGGTACTGGCTCCATCTCTTAACTTTCAGCCAATTACTGAATCAGCACTTTAATTTTTCCAAGGCAAGTATTGAGTTGGCCTATACAGGTACTGAGTAGGCCTAGTCGATCATACTGTAAGTTGTTATTTACTCTATCAGGTAGGCTATACAGTAAAGGAACGCATTACTGTATCAGCTACCGGTACCAGTACCATACCATGCCTATCGTACTACACACTTACGTTACCCACACTCACTTGGCCATCTACGTTAGTACGCTGCTCACTGACCTCACTCTCCAAGACTCAAGACACCGGAGAGTGACAAAAAAATGCTACAAAATTTAGCCTATTGCAAGAAATTGTTTTTTTTTAACTACTTTTACTTAGCGTTAGATACTGTAGTTTGTAGTTAGCAGCGAGACTGCTTAACATCAGATTCATCAGCGAAAACATCAAACATCAAATGATGGGTCGAAAACATCAAATTTGATGTAATTACATCAAGTGTGGCATCACTGCTTCAGAAGAACTCAAAAAGTAAACTTAAAAACAAAATTTAACAATTGGTATTTCGTATAATATAACAGCACAGATCTATTATAAAATACGAAATACTTGTGCATTATTAAGGAAACAAACAATATGAATTTCTCAGTCACACATGCTTGGAGAAAAGGTAATTTCAAAAGTGTTTTTAAAATTAATTGCACAGAAATGTTGATAAATTTTATTGTTTTATTTTACCAAAGTATTATGTATAACCAAACAAGAAACGCAGTCACAGATGGGTTGCAGGTTGCAGTGGTGAAAAACCAAGACCTAAAGGGTAAGTGACGGAATTTTATGATAGATTATGAGCAGTAATGCCCGCTTGACTTTGCTCCATGCAAGCTAACTCAGAATGATACAAAGAAAATAAGCTTTTTTGAATAATTTCAAGCGTTTAGTGCTTCATCTTTCACCTTGCATTTTCATTGCAAGTTTTAACGAAATTAGCTGCTTAATTGTATTCCCAGTATTTCGTTTTACGCCCGCGTTGGCTTCACGCATTTTCTTTTCAAAATTCCGAAGCGTGATTGTTTCAAACGCAAAAGCTGGCAAGCGGCGCATTTGAAGTGCTTTTGCAGCAGTTGGCTTTTGTAAATTCAAAACCAGCAAGCAGCGCTTTGAAACTATCTCGCACCGTGTAAGTAAACCAGTACGACAGCGACTCTTCAGCCGACTCGATTTGGCGAGAATCACTGGCACGCAGTATCAACGTGTAAGTGACTTCTGCGAGTTGCAATCGTACGCGAGCATCGCGTTAAAATATCTCCTGTGTGAGTGACTGCTGCGATTTGATTTTTTGGGGGGCGTGTCTGGCGATATCGCGCAGACAAAATCTCACGTGAATCTTGCGCCGTGTAAGTGACCTACGCGATTTGAGAAAGAAAAAAGGCAAAATGTCGATTCTCGCAGCTAAAACTCGCCCGTGTAAATGCGGCTTAACAGGAATTGCTACAATAGTGTTGAACTATACTTACTCTTTCTTGCAACGCTTTAATTACAAAAGCAGTTATCGAGATGATGTTAAAGATTCGTTTAATATTACGAGGATTTCCGTGCATGTGACGACGAAGAGTTTTATCCTTGTACATGAGGTGTCTAAAATGTAGCAGAAATATTTTTGGTTATACATACAATGTACAAGAATTATTGCAGAGGATGTTGAAATTAACGATTTTTGTTTTGTTTTTTTTTGGGAGGGGAGCCGGAAAGGTGTAGGTTTAAAAATTACATGGTTTCCTCATAACTAAGAGTGATCTCGGGCAAAAAAAAAACAGAGGTACATCTGGATTAAGGTCCAATGCTAAAACATTTTTTCAAAGAGTAACCGTGACTTCAAATTTATTTTACCTTCTGTTCCAAGACTTCACTCTTTCTCCAAAGCAAAAACCAATGAAAACTTCAGATTTGCAATTTATTCGTAATTTACTTTTGCAACAGAAAATATTGATTAATGAGGGGCATTGAAAAGACCTTTTTGCAATTGATGATAAAAAATAATAATCATAGACCAAGTTTTGCACAAATAAAGTACTGTACCTGCAATCAAAAAGAAACGTTTCGAGTTCGATTGGAGCTTTTTTTCTCTTTCTCTTGCTTTTTTCAGAAGCAGGAATACTTCCTGAAAACAATGAACAGCGCAGCAGGTCAGCACAGCAGATCACCTAATGAATAATACTTGACAATCTTGCTTTGGCCTATGTTTGCTTTTGAAAGTGACGTAGCTACGTTAATAGAGCGCCGGGTTAGTAATTCATTTAAGGTGGTTGATTTTTTGACAATAAGCAAAGAATTCTGGTTTATTTCGCGAACTGTATTGAAATAGTTTAGCAAGACATACAAGAAATAAAGTTTTAACTTCCAGTGACAAAACGTCGTCAAAGATACTAAAGCTTTACTTTTTGTAATCACGTACCTGTTATTAAGCGAAACCATTACTTGTGTGTATATTAAAGTGCAGGCCTATTAGTGCAGTCGCCAGCAGAGTTCACGAGCACCCAAAAAATGTATTTTTTTCACCTATATTTTTGAAATCCTGAATAAATGTTCTTTCAAAATCGCCAATGTTTCCACCCAATTTCCGGTTGTTTTGGCGGAAATCGAGGATTCCCCGGCGAAACGGTGTTGAGTTTTTTTTGCTGAGGTAGGGTTGATTTGGATTCTAAAAATCGTATTTCTGTATAAAGTAGACAGTCGATTTTAGATTCAAACGAAAGAGGAAGATAATTGCAAACTTTTCACAAAATAATTTTTGGATTGTTTTATTATGACGTCACGATATGGCTCATTAATTCCAAATTTTTACAAAAAATTTTGAATTAGAGTGCATATCGTTAGTTATTACAGCCAAAGTTGGCGGAATAATGTCATGAAAGTTGCAACATCGATAAACCAGTTTCTCACCGACAAAATGAAACCAAAATGACATCTTTATGATGTCATTAGAGAAAACTACGTAGTAAAATGCAAAACCGAGTAGACGCGCTTTTCAAACAAATTGCACGTGACAGCGAATATTTTGATCGCGGCGCTGCGGTTTTAACAGCAAAGATCAACAAATATCAATTTCACCGTCGTAAACGCACAAAATGACGTTTGTATTAAAACTTTTTTACAGTGTGAGTGCATGAAGATAAACTCTGTTCAAAATTTTAGAACAAAATAAGAACAATTTTATGCTCAGGGCAAGAAAAACTTTTAAGAAGTTTTTTTTAATTTTATTGCTATTTTGTGGCAAAGAATAATATTGCACAAGCAAAATGTTCAGGCACATTGTTTCGAAAAGTCATAAAGTTGGTAGAGTGAGAATAAAACGTTATATAAGTGGTGTTTCTAGCATTTTTTTATGAAAAGGTATCAAATATTTACGGAAAACAATATTGTCACCAGCAAAAAAGCGTGGATAAGCTCATTCCCATGTTTTATTTTCTGTGTTGTCCTGATCGGACTCTTTGTTCGCAAAAGTGTCTTTTAAAATAACTCAAGAATTGTTTGTTACAAAAGATATTTTGATTGTGGTTCATACAGCCAATGCTTGTAAGAAATAGCGGGAACGCTGTCACCACCGATAATCCGTCACAAAATCGTAAGTTGATGGGCAAAGGAATTAAAAATTTTTTGGGGGGCATTGCTGAGAAAACTGATGGCTCCGCATTTGGGGATATTAACCGATTATTACAGTTAAAACATCACTGACTCCATTTTAAGGGTTAACAATTATTCACAAACGCCGTATTCACCATACTCTAAAAAGGAAATGTTTACCATTTCAGATCGTTTTACCCGGTGTTGAGATCATCTCATTCAAAATATTAAAAAAAATTTTCTTGAAGAAAAGGCACTCCCAGCGTAGACTACTTCAACGAGTAAAACAGTCTGTTAAGTGTCAAATTTTTATTGTTGCTGTAAGGTGTACGGTAATGTGCTAGCAGTATACGCAGGAAACTTACGTGCTAGTCAGTGGCGTTACTAGAGGTTAGAGCCAGAGGGCATGGAAAACCTAACTAGAAATTTGCTGCACATTTTTCTGTCAATTTTGAGTGAAGAAAAAAGAACTTTACCGAAGATTTGGTGCTTTTTTCCGCCAAATTTAGCTAAAGCCTAAAAAAGGTCTTGACCGAAAATCGGTTACTTTTTTCCGTTGAGTTTTAGGTGAAGACTTTCCGCTTTTGTCGTTTGTTTTCCCCCAAAATTTGTTGCCATAATTTATAAAGGGACCCACATTGGAGGAAAATTCCTCCCTGCCTCGCACCCCCCTCCAGTCAGTTACGCCAGTGATGCTAGCCCCTGCTATTTATGCTTTTTTTATTTGATCAAAACACCCCAGACGATTGCGATTACGGAAAAGCAGTTTGTTTGTAAGATTTTAAATTTTATTTTGACACGTACTGTTTTTAAAATAGGAATACTCACTTTTTTAATACAGTAGATGTATATTGAAGATAAAGTCATCAAAGACATTGTAAAACTCAAACCACGTTGTCGTGTATGAAAATGATTTTGACAGTGATCTACATCTCAAAAAGTGTAAACGATTTAGAAATGCCTGATTTTACCAAATACCGTAGGATTGCTACAATGACTTAAGGTGTCTGGGGCGTCTGCGAAATATAATAAAACTGTTACTTTAGCAAAAACCGTTCAGCAGCAACAGGTCTTCTTGCAATTGTTAATGGTTTATAATATAGTATATTTAATGTGTCAGCCGTTTTTAAACATCTTTCGACTAAAATTATTTTGGAACGATCTACATAATTTGTCTATCAGAAAAGACCACTTCTTTAGTCCTTTTAATAAGTCTAATTGGATTTCAGCAGCTGCTGAGAGCTCCGCTCCCTAATCCCTTCCGTGGTTTTGGTTCCTCTGGCGTGTTAGCATGATCAACCGACTCATCATTTAAACTCATTGTAGCCGAACGCCACTACTTTGTGCAAAAATTAAGTGAAGAGCCATACAAGACTTCGTTTAATTACGGTTCCTCTCACTAAAAAGCGTCACGATTTCACTCGCCAGCTCCCTTTCTACCGGCTACTCTGTGAAAGTAGCCCATAGCTATACCTTGCAAACTCCGGGGATCATCCGCTTAATTACTTTCTTTTACATTGGGTCAGTAAATTACAATCATATTTGTCAAACGGGTGTATACGTCATCGAGAACTTGAGTTTGGACAATTTCAGGCAAGCGGACTTGCCCTATACGCACTTACGTACTGCGCCAGGGTCATTAGGCAGGAAACCTGCAGTGTGGTTTGGGGTGTCTGAAATTTTTCTAGGAGCGTGATAGAGTACTGAAAAACCGTTCAACGATGCTAATTCTGTAATTAGTCTCATGCCTTCAAAAGATTTGGATCTTATACACATTCGTTCATAGGCGTAGTCAGCCCCTCTCCCCCAATTGACATGCTACCAATGATAAAATGTCACAAAAAATACTATTGCTTCTTCAGTTTCAGTTTCTTTTAGCATCTTCGCGTACAACAGTACATGCGTACAGCATTAATTAACAATAATATTGATCCAGGGGGTTGGGGCCCTTCAATTTAATGTTTCCCAATCAATTTAAAGGTATAGCCCGAGTAAAATTACGGGTTTTTATCCTAAAAGTTGCTAACTGAAGCCCTCATCTAACCTTTTTATGAACGTAATGCAACAACCAGGGACAGATTTAACATATGGCTCGTAGTGCCATGGACCCCGCGCTCAGATAAAACTTTTTTTGGTCTTCACCTGTATTTGGCAGGAAAATATTGCAAAAATTTCAAAATGCCAGGGGCTCAACTCAAAGTAAATCCGGCCTGGGCATTCACATGGTTTGTAGGCGTAACTATCTATTGCACATTTTTCAATAACAATTCACCTCCACCTCGCCAGTTTTTATGCACAAAATACTTCCGAAAAAAATTAGCTACAGTAAGAGGAATGCTCATTGAACAATTTTTTGAATTGAGAAGACCTGAGTCCCCTCGCCATACATTTACTCCTATAACTGGTTGTTTTCGTGACAAAATAATCTCTAAGGAAAATATTCGACTGGATTGTTATTTACTGCTAAAATATTGATGGAGGCATGTACTTTACTTCCCCCGGCCTGGGCCAAATCACTAACAAAATTTAACCCCAAAATGCAAGATTTTAAACGTGCTTTGGACTTAAATCGCAAGTAAAAGAAGGACTGAACAACTTAATGTTTTCAATTGGCTTTCAAATGTTAAAAATCTAGCACTTTCAAATGGCTCTGATTACGTGCGAAATGTGGTCCAATAGTATTAAAATTGCTTTTTTTCCAAAAAATCACAAAAAATCGCCCAGCAGCTGGGGCTTTGCCCCCTGACCCCCATAGCCTCCGGCGGCTGAGGGCTCCGCCCCCAGATCCCCCTCTGTGATACGTTTGAATTACAGTACACTTCTTTACTCAAACACGTCTCCCAATTTGGACATTTTATCTATTAATTTAATCCCCCTCCTTGAACGAATTCCTAGTTACGTGCCAACACCAGACCACGGCTTCTGATCTTCCATTCTACGATATCTTTGCCTCCACTAAAACTTCCTCTTTCGAAGTTTCTGATGAGTTCATTGCATGTGATTTGTGGTTTGGGGCTCCCCCAATCAAAAATCCTGGCAACGCTTATGCATTCGTTTAACAAAGTTATGGTAGGATGCATTGTGAAGCCAGGAAAGCCAGAAGTCTTCCCAATATGCGTTGTTTTATAAGAATGGTAAATTTGGGGTTGAGGCTGCTTGTTCTTAAATTTTTACAAGTTTTCAGCGTAAACTACACAAATTATCTTTCTTTGGTTAAAATTTGTCGTTTGGTTAAAATTAGGTCATGCTTACTCTTAGACAACTTAGCAATGGTAATACAGAGAAGGATAGCAAAACTCTGTTGATTTCTTACAAAAAGGCTTTACAAAACATTTTATTACTTAGCCCCTTCAGCTTCCCTTGGTTTTCAAAGCATGTTAAAAAGCGTATCTGGGTTAATTTTTTAAGTAACTCGGCAAAGGGGGGCTTCAATTTAATCCTAGTAATTACGTCACTTGTGGTCAAATGTCACGCTTACCGTAACACGGTTATGTATGCGTTCAATGATTTCAAATAATTACCGGTTCTTTTAAAACTGTTTGTTTAAAGACTCCACACTTGGTGGATGATACATAATATTATGCTCACAAAAAAGGTGTATACACTCTGGTTCCATCCCCAATCGAGCTAAACTATATAAAGATTCGAATTCACAGCTCTCCTGCTTGACGATCAGATAAGACGTAATGTGGAGCTTCCATTACTTGTGGTAGAGATGTAGGAAGATAGCAGTTGGATACAAAGATAGCAAGGTCTTTTGTTGTCTCTTGATCAAAGCAAATTGCCAATGATAGAATAATTATCTAATGTTGTTGATATTTTCTTTGTACGATTTTACTTTTTAAGTTTTAATATTCTTAGATACTGAACATCACAATTTTTTTTTGATTATATGGGGGCAATTTGATATGAAAATTGTGCACTATTTTACACAAATAATCAAATATCTTTTGTAACAAACAATTCTTGAGTTATTTTAAAAGACACTTTTGCGAACAAAGAGTCCGATCAGGACAACACAGAAAATAAAACATGGGAATGAGCTTATCCACGCTTTTTTGCTGGTGACAATATTGTTTTCCGTAAATATTTGATACCTTTTCATAAAAAAATGCTAGAAACACCACTTATATAACGTTTTATTCTCACTCTACCAACTTTATGACTTTTCGAAACAATGTGCCTGAACATTTTGCTTGTGCAATATTATTCTTTGCCACAAAATAGCAATAAAATTAAAAAAAACTTCTTAAAAGTTTTTCTTGCCCTGAGCATAAAATTGTTCTTATTTTGTTCTAAAATTTTGAACAGAGTTTATCTTCATGCACTCACACTGTAAAAAAGTTTTAATACAAACGTCATTTTGTGCGTTTACGACGGTGAAATTGATATTTGTTGATCTTTGCTGTTAAAACCGCAGCGCCGCGATCAAAATATTCGCTGTCACGTGCAATTTGTTTGAAAAGCGCGTCTACTCGGTTTTGCATTTTACTACGTAGTTTTCTCTAATGACATCACAAAGATGTCATTTTGGTTTCATTTTGTCGGTGAGAAACTGGTTTATCGATGTTGCAACTTTCATGACATTATTCCGCCAACTTTGGCTGTAATAACTAACGATATGCACTCTAATTCAAAATTTTTTGTAAAAATTTGGAATCAATGAGCCATATCGTGACGTCATAATAAAACAATCCAAAAATTATTTTGTGAAAAGTTTGCAATTATCTTCCTCTTTCGTTTGAATCTAAAATCGACTGTCTACTTTATACAGAAATACGATTTTTAGAATCCAAATCAACCCTACCTCAGCAAAAAAACTCGACACCGTTTCGCCGGGGAATCCCCGATTTCCGCCAAAACAACCGGAAATTGGGTGGAAACATTGGCGATTTTGAAAGAACATTTATTCAGGATTTCAAAAATATAGGTGAAAAAAATACATTTTTTGGGTGCTCGTGAACTCTGCTGGCGACTGCACTATATCTGTGTGTGTGAATGTATGTGTTTTTTCCCTTTTCTTTCTTTTAACCAATTTTTTTCATTTTTTTTTAATTACTAGAAACAAAGCTTCCTGTTCAGAGTCGAAATTCTACAGCTCAATTTTGTACTATTTCTAAGAGGAGGAGCAGACTCGGCGACCATGTCGCTTGATTAATCGACGTTCTGATTTTGATCTTTCGCTCCTTTTCGTCGTGCTAAATCTGTCTTCAAATGTTTGCTGAGTTTACGTTTTATGTATTTGTTTTTGCTCGGTAATGAAGGATTATTACTATTATAATGCGTTGTTGTATCTTTTGGAAAAGCAACAACGTAGGTAGATGTAGAGTTATCAACCGACTCCTATTTCCGGTAAAGTAAAAAATGTATAGAGTATATTTTCAGTTATAATTCAAAAGCGATCAGTTCATTGATGTTAAGCTCGGCAACTAAATCGTTAACCTTATGAAAATAAAACAAGTGGCCAATTCAGTTAATTTTATTTTAGAGTTTAGCGAAGTGAAAATTTAGCTCTAGTCGAGAACAGCAAATTCGTAACAATTTTGAAATAAACTACTTAACGCCGGTCTACATTGTGCGCAAAATCGTGAATGTACGAGCATATTTCTAAGTTTATTTTAAACAAAAATTCGTACGCTCAGGGCACTACCTATACCAGCGTACAAACAGCCAACAGGTTAAAATAAACTATGAGTGCGAGGGTAAGCTCACGATTTTACGCAAAGGGCAGACCTGGCCAAAGAATGTAGCGCAAAAAGCTATTAGATGACATACAATTGAGTAATAGTGTTGGGCTTTTTTAGCTCTTTTTAGTCCAAGACTGTGACTAAAATTTAAAAAAAGCTAGGCCTATTCGCTTCGAGAACACTTTTAGAATTGTTATATTTTGCATATATTTTTTTACAAGTTGATGTTTTTGGCAGTCTTATTTTGGTTTGGTTCTCAATAAACAGGCCAAAAATCAATTGCGAGCAAACCGAAAAATGGAGGTTGAAAAACAAGCAAACGAGGGTAGAAAGAATTATTTTCGTTCGAAATCTGCAAACTGGGAAAAAGTTTGAGAATTTGAAATATTGGCCTGAAATTACTGTGTAATATGGTCTCGAAATTTTGATTTAATAAGCTTTGTAGCTGTTTTTCAAACTGATCAATTTGATCATGAGTCGTGACCAAAATGCAAGTTATATACAGTAGATTTATGATGATGGCTAAATAATGATTGTTTTTTTTTCAAGTAGCCCAAGATTTATTCTCATCTCATTTTGGATCGGTATTGTTTCTGTCGACGGAGTTGGCCGGATTTTGTACGGTCATTGTTTTCATCACGCCTCGCCATTTCGCTCGATCACATGCTTCCTCTCTCACAGTCCAGTTTTCTTCAATTTATTTTCTACTTGTTTATTGCATCGCATAATTTGAAAACAATCCTAACCTTCAGATCTGTACTGGGATATTTGATCATCTATCGTATCCGGCCCCGTAGCTGCCTCTTGTTCGCCAGCTTCGGGTCTTGTATTTTCCATCGTTTCGGCTACTTCATCGGTTGTCGGTGCTGCTGCATCACTTCCTTCTGCATCGCTTTCTTTTTTTTGCTCGGGTGATGTTTTGTCTCCTAATTATCAATTAAAATGTTTTGTGCTACTCCTTATTATTCTTATTTAGCGACTGTATTTGCCGCGAACTAGATGAAGAGCTCGCTGACACCAAGTCAGTGCAGGTTAAAGAACTAAAATCAATAAAAGTATAGGTGATTTAACGATTTTTATTCTTTAACTTACGCATAAAGTTAGTTTAGCTACAAGAGACAGCAAAAGGTATTGGGTGTTATCGAGTTAAACTCTCCTCTTGCACACATACAACATACATTTACAAATCTTAACACAGTGTGGTGCGCCTCCTATGCTTCCATAATATACGTTGTTTTAATGCAGGAAAAAGAATAATGCGATTTCTAACAGCACTTTCTGGTGATAAGCAAATATTGGTAAGACTTTTAAACATGTCTAGAAAAAAATGCTCGAATCTACAGTGTACTTGTATTTTCTTAACTGAAATGTCCAAAACTGACTTTGAATGGTTTTCCAAAACTGACTTTGGATGCTTTATGACAGCATCCATTCTACTGTCGCTAAATTAAAGGATTTTGCTTACATCTTTTGTTTTTGGCGTTAAACCTTTTAGAAAAAACTTACGTATGGGAAGAAGTGGCATCATACTGCCATCGTTTTGTTTCTTGTCCTGTTTAGAACTTTTGCCACCTAAAATCTTTTCGAGTATCTTTTCTCCTAAATGCAATTTAGCGTTAGCACAAATCTAAAATTTAGCATCCAGACAAAGAAAAAAATGAAACTTTTATCCATTACTTTTTCCGCTAGCTTTATCATGCTGCGAATGTGAACGACTAGGCAATGTTTCAGAGAGACGATTGCAGTAATTAACTAATGGATTTTTCACTGATATTTTTTGTGGTGAAAAAAGAATAAGATTGTTGTATATAACTCATAATAAGATTACGAAATTTGATATAACACTGGAACACGAATCTGTCCTCTACTGTATATATGCAAGGTGCAACAATACCGATAAGAACAATAATAAAAGATTAATGCAGAAATTTATAAAAACTTAATTATTTATATAGGTTGCAGTACTTCAAAAAAAAAACAAAAAAAAACAAAAAATGGAGTATTAACTGCACCTGAGCAATTAAAAACGTTGTCTACCATTCATGTTTGATAGAAAACACTTTATTAATTGATTGCTTGGCAAAACAATAGGATTTTAAGACGCGATGCCGATTAAGTTAGTTTTGCCGATTAAGTTAGTTTTGCCTATTAAGTTAGTTCTGCCGATTCTACTTCGGAAATAATATTCATTTTAATAAACAGTTTTTTTTAGTTAGTTAAGGGCTTTATTAGCTCAACATTTATCGCACAACAATTGTTGAAGTAGAGGCTGGGTTTGGATTTGTACTTTTAAGAGATATTGCTCGAAATCGGTTTTATTGAAAAAATGAGGTGCACTTGAGGTAATAGTAAAGAGGTGTCCCATTCCTAGTTCCACTATTCTCCTTATCGACGAAAATAGATTAAATTTGTTTGACTACGTACCATTGACAACTCTGCGTTTCACGATTTTGTGACATCAGAAAAGGATGAGTTTATTCTGCAAGAAATTTTGCAAAGTCATTCTTTTCTGATGTCACCAAAGTTCGAAAAGCAGGTTTGCTAATGGTATGGAGTCAAGCGGATTAAATTTATTTTTACGGATAAGAAAAATAGTGGAACAAGGTTTGAGGCTCATCTTTATTGCTTAAGTAGTTCTCATTTCTTCAATAAAACCGAATTCTAGCAGTATCTCTTCAAAGTTTGGTTTAGTTGATCTAATTTCAAAGATGAATTGCAACTCGACCAAAGTTGCCAATGCTACTAACTTTTTTCTGCTAAAAAAGGAAATCTCTTTTAGATACACATTGATTACTCAATTATTTACTAACATAGAAGAGAATTACAAGCAAAATTAATGTTATTAATAAATAAATTTTAACTGCAGTATTCAAAAATTTCATTTGTATGCCTAAAACAGCTGTTTCATCTAATCTTATCAGTCGTCACGTAGACTCGCAGGGTCTAAATGACAGTTATTACAATGTTAAAAGCTCTCAAAAGACTACTTATCTTCATCAAATAAACTTTTTTGTTGTCTGATATATTTACCAAAATTTTTTTTTTTCATTTGTTGGATATCTTTTTCCCCTTCGACTGCAAGTTGCTTTCCTGCAAAGCACAAAAATCGCCGTTCATTATGATTCAGTTCAAGGCTCAATTTTCTTTTTCATCGAACTCATGTCCAAGAGGTTACAAATTGACTCAAGTTTGGCTTTTGAGATAAACAACCTCCTATGTATTCAACCTCTTACACAGTAAACTTTTACAAAGCCTTTTCAATGACGTCATAAATCGTGATGGACATTGGACAGTGCACATTTTTGTACTGTAATTGATTTTAAGCTTAAAAATTGAAAAACGCCCGAGTCAAAATAATGACATCGCTAAAACGTCTATTACATATTCAAATCACAGCAAACTGCCGAAAATTTCTTAAAATTTGATGAAGAAGGTTCTTCAAAATTCATAGTGGGGAATGGAACACTTTCTCTTTCATCGCTTTTTTTGGGAGTTATTTTTCAGTAAATTCAACTAAAAGTTAAGTTGCTTTTGTGTTACTGGAATGGAAACGCATTTAATGATATCAAAAAAAACAACAAAACAAACGTTCCGCTATACTTGAATTTTCATTTTAAAAAATACATCAAGTTCAATTTTTATTCCAAGTGCAATGTTGTTGCCAAATTCCCGAAATACTAATCAAGCTATAACCTGAAATTGCAGATATTTACTGTTAACTTTTTCAATTAATTTAAAACATAGAATATAAAATGATTAGCGGTACTACAATGATTAATAAAATTACTTTTTTCCGCCGATTCTTCGATGCGATCGAGCTGCTCTAAAAGTTATGAACAAGCTTTTGAGCTAGCAAATTATGGGTTGTTTTTCTACTGACACTCCATAGGTAATTACGTTGAAAAATCATTAACTTAAACGAGGTCAAAAGGCGAAACAAGTCAGGGTATTTAAAGTTACACCAATCGTATTAGACTATATTCGCGTTAACTTCATCCTTTTCGACCCAGCCGACCAAAATAAATAAGTCAAAAAATCTCAGCCTGCTATGTCAAGTATGTTTTGTTTATTTTAGAAAACAAAAGCAAAAAGTGTCTATTGACCCCTTTGGGCCTTCCACGGTTAACCTCCCGTCCATCCGAACCCCTGGCACAATCGCGTATTTTAAACGATTGTAACAGCAAAGGATATTTACAAAAGCAATGATTGCATTTTGGTTTGAACTATGGTAGATTTATTTGTGGTTCGCTGAGCAACTAAAACTTGGAAATGATTAGTTTGCAATTTTTCTTAAAAAATCAAAAGATTGACTACGTTGCTTCCGTAGAATTCAGTTTGATTTGCTCGCAAAAATACGGTAGTAGTAGTAGTAGAAACCTTTCATTGCCAAACAAAAATATATACATCACAAATTCAGCAAATGTTTAAAAAAAAACAATATTTAGCACGACGAGAAGGAGCGGCTGTCCAGTTGGTCGAGAGGTATCGCGTTCGTATGTGGAGCGGGAGGTCTGAGGTTCAAATTTCCGGCCGGTCAAGTTAGACACAGTGTTTGAACGGCTTGCCACCGCTGCGACATTTCTTCGAAAGGAGCTGTTTTGCCGGGACGCAATGACGCGGAGATGGGTTTCGCCGACTCTTTGCACGCTTCTTCTGCGTATTACAGCGAGAATGAAAGACTTGATTAGATGAGGAACTAAACACCAAAAGAAAAATGTTGATTAATCGAGTACTTTAGTCCTAATTTAAAAAATTTAGTGAAAATTTTTAAATAATAGATTGCAAAATTGATTGCCAAAAAAGTTTACTACATTTGTGTAAAAATTTAATGGTTTAATTTTGGTGAGAACCGAACTTACATTAAAAGTTTCCATCGCAAGTAATATACCCACTACACAAGCAACCTTGTGACGTCACATCGCAAAAATTTTCTTCATAAATTCCTGAAAAATACTTATACTGTGTCCGTATTTTGTTCTTAGCCATGCGTAAAAACTACGCGTGATGAAATACGCATGTTCGGTAAAAGGCAATATAAAGCAAACCAGCACGAGTAAAAGTTTTAAACGTTTATGAGTATTTTTTATACGTATATGCGTATTTTTATACGCCTATCTGTAAATACGGATGTTCGGTAAAAGCCGCTTAAGGCTATCAAAATCATAATTAACAATAATTTAGTTGTGATGGTTTCGACGTTTGCTGGCCAGAGCTTTTGATGTTTAATCGTTTGTGTGCTATCTACAGGGGTGCCGAAACCCCGGGGGCGATGGGAAGGATATATCCCTCCCAACAATTGGACTGCATCCCCCCCAATAATTTGACTATGGTCTTCATCTGAGCGGTGAATGACGTTTGGACTTTTTTTTGGTCTTCACTGGCTTTGGGGGACAAAAACTCCGCAAATTTTGATGAAAACCTTTTTTTTTGGTCTGCACTTGATTTGCTTACGTGAAACAATAGTGGTCGTGCTTCATCCCCCCAATGTTGAAAATGGGGCAAAATTGGGGTGAAATTGCAAATTATTCCCCCAAATGCTCAACATCAATCGGCACCACCGGCTATCTAGCCTAAAGGGTACCAGCGCGGAATCCTAGGGAAGAGTCACCAGAACGGCGACTACTTAAAAACTAGCAATGCGAAAAAGTTGTCTTTCCGCAGGAATTATAACTATTATTGCTGGGTCTAAATAGCCAAAATTATTAGAATTGTTGGTGGGTTTAAATAGCAAAAATTAAGCTTGCGAGGAGACGTCTTCTCTAGCTCAAGTGGTAGAGCAGTGGACCGGTAATCCAAAGGCTGCAGGTTCGATTCTTGCGGGAAGACAACTTTTTTGCATTGCTTGTTTTTAAGCAGTCGCCGTTCTGGTGGCTCTTCCCTAACCTTCCGCGCTGGTAGCCCTTAGGTCAGATAGCCCACAAACGACTAAAAATCAGAGCAGCGAATAAAAAGTATTAAAATTTATAACATTAGAGGCACCCACGTCGTGTTTAAAGTACTGTAGAATATTTCAGGAACGGCTGGGTAAAGAAGGATGAAGCCGACGCCAATCTAGTTTGATGCGATTGGCCTAACGTTTGATACCCCCATTGATTTTGACTTTAGTTTTCACTGCACAGAAAAAGTCTTACAATATTAAACTGCACGATCATATGTTAAACATTTCTGAGTATCTTTTTAAGCCAGGGGTGCCCAAACTTTTTAAGGAAATGGCCGCATTGACTTAATTTTTTTGAGGAACGGGCCGCAGGAAAGTAGAAATTGGTTCTTTGATATGGTATTTGGCGGAAATTTAAGTGAAGACCAAAAAAAGTCTTCACCGTAATTTGAAGTGTTTTTTGACGGAATTTTAGGTGGTGGTGAGTCGATCGAATCTGCCCTCTTCTAAATCAACTGAAATCCTAAAGATGAATTTGCATCTGTTTTTCGTCCGTTTTCATCCGTTTTTTTACGTTTTTGCTTCTCCGCAAAAAAGTATGCGCTTTTTCATCCGCATTTCAATATGTCTATATCAGCATTAACCAGACTGTCACATACTGGACAAAAGTTTTCCGCAAAAAATTTTTTGTAAAGGGATACAACTCAATTTTGAAATATCGCTCTTATCGTTATACACAAAATTTTTGAACGAAATTTTTATCTATATGTAACAGTCTACTTAGTGCGGATATGGACTTATCAAAATGCAGATGAAAAAGCGCATACTTTTTTGCGGAAAAGCAAAAACGTAAAAAAAACCGACAAAAACGGACGAAAAACGGATTCGGTGTAAATTCACCTAAAGACCAATCGCGGGCCCCACAAAATCGTGGCCGCCCGCGAGCGGCACTATGGACACCCCTGCTATAAGCAAATATTGCAGCAATGAAAAACCAGAAATGCATTTTAAATCATGTCAATCAAGTCTTTCTTTATACTCGCTGAGTTACGCCTACATGTGCAATGAGTTTGTAAAGTTCATTATTGCATCATTGCGACCAGGCAACACGACCTTGAAGCAAGAAATGTCACTGTAGCGTCACACACCAACCTAGCCACAAGCTAAACGGAAAAAGGCTACATAGGTTCTTAAAGCAAGCTGGATAGTAGCTTTAGGTTGTTCAAGTCGACCGCATTGGGACGCGTTCTCTGGACCCAAACGTTACATCACAAAATATAGCAACATAATTAGGCCAAAATCACACGATCAAGTTTTTTGCACAATTTTTTTTGCATCAATGTTTTTTGGAGCTATCACACCTGAAAGCAATTTTTTTGCTCAGCTTCTTGCCAGACGGAAGCGTCTGGGTTTTTCAGCAAACAAATTGAAGAAGCTATCACACGTATTTTTTCGTTGTAAAAGCATTTACACAGTTGTTAAGGAATTTCTTTAAAATTTACCGCGGCAATAGTGATATTGTGCGCTTTGCTATGCATTGCTATTTCTCATTTGCCAAAATGATACGAGCACTTTCGCAAAAGCGAAAAGCTGCAGCTACTGTAATACATAGCTATTTGAGTTCTACCGCAAATTGCGTGCGCAGACTATGAATTTTTTCGACCTGCAATGAAATGAACTAGAAAAATGGAAAAGGTCAAAAACCTTTGCTTGTGTGGAACTCTTTAGCGTACAGCTTAGCTTTTTTCATGCTATGTTATCTCTCACCAATAAAATTTGAAAATGACTTTCAATAAAGTTCCAAAAGCAATAAGGCAAAAAACCACTCTTACTCAGGAACAGGGTATCCACCGATCTCAACCAACCAGAACCCAGCCAAATAGAAAATACAAAGCAAAAAGTAAGACTCAATTTGAACCAGAAAGCAATTTAGCCATTGGCCAACATTTGTTGGAATCCAATCAGTGCGCACGCAACTATTCTCATTCGCAGTTTAGAATCCTAACCACAGCTCGCTCTCAGTTTCACTTGAGTCTGTTGGAAGCGGTTTATATTTCGCGGAAAAAAACAGATTTGTGCAGGCAAAAGCAGTTCGTATTCACTCTACAACTGTTTCGGTAAGATCAAAGCCTGCTGGCATTGGATAGATTGCGTTTCTCCTTACTATCTTGCAATCTCCTTAAAATCCATTTCTCCTTACTGCAGAGTGCATTTCTCCTTACTGCAGAATGCATTTCCCCTTACTGCAGAGTGCATTTCTCCTTACTGCATTTGGTCTTTAAAAGATCCTGCTTACTACATACCAAACCAAACAGAGATTGCAACTGAAGAGTTCTGTCCGAAAAGCTTATTGCGAAAGCAAAATGAAATCGACTTTATTGAAAGTCGTTTTTAAATTCTGCACCACCTCAAAATTGTTCAATAAAATTTGCATAAGATTGCATGATTGATCAAGTAATGATGAACCAGGTGTGTTCTTTCCGGTACTTGCGGTTTCAGAGGGCTCAATAACTGGATGTCAGGGTAATTTAAAACTTTGTTATCTTCCAATAAGAGTAAAAGCGTTTTTGTTTGGTTTCTATAAAATCAGCGTGAAATTGCTGAAAATTATCTACTGAAAATCATCTTAACTGCTTAAAATGTCAAAGGCTCTTTTGCCAGAGGACATGTCAAATTTTAACCAAAAAACAATTAAAATCATCACAAATTCGACACTAGCAAAAGCTGGGCCGGAAACTTTTTCCGATCAGAAGAAAATTTTCAATATCTTGATTAAAACTAGATCACGCATTGAATACTCATTAAAGTTTAATTATTACTAAATAGTGAGCAAAAGTTTCTCGCCATTTGATCGCGATCTAAAACTTCAAAAACTTTTTTCAAGTATATGATTTTTTTATTCTGTCTTTATACTCGGGATTTAACATGTTCCAAAAGCACTGCGTTTCTTCGATTTCGCTAATTAAAAGTTCAATTTCATGAGTTGACCACGACGGCATGTTGATAACTATTAATACTGCAGTTCTGGTAAATAGCTTTTCAGAATGAGTTTGGAAAAGGCCAAACGCAAGTTTGAATAGGAAGAATAAGGTAATCGATATGTGATAGTAAACAAAACAGCAGGCAACACATTTAAATCTTTGAAGAAAAATGAGAAAAGAGCAGGCACAATGTTGTAAATACTGCAATACGTCATTGTCGATTAAATCAAAAGCGGTAAAATTTCTTACGACATTTTTGCTTGATAATTGTGATGCATTCGTTTTTTGCATTGCCTTTGGCAGTATGTTTTTTTGTATTCTGCGGGAAAATATTGTCAAAGGTACGGCTAAAAGCTTAGTTTTCTTCGTTGAAAATGGCGGCTTTTAGAAAACTTGCTGGCAAAATAGAACTTGGTTCTATTTTACCCGCAACAACTCAGCAAGACTTTCTAAATACTGCTTTTTATTCTCACACGGCTGCGCAATAAAATTGCCGACAGGTGCCCGCAATAGTGAGCCATAAACTTGCGCGACCTTTCACACAATTGATGCAAGAAAATCGTTCAAAAAACTTGATCGCGTGATTCCGGCCTTAGACAATAAAACATTATGTTATGTTATTCTCAACAAATACAAAATTGCTAATACTAAATCCCATAAAGTTACCTCCCTGTTCTTCCAGTTTTTTTATTGCGCTAGCTCCTGCTGTTTCCATCTGTAATAGATGCACAAATTCAGAGGCTTATATAAGCAGAAATTTCAAAATGGAGGGGGCTGCATGAGTCAAGGTTGAAGCACAAACCGGGGATCTAAAGGCGAAGCCTGGGATCTGGGGCCTGGGATCTGGGGCCCAAGCGCTCAGAAATATTTAAGTTTTGTTACCAAAACAACTCAATTTTTAGACCATTTTTGGATATAATTATAATTTAATAATTAATCAATAATCATAATTATATCTTTTTTCACCAAGTTGCATTGGCCAGGAGACCACAAAAGGACCTTTGCATGAAAGGGACCGCAAAAGGACCTTTTAATAAAAAAGTAGCTTGACTAGAAGACCGCAAAAGGGACCTTTGCGGTCTTCGAGTCAAGCTGCCACCTACCATCTGTCTACCACACACAGTGGAGGCTTTACACTGTCCCTTTTACTGCGGAACGTCAAGCAGCAGGAAAGCTTGGATATCAGTTTTAATAGTCTTTGGATTGACTCGACCAGAAATCGAACCAGAACCCACCGTTATAGAAGAGACGCACTATCTATTCAACCACAGATTGGTTAAATTTCGTTTCAAAAGACATGTTTTTCAGCAGCCCAAAATATACAAAACAAACATAAAAACAACTTGAGGGCACAAGCTACATAATGCCCCCTGAATACGATACTGCATAAATTGCATCATGGTTTAGTAGACTGCGGTTATTAGGCATTCGTCAGGATATTGCAACGTTCGTACCTCATCTAAATCTTCACAACTATTCTTCTTCAGTTCTTCAATCTGGTCATTCCCTGCCAAAATATAGTTTATCCATGATATGCGGGCTTGAAAACGAATAGAAACTTTAGCACATTCCATTTACGAAGTGCGAGAGTAAGACACACCCTGATTGGAAGCTGTCGATGCACATTGTCACAGCCTGTTGTGTCAATGTCACATACAAGTTTTGCTGCTGTCATAGACACATCCTCTTTCTTTTTTATTTATGCAAAACAAAGGTGTATAGTAAAAATTTGGGGAAAAGGGTAAGGTGGCAGATTAAAAAATGTTTTTGCCCTAGAAGCGAGCAACTTTTTTGTGGTGAAGACTAAACAAATTTGAAGATCATCATCTTCCTAAGCAGAGAGCAGAGCTGGGCACCCGCTACTTGAAAAGTAGCGGCGCTGCCGCTATTTGGCAAAAAAAGCAGCGGCGCTGCCGCTTGTCGCTACTTAAATAAAAAGTAGCGCCGCTGCCGCTACTTGCATACAAAACAGCGGCCGCTGCCGCTACTTTAGAAAAATATCTAGCAAAAAGAACGATGGCATTCAAATACGGTACCCAGTAGTGAAATTTCAACTTAATTTGCGAAAGTTATAATTCAAGCGTTTAAAGTATTGGTACAGGTTACAATCGGCATTAACAAGCAGGCTTAAACGGTAAATAAGTAAGCGAATCACAATTCAATTGGTTGTTGGCCAGCTCCTTTCAAAAAAACAAGCATTTCAAAACACTGGTTGGTCAAATTACCCTTATAGTTACAATAGGAAGTTAAATTCCTTGTCGCGTTTTCTACTCAAATAAAGACAACAAGAAACAGCTTAAATCACTAAAATAAGGTAAGGTTTTAACACGATGGCATACAGTATTCAGCTTCTGTACACTTCTGTCTCGGCTCTTACAGCTCTGAAGTAGTCAATGTTTTTGTCACTCGCTCGGTTCTCAGCCACTATACTAATTCCTTGCGTAGAGATACGACAGGAAAATTTATCAATCTACCGAGTTACAAAATTTCTTAAGAATTTTGCAGAAATGGTAGGTGAATAACATCCGTGCAGTGATTTCATCCAAGCTTGATAAAGAAGAAGATCGAGCGGTTGAGAAATGGTGTTTATGAACTCGGAGGAGATACGTACGCAGTAATGACATATTCTATAGCGCGGGTAACATGCTACTCGCTGCTATATTAATATCTGTTAAGTAAATGATTCACTATGCAATTCACGTTACACATATTTTTTCGACGAGTATAACTCCATAAGTAAATTATTTTTTAAATTTATTTATTACCTGGTTCGATTTGTTAGTTCAATTTTCAGCGCACTAAAAATTTAATTCTCAGTATTACTGTTCACTGCTGTAGCAAAATTTATTTTGCTGTGCATTGATGTATTTACTGTCCTTGCAGTGCGGGAAGTATACTGTGGTCGGTGACCACATAGCCAACAAATCATTTCTCCAACTCAATGCCAGCATTTCGGGGGAATATCGCGAAAAACCGTCTTTGTGATCTGCAAGTCATGCCCAGCGCCAGGATAGCGTGACTGGGGGGGGGGGGGGGGGGGGCATAAATGAATTTTAGGGGGGGGGTAAAAAAAAATTTAATACTTCGAATCCGAGAGTGTGGACCAAACAAAAGGTTTTCATCTCGAAATATGCGCGAATTTTCACGAGTTCCGGGGTGAAATCACAAAAAAAGGGATCTTTATTACAAAATCTGCAAAAAAACAGTTCTTGCTCACGAATATTGGGGTGATAACCAGTATCTTGGGAGTCTCAGGCCTCGAACTGCGCTTCAGTTGCACAGAGCCTGTTACTTTCTTTAGGGCACAATCCTCGCTTGGGGGGCACAAGCAGTGATTTAAGGGGGCACGGCCCCGAAATTCCCCCCGCGGCGTCGGGCCTGCTGCAAGTTTACAGCAATTTATCGAACTGTAACTATCGCATTTTCGTTAAAGAGATACTGCTCGAAATCGGTTTTATTGAAGAAATGAGAACTATTTGAGGTAAAAAAGAGGTACCCCAAACCTTTTTCCACAATTTCTTTTATTTGCAAAAATACGATTTAATTCGTTTGACTTCGTACCACTGTCAACCTTGTATTCGCAATTTTGTGACATTACAAAAGGCAAAATTTTGCAAAAATTCTTGCAAACTAAGAAACGCGATTTTTAACTAGTAGCAGTGAGTAGCCTAGCTATCACGAAATCTAAAAACTTGGCTGTTGTCACTGGAACCTGTAATCCTCGGCTACCAGTACTGAACTACAGTATAGTACGCCTTTTTTTGATTTTACAAAATTTTTTACAGTGATTTTACAAAATTGCGAAAAGCAACGTTGCCAATAGTACTAGTCATAGGTGGGCGCAAGTCCGTTAATCGTTAATCCGTTAAAACGAAGTTAACTTTTTCATTAACTAGATAATCTGTCAAAAAGTTTTTTCATGTCAACGGACTAAATTAACTTCCGTAACTTCTATTTACTTCCGTTAAGGTTTTTATAGTTAACATCTATCACCATGTACAAACCAGTTTGCACTGGTAACACTTGGTGCGTATTAGCACGAGTTTTATCGAAGAAAGCGAAGAAAGGAGGTCTTTTTTGTGGCAAATAATAAGCTGCAGCCTCATAGGTCGATTAATTATATATCGCTGTTCGCAATTTCCAAAGGTTTTCCGATCGCAGCTTCGTTAGTGCATTTGAACTTATTTTTATCTTGAAATTAGATTAAACTGTAAAATGTAACTTCCAAAACACAAAAAGACCCCTGCAGCAATACATATTTTCTTACAATCAGCTCAACAGCGTCAATACGTGTTCTAGAAGCTAGTGAACAAAAAGAAATGTATATTACACACAAAATGTTAACGAATTAACGGACTGTATTAACTTCCGTTAATTAAAGCTGAAAATAACGAACTAACGTTAACGGAGGTGTGAAGTTTGTTAACGGACTAGTGGTTAACGAAGCAAACGTTTTGTATTAACTTGCCCACGTATGGTACTAGTCAAACAGATGAAAACCTATTTTCGCGACTAAAAGGAATTCGGAATGGTGGAAAAAGGTTTGGGGCTCCTCTTTATTACCACAAGTAGTTCTCATTTCTTCAATAAAACCGATTTCAAACAGTATCTCTTGACAATTACGAAGAATACCTGCATCAAAATCAACTACCTAGAGTGTATACGCATTCTGCGCGAGTAAGAAGGGAAGTGTCAGAAACCGACTGTCAAGTAGCATTAGTACTTACTACTTGCTTTCATAAAAAAATGATTAGTCTTGTTCTACTCGTATGTGGAGTTTCAGTTGCTTGCAATTTTCTCAAAACGATGACAACTGATAAACTTGACCAACGCATTGATTTGTATGTTAATTTACACACAGAGTTTAATTTGGCCCGCTACCAGACCACATTATTTGTTGAATTTTGGTTCAGAAAAAATAGGACCACGTTCGATAAAACTCTCCTTTATTAAACGACGACAAAACGTCACAAAGGTAGCATTTTTTGTCCTACTATACTAAAATAATGTAGTAGCAAAGAGCAGAGTGAAAAAAAATAGTAAAGACTCCAAACGGTAACGCGTAAAAATTTAAATCGAAGTCTTGGAAGAAGTTTATTAGCAGTAGCGGCAGAAAATTCGCTTTAAAAACAGCGCTGAAGCGCTGCCGCTTTTTTGACTGAAAAAACAGCGGCGCTGCCGCTTGTCGCTGGTGAAGAAAAAAAGCAGCGGCGCTGCCGCTACCGCTACGCTGGTGAACAGCGCCGCTGCGCCCATCACTGGCAGAGAGTTCATAATAGGTGCTGTGAGGAAGGGTTAATCTTCTCTTTTTCCCCCTTCGCTACACCATTGATGCAAAATAAAAATCAATGAAGTCACTATTGCTTCTGAATTTCTCGGTGAAGCAATCTCTGCACTTTTTGATTTTCCTCTAATTTTATCCATGCCTCAGGATGAACCCCGATTGATGGATCTCCAGGAAATTTCCTTCCATCCGCATTTCTCGTGGGTGAAAAGGTAACGCTCATTAACTAATGATTTTAAGTACCGCATTTACTGTGTGGTCCGTTTTACCAATCACGCGTATTTAGGCGCGTAAATACGTTTGTCATTTGAATGCCTACATTTTGCTTTTTTCTAATTTTTTGCATTTGCATTTAAAAAGATAGCACGCGTATTTGTGCGCTTAAAAACGGGTGTTTGGTAAAAGTTTCCTAATCGCAATCTCGTCATTCGTTCACATGAGCTTGTTACTTATGAATTTATCTTCGCCCTATCATAAATTTGCATAGTCAAAAATTGCTTCCGTTGAAATTTATGCCAATGCTTTGTTAGGTGCGATCAAATTTCGAAATTGTTTAAGTAGCTTCGGTGATTGTAAAGAGTCTTACGAAAGAAGCTACTAAATACGATATGATACCATCGGGTTGTTCGAGCGGCATCAAAACTTAGCTTAGTAAGGGGCAGCTCAATTTTTTTCTAAATGTTTTTTTTTTGAAATGGGGATTTTAAATGGGACTGTTTTACTCATTGACGGTAGAATTTTTCCACAACTCAGGATTGAAAACGCTTAAACGATTGTCTAACTTTAAATATAAATTTAACAAAAATAGTTTTTCACATGAGTTCGAGATATGGCGTGCGGTATCATATATGGTACTTGTTGTAACTGGGTCTGCTATAGATATACTTTTGCATTGTTGCGGCATGTAGCCTATTTGCAAACCATTGGGCAAGAAATGATGTCATCTTTTATGACATCATTAGAAATAACGACAAACAAGCAAATTACGTTTTCCAGCACGGTGTCGAACCGAACCTGAACCCGAACCGTAAACCCGAATGAACCGTTTCATTTTGGTGAACCCGAACCGAACCTGAACCAGCAAAATTTTACTTCAGTG
This sequence comes from Trididemnum nubilum, assembly GCA_963965965.1. NCBI lineage: Eukaryota > Metazoa > Chordata > Ascidiacea > Aplousobranchia > Didemnidae > Trididemnum > Trididemnum nubilum. The sequence goes on along the minus strand of OZ014474.1, from coordinate 18,871,361 downwards.
AACCTGAACCAAACCTGAACCCTCAAAATTGTGCTCAAGTGAACCCGAACCGAACCTGAACCCCTAATAAAAGTAAGAATATATTTTTCCATATCCGAATGCCGCTGACGCTGGTACACGCACAATAAGAACAGTGGTGAACTTCAACAGGATCAACAATTTCTCCTTTTTTTTTCTGGACGAAACGAGTAACGACAGTTAAATTTTAAGTCAATGAACCCGAACCGAACCTGAACCAGTAATATTTTACTTGAGTGAACCTGAACCAAACCTGAACCTCGAAAATGGTGCTCAAGTGAACCCGAACCAAACCTGAACCGGTAAAATATTTTGAGCCGGAACTAAACCTGAACCCGAACCGTTATTTGAAACGGTTTGACACCCTGTTTTCCAGCAACTAATTTTGTGTGTTGCAAATGAAGCGCCGTTTGGAAAAACGTAATTTATTTTATAACATCGATTTTTTGAGCTTATTTACAATGAAATTTGTCCGACATGTATTTATACGACAAAATACACTCTAAAGTTTGAACAAAAAAGCTGTTACGAACAATAAAGTCTTTATAACCAGGTCTTGCGATATGTGTCAGTTTGTCAAACCGTTTCTCTTTAAAGCTTAATTCTTAAATTTGAAGATCTGCTAAGACTTGCCAATCAGAACCGTTTTGTGTTTTCTGCAGGGCAACGATGCAGAGTATTATAGCCAACTTGATAACGTGTAAGAGAGCTATGACAAACTCTCCCAATCCCTTTCTCCTTCTGACAACTGAGCACTTGATTCACTGATTTCTAATGGAATTTATTATTATATTGAATATAGAAAAATACAGAAAAACCGAAGTAGTCTCAAACACAATGTAAACGCCAATTCAGGGCCTTTCTTCCAATCTACAAGACTGTTCCCTCCCAGTCAATATAGTCAAATCCATAAACAAAGATGGAGAGGAAGGAAAGGGTCGCAAAACGCAATTGACCCAAGTTAAGCAGCATTTTACACGTTTCACCAAAAACTGACACTGTTCACTTGACTCATTTTTTGTCGCTACTAAGCTCTTAGGCTCCAAGCACGTTTAAATAGTTCCAAGCCGTAATACCACGTGGTAAATCGCTTTGTCTAGCATCAAAGGCAGGAAATTAACTAACAAACGTTGGCAGCTAGCAATCTACAGTCCTCTCGAAAAACAAATAATGCACGAAAAGAAACCTTGAAAATGCGGCCTTTGTAGTTGCGCTAATTAACAGCTTATTTTTAACAAAGAATAATAATTACTCATTAATTTAACTTAAACACCGATTAGACAATGACAAATAATCTTTTCAATTGAAGTCACAAGATTGCAAAATCCAATAATTAATCAGACACAAATGCACAAACAAAGATTTAAAATTGTGTCTTCGGTCACTTTTGAAAAGCAGGGCAGATTATTTTTAATGATTTTAACAAAAGCCTACAGTATATATCGTAAATTTCCAATAAGTGTCAGAAGTTTACGATATCTATATACGGCAAAATGCACTCTAAGTTGAAACAAAAAAAGCCTACAAAACATTGCGTAAATTTCCGATATACATTGGGAGTTTCCGATGTATATATATACAACAATATGCACTCTAAGTTGGAACAAAAAACGCCTACAAAATATGTCTGAAATTTTCGATATGACTCATGTGAGCCAAGTCGGAAATCTAACAGAGGTATCACGTGACTTTCGAGACATAATATCGTGAGCAAAACAAATGGCGGGAAACCTGAAGTCTTGAAGAAAAAGGTAAGCTCAAGCATGTCAACGATGTTCTGCTGTTGTGGAAGCTCTGGCAGACTTGGCATCGCTGACATGCTTGCGTTTACCTTTTTGTTCAAGACTTCAGGTTTCCCGCCATTTGTTTTGCTAACTAGATTGTGTCACGAAAGTCACGTGATAATTTCCGACATAGTTTGTAGGCGTTTTTTGTTCCAACTTAGAGTGTATTTTGTCGTATATATATATCGAAAACTTCCGATATATATCAGAAATTTACGATATATTTTGTAGGTTTTTTTGTTCCAAATTTAGAGTCGTATATATATTACACATATCTACATCGGACAAATTTTATTGTAAATACGCTAAAAAAATCGGTGTTACAAAATACATAATATTTTTCCAAACGGCGCCCCATAGTTGCAGCGTATTTATTTACATCATTTTATGCAACTATTCGGTTTCGCATTGGCTAATATACAATATTCGTTTATAGCAGACCGCTGTAGGCACATAACATAACATGCAATTGTTTTCATAGTTTGTAATGGAAAGTGGTCAACGTGAAATAATGAGCTAAAGGAGTCAACAAAAATAATAGTGCGTCTATGATACAATCGAAAAAGTTGTACCACACAAACATCTTGTGATCAATCCAAAAAACCAAAACCACGTTTAAGCATTTGAAGTGATTACGTCACTCCCTATACCATTGAAAAAAGCTCTGCTGTTCTAGGGGAATAGAAAACCTGGCCAAAATTGATTGAGAGGGCAACTCGCCCTGTTTGCCCAACCTGGCAGCGCCCATGCTTATTCGTAGTCTTATTTGCAGCTATAGGGCAGATCTTGCAAACTTACTGAGAAACCAAATTTAATGTCCAACGTTAAATCTGGAATGGAATAACATATGCATGACCTTGTAAACCTACCTTCCTCGTTTTCGTCAAGAAGTTTCAATTTGGCACGCAACTCATCTTGGGTTCCTAAATATCAAAGATAAGTATACAATACTGGTATCAAAAAGTGCAGAAGTGAAAATGGCATAAAATCAGGTTTTGTTTCGCTTTGACGTGATCTTACGTCGCCATTTTGATTGGAAATACTTCCCGGTCAAAAGCATAAGCGAACGAACGAACGATTTATTTGTTTTGTTGCTCACATCAATAATCATTAAAACACACCACGTAAAATACTCAAAAAGACAACAAGGATGCTGCGAAGTGACCGGTTAAGGGTCTTCAAGTCAAGCAGTCACCCTAAAAGAGAAGGTTTCCACAATACAATAAAATACAAATTACACAGCACTACTAAGCAAAGCAGTAAGCATTAAAAAAAACAAAAAAAAAACTACAAAACAGCAAAAGCAAAAAAAAAACCTACCGGTACTGCAGTTGAAAAGCCAGTAAAAAAAAGAAAAAAGAGAAAAAAAAATTCGCAAAAATATACTATCAGAGTTAAAGGCAAAAACCACGTTACGAATTCTAAGGCAGGCAATATTGACCTAAGCGTAAGAATGGTAGTACCAGAAAAGGAAGGTACACTAATTGAGTGAATTTGGAAATCTTATTGCATGAAAGCAATCTTTAATAAAGCGCAAGTAAACATTGTTTGTACTTTTTCTTGAAAACTTTAAAGGAACTATTTCTAGTTTCAGACGAAATTGATAAGCGGGTACTTTTATTGTACAAACTCATTGGCCTATTGAACGCTTTTATAATTTTAGTCAACTCGTAAAAGTAAGCTTACAACGAAGACTTGGGTCTAACTGAAAACGCGGTAGATTTAAAATATTTACAAGTTGTGAAAGAATCAGAGCTCTTTCGAGCATAAAGTTTCCCTTAATTTACTTGTTCTTTTTTCGTGTTCAGCCTCCACTTTTCTGACAATTTATTTTTTGACTTTATTTTTTTGACTTCTTGGTGGTTCATTTATTTTTTGACTTCTTTTCTGGAGTAGTTTATGAACTTTGATTGTTTTATTTATAATTTTTTTTAGTCGTGTTTTTTTTCGAAAACGAACCAAAAATGGTATAAAGAACTAAATCGTACCGCAGAAAACACTTAAAAAGTTCCACAAAGCGAAAAAAACCTATAACATATAGTTGGAGGCAGAGGTGGGAACTTGCACCGCAAGCTTGCGGCGCAACTATTTTACTTGCGACAGCGCTTGCGCCGCAATTATTTTTAAGCGGTTGCGCTGACGCTTAAGCCGCAAGTATTTTAGCAATTTTGAGCGCAACCGCGCCAGCGCAATTCAAATACTGTAGATTAGGAATGATTGCTTTTCAATCAAATGTGATTAAAGTTCAGAAAAAAACATTTACGAGGTACATAGGCGTAGCCAGAATTTTTGACTGGAGGGGAGGGCCAAATCGCAAATCACACGCAATGACGTTATCAAAATTTTTTGAAAAGAGGGACTTTTTATAGGACAAAGATACCGTAAAATGGAGGATTGGAAGTCTGGGACTAGAGTGGCATGTAACCTGGATTTTGCTAAAGGGAAAGGATTCGAACCAAAAGTTTAAAAATTTTTACAAAATATTCTAAGTTGGGAGACGTGGTGAGCAAACTCGTTTAACCAAAACGTATCACAGACTGGGGTATGGGGGCCGGACGCTGGGCGATTTTTTGTAATTTTTTGGGAAAAATAGCTATTTCAATACCATTTAGATCGTATTTCCTACGTTTTTAGAGCCATTTGAAATAACTAAATTGTTAAGATTTGAAAACTAATCGAAAAAACCAAACTGGTAAGTCTTCTCTTTACTTACAGATCAAGTCCAAAACATGTACAAAATCTTGAATTTGGAGGTTAAATTTTGTTAGTGACTTGACCCAGATGTAAAAAGCAAGGTACATTGCTTATGCAATATTTTTAGCAGTAAATAATCACTCGAATATTTGCTATAGAGATTTTTGTTTTGTCCCAAAAATAACTGGGTTTAGTAATGCATGTTCGACTAGGGGGCTCAGGCCCCTTCAATTCAAATTCAGTAATTTGTTTAATAAGCATTTTGTCTTGCTAATTTTTTTTGGTCAAAAATATTTTGTCACATAAAAACTGGCAAGGTGGATTGTGATTAGAAATCGGTGCAATGGATGGTTACGAAGTAGTCGTGTCATTGCATTAAGTTCACAAAACGATAAAATGAGGGCTCAAGGTAGCAACTTTTAGGACAAAAACCTTAAATTTCTTCCGGGTGTTAAATTTAATTTGGATGGCAAAAATTTGATTTAAAGGGGCCCAGGCCACTTGGTTATTAATATTAATGTTAGTCTGTTGTACTCGTATACTGTTGTATACGCGGAAATGCTAAAGGAAGCTGAAAAAACATAAGGCTTTGTTCTTAATATCTTTATCATTGGTGGCATATCATTTGGAAGGGGGCAGGCTTTATGGCCCCTTCTCTTTTGGCTACGCCTACGACGAGGTAGTAAGTTTATAAAATCTCGTCATGGGAGATTCCATTCGTGTTTTGCTTTCAAAACTTTATTGGATGTACAGCAGAGGTCTTTTTTCGCTCAAACGTTTCTCTCTATAAAATATTTTTTGCCGATTTTTCAAAAACAAAAATTTCCAACTGAGTAATTTAATAAATGGTTGTAAAATCAAACTTTAAACAGAAAAATTATTTTTCTAATTGTTTTTCTAGAAATATGCTACTTGTTTCTAAAAAATCTTATACTTTCTTTAGGCATTAAACGCGTTACTCGCAACAGTCCGACTTTTTTACCGTAATTCAAACAAAAAGAAACGACAAAAACTATTAATTACAACATTTTTGCTAGTCAGGGAAAACTTGCAAGATATTGCAAGCAGGAGTGACAGCATTGGTATAGTCTCAGCATACTGTGGTATTAATAGCTCTTATAAGTAAATCTTGGATAGTTCAATTTCTTTAAACAAAACACAAGACGATTTTTTTAGGGTGCTCCATTCGTTAGAGAGTGACGCTATAATCGCTCCAGAAGCACAAAATATGTGTCGAAGCTTGTAAAGGATTTCCGTGACGTACTACAAGAAAAAACAGTGACTCCGAACTCCGAAGTCGTTCGCTTACCGCCACATGATGACCTTATTAGTGGAATTTTTTAACACCCCGGTTTTTTTAAGTGCGGGTGTTGAGAGTATAAAGACGTTTTTTGCCCAAAAAGGTTAAGCGATGCACATTTTTAAATCCTTGTGTTTTTTAAAGGAAATCAGTAATCTTTTTTTACTAATTTGGTAGCGTGCATAATTTGTTTTGAATATTGATTTTGTGCTGCAGCCTAGCGCAGTTTGAGTAGTGGGTCAATTACAATTATACTTTTCAAAACGTCATACCGGCGCTTGCAGTTGCGCTTGCGGCGCAATTATTTTTTTGGGATTGCGGAAATGCTTGAGGCGCAAGATTTTCAGAGTAGTTGCGCGTGCGCTTGCGGCACAACTTTTATGACTTGCGCTTCCCACCTCTGGTTGGAGGCAAGTGGCAACTTTCAAACCACAACTCGGTGTACGAAGTCAGGTATTGCCGTAGAGAAAAGAAACAGACAAAAAACACTTGAACATACAGTGGTTGGCGAAAACTAAATTTAAAAGCATGCAGCAACACTAATTTCATTACAAGAGTACACGATGCCCTAGTGTTTTTTAAGAATGAGAAAGACTCTGATGTTTTGCTCTCAACTTTCTTTTAACCAAGCATTAAAAACAGCAAGATTGAAAAGTGTGCCACGAAATTTAACAAAAAAAAGGTCATAAAATCAATCACATGTCGGGCATTTCCAGGAAAAAAAACGATTAAAGATACATTTACATCGGACGCCAGAAAACCAAATTTTTGACATCATCGGCAATTTGCGAAAGATTGCAACTGGTCGCAAACGTCGCAAGCGGTTGCTTAACTTCACTTAGACAAAACTGAAGATAAATGGTTGGCCTATATTTTGAACATATGACGTGAGCGACCACAAGGTTGCCAATCTTCTCCTAGCGTTGTTTTGCGCCCTGTGTAAACGCACCTTAAGTCAAGCTGAAAAGAAATTGCATGCAATACATACCAAAGTGCAAACAAGTGCCAGCGTAAGAATCAAAATATTTTCGAAACTTAAAAAAGTAGACCCTTATTCCTATGCCATGAAACGAACCCCATTGCGGTATTTCCCATCGATTCAGTCATTTATGTGATACGTGTATGGACCAGGCACTCTGAGTCTGTTTAACCACATCAACGCTGAACGTTTCGGGGTTTTGTTGGCGAGTTTTCTGTCAGGTGTTAAGCCCCAATGACGCAAGTACGCAATGTCAGTCAGCCAAGCAATCCGCAAACTAGCAAGAAATCTTTCGATCACTGATCGACCAACAATTTACCAGCATAACTTATATGTCGCCATACATAAACTGCAATGGAATGTCTACAAAATGCCAACTGTGCATAACACGCCTAACTTTCGACTATATTTTCAGTTTCAGTTTATTTTGCCTAACATCAAACCATTCAAATTCCCTAAAAAAATAACAGTTTTTGCACTTGTTACAGTTCATCAATTTTTGGCTGCTTTTCAAGAATGAAATCGCTTTTGTATATGAACTCATTCCAGTTGGTCGAGCGGTAACGCGTTCGTCTCTGGAGCGGGAGGTCTGAGGTTCAAATCTCGGGCGGGTCAAATCGGACACAGTGTTGCCAACGGCTCGCCACCGTTGCGACATTTCTTCGAAAGGAGCTGTGTTGCCCGGGCGCAATGACGCGGAGATGGACCCCGCCAACTCGTTACACGCTTCGGCGTAATCCAGCGAGTATAATGAAAGATTTGATTTGATTTTGATTTCGATGTATATGAAGCTGTCATCTTAACGGATAAAGACGGCTTGGTGGGAAATAAAGGTGAATTTACACAGTATCCGTTTTTCGTACGTTTTCGTCCGTTTTTTTACGTTTTGCTTTCTTCTTGATAAAGTATGCGCTTTTTCATCCGCATTTTTATAAGTCCATATCCGCACTAAGTAGACTGTTGTATATAGGTAAAAATTTTGTTCAAAAATTTTGTCTATGAACGATAAGAGCGATATTTCAAAATCGAGCAGTACCCCTTTACAAAAAAGTTTTTCGGAAAACTTTTGTCCAATATGTGACTGTCTGGTTAGTGCGGATATGGACTTATAAAAATGCGGATGAAAAAGCGCATACTTTTTCAAGAAGAAGCAAAAACGTAAAAAAACGGACGAAAACGGACGAAAAACGGATACTGTGTAAATTCACCTTAAATGCTTTAAATTCACGATAATGTTTTAGACTAATAACTACAAAGGAATTCGTCTAATTCGTCATCGTTTAATTCGTCAATTCGCGTAGATCATCACATTTTTGTCAGTCGCGGCAAAATTCTTATCTTTTATTTGCATTCTAGTTCGTCTAATTCGCCATCGTCCAATTCGTCAGTTCGCTTAATTTGTCACATTTTTACATTCTCGAGAAACGTTTAGTTCGACTTATTCGTCTTTTGCAGATTCGATTCAATGTTCAAGCGATATTTACAGTTTATTCACGCAGTCTCGGTGGTTAGTTCAACACGTGTGAGATCTCAATCAAACAAAGAGTCTTTATCGGATTAATAACTTAGTCTACAGGGAAATCTCGCTGGAGCAACACAAAAGAAGAGGTTCAAAGCTCGTTTTAACTACAGAGCATTAATTACAATACCGTCTGAGAGTCTAGAGGAGTTTAAATGGAGTACAGTAACACAGAGATTAGGCGTAAAAAAAGAGCAACTACAGTTTGAACAATGATTAAGAGTTAACGGTATGATTGCGCTTTCTGCGCTTCATTTCAGAATTATTGTAAATGCATCTGTGTAAATGTAATATATATAAAAAACGTCACAAACTGCGTTAATAGCAAAATATGCGCCTAGTTAACAAGCCATTACAGAGTTTTTACCTGTTTGCCTAATTCGTCAGTTCGCCTAATTGGTCATTTTTTTCTAATCCCCTTGAGGAGACGAATTAGGCCAATTCTACTGTGATTAGCAGAGGTGGAGTCAAGGACACAAGGCTCGAGCCGATCGAAGGCCAAGGACACAAAAAAATCCGAGGCCAAGGCCTAGGCCAGCCTTTCCGAGGACAGACACTTTTGAGGCCAAGGATAGGAATGCTCGAGGCCAAGGACCAACGACACAAACGCAAGTGCTCTCCAAAAAAAATTCTTCAAAAAAATTTTTCAGTCGATCCCAAAAAAAAAGTTTTCAAAAAATTTTTTCAGGCGATCTCCAAAAAAACGCTGTAGAAAAATTTTTTTCAGCCGATCTACAAAATTTTAATCATTCAAAAAATAGTGCTGTCCTCGAGCCGAGAACAGGACAATTTTCGAGGACTTGAGGCTTCGAGGCCAAGGGCTTGACCTTCGAGGCCAAAGCCAATAGGACTTCAAAATGTGTCCTCGAGGTCTCCATCTCTGGTAATTAGTTTCGAACGAAATTGCAGCAAAAACATTCATGAATAAAAGAATGTTGATATACCTGATGTATCGTCGTCATCCCAGATCTGATCGTCGTCATCATCTTCACCTTTTGCAAAATATTGTTAATTCAACATTAATGTCTAGAAATTCATCATTAGATCTGGTGTACTCTTAGCGTAAAATCATGGACATGCAAAACCGATCTTTTATTGATTTAACGAACTGTTAAAAAGTAAAAAAGATATTACATCTCAGCAATGCTAAAAAAAGAACAGTCGGCAAAATCAATCGATTTCTAAAACTAGATGGGAGTTTGCCAGCAAACCCAGTGAACGACCGACGCATAGCTAATGCTGTGACGCTCAAAAGTACTTTTTGTCTACTGTAAAATCAGCAATTATTCAAAAATATCTGATTATGGAACCTCCAGAAAAGTAAAGTCAAAATAATTGTCAGTTAAATATCTCCTGATATCATAAAACACTGGCACCCCAGCTTGAGTCGTCAAAAAATTGATTTTTGGGGTCTGTTCGGGGGGTCCCTGGGGGGGTGGCACCCCCAAACTATGTCAAAATATTTGTTTGTTAAATATCTGCTGATATCAAAACAGACTGGGACCCAAGTTGAGCTATTCAAAAAAATTGATTTTTGGGGGGTCCATTTGGGGAGGTCCCCGGGGGGGGGGTAGCACCCCAAAATATGTCAAAATATTTGTCTGTTAAATATCTACTGATATCAAAAAAAAGTAAAACTCTAGCTTGAGCCGTTCAAAAAATTGATTTTTGGGGGTCCATTTGGGGGGGTTCCCGGGGGGTGGCACCCCCAAACTATGTCAAAATATTTTTCTGTTAAATATCTACTGATATCAAAAAAAAGTAGAACTCTACCTTGAGCTGTTCAAAAAATTGATTTTTTGGGGCCCTATTTTTGGGGGGTTCCCGGTGGCGTTGCCCCAGAAAATTTCGGGAGAAAAAATTGCATTTGCAGCTCAACAACTTTACACAAAAATTAGATTTTGATGTGTTGTGGTTTTGGAGAAGAAGAGCGTACAAAAATTAGGAAGAAAAAAAAGGAAAAAAAGGAAAAAAAAGGAAAAAAAAAGGAAAAAAAAGGAAAAAAAAAAGAAATAAACCTCATCGCGGCCAAAAGTGGGTTGGTTAGGATGAAAGGGTATCTTGAGACATACAACCATATAAAATATTTTTTGCCGTACTTAAGCCGTTTTTGACTAAGACCGCATTTTACGCCAAACTTGCGGGGCGGTTTTCGGGTTCTAAAACCAAAGTCACCCAACCTATTGCTTCGAAATTTGGTACAAACATACAAGTCATTAATCTCAAACTACTGTTCAAATTTCATGTAGCTAGACCAAACCGTTCTCGAGTTATAAGCAAAAGTCTGAAATTTCGCACTCGTTAGTTGGAAAATGGCCGAGTAAAAACAAAGGAACACGCGAAGCGAGCGTCGGTCGTTCCAATTAGCACAGTATGTAAAGAGTTACTGAACATTTTATTTCGTAAACTTCATCCTTTTTGATCTTACTATTTCAGACATACTCAATTCTAATTCAAACACTCAATTGACGATTTTAATTGACGACACTGGCGATATTACCGTTTGTGCCTTAATTAAGTAACCTATAACTGATTTTTTCCCCAAAAATCAACGATTCGTTCATCCCCTAAAAATCAGTGATGCGTTGCAGTGGCACCGGTAGCAATTAACGCTACTGCTGCTCATTAATATTGCCAACGTTGCACTAAAACTAAGTTGGTGAACACAACAATGTGTTTAAAGTGGGGTGTTTCTGAAAGTTGGAACGAAAAGAATACAGATAAAGAAATACTGCTCAAAATCGGTTTTATTGAAGAAATAAGAACTACTTGACATAATAAAGAGGTGCCCCAAATATTTCTCCCCAATTCCCTTCATTCGCGAAAATACAATTTACTCCATTTGACTCCGTACCAATTTGCGACGTCACAACAGGCATGAGTTTGCAAAAATTTTTCGCTGACTAAGAAATGCAATGTTCGATGAGAAAGGTAAAATGATTCTGCTTCAGACAGCGATTCTTATTCAAACTCAATTCATTAGTGGCATTATATGAGTGATATAAACTCTTGTATCAAATTTAGACCAGCTTTGGTAATGATTTTAGCCTATGAATGATATAAAATTTAAAGCAAAATGATCACACTGTAGATCAGTTCTGGTACCCTAACCTATGTCTGCAGGTACCAATGGCAGTAGCCAAGTTTTCAGACTTGGTTAGGCCTCTTACTGATGCTATTTAATAAGCTGTGTGCATTAGATTAGGCCACTGTATTACCGCTCTAGTTTCTGATTAAAACTCTGAGAATAGCCTGCGCTGAGTACCAGCATAATGTACCGCTCCCTATTCTGTTATTTTTAATAAATGCTTTGTTGCTGGTTGTACAACACCGGTAACGAAACTTCCCATATCTTAGTGAAAAAAGAGTTGGCAAGAACAGAACTGGTAGACCAGATTGGTGTTGTTTTAGAGGTGTTATAGTAGGCAATAGCTTACAGTATGCCTATTTAATTTGAACTTCCTGCAGAGTGCAGACATAGGCTGCCGGACGTAATCTACAATATGATCGTTTTCGCTTCAAATTTTATAGCATTCATAGGCAAAAAACATCACCAAAGCTGGTCTAAATTTGATACAACAGATTATATCACTTGTATAATGTCACCGATGAATTGGGTTTGAATTAGAATGTTGTCTAAAGCAGAATTCTTTTACCTTTTCCATCGAACATCGCATTCCTTAATCAGCGAAAAATTTTTGCAAACTCATGCTTGTTGTGACGTCGCAAATTGGTGCGGAGTCAAACGGAGTAAATCGTATTTTTGCGAGTAAAGGGAATTGGGGAGAAATATTTGGGGCGCCTCTTTGTTATGTCAAGAAGTTCTCATTTCTTAAATAAAACCGATTTCGAGCAGTATCTCTTTAAACAAAATAAATAGCTTAGTGTTATTGCACTAATTTAAAAAATCCGATTAATTTCGCGTGCTGTCCTCTTGTGATAGAATAGAAAACTCATCATTAGCGATACAGTGGAAAATTAAAAGATTTCGGGAAAAAGAAATATAGCGGTAGATGTAAGGTTCGATTGGTTGATAGTTAAGTTAATACGTGAGCAAATGTTGAAGAGGAAAATTATATGCTACAATGATTAAAGTGCATGCTGTTGTGTTAAGTTTTCTCGTGTGTTTCTTGTATATTTTGCCATCCCGAAATTACCTTCCTTCAATTATTGTATTCCCTTCAAAATTATGTGCCGTAAATGCTCTGTTTCTAAGTTACTCCGTTTTACGTTTGCAAATTTTTATTTTGGCAACATAGCTTTTTCACTGTAAATTATCAGAAATTCTCGCGCATGGTCTTTTAGCGCGCTGTAATCGTTGTTTGCATAAGCGATTTCACAGTATGTAAATTGTCGGTTTATGCTTTGTCGCTCTTTGATAGATCACAATTGGTAAGTGCGCGACTGCGCGTTTATATTTCAATGTTTTGATTAGACGACCGAAGTGTACAAGCTACGTAATAATATGCCAAAATTATCAATAATTCTTAATGTTTAGTAATCTTTGTTCCATCAAATGTGTAATATTTGCTTATGAAATAAGTTTGGACAACAGAATTAAATTGATAATTGGTCCGAACTTGTTTGTGTGGTTTCTAACCCAAGTTTCAAATTTCGTATCATCGATTAAAGTAAGTGCTTAATTTAAGTGAGTGTATATTCTAGCCATCAATATACTGTAATTTGAGAAGTGTTTATTTTAAAATTTTCAACTTAATGCTCACAATAACGTTTCGATAAGTCTCATAATTATTTATCCCACTTTTTCCTAAAGTTGATTTAGCTTACACAATGTTTATTTGCTTTTTTTTGTTTGCTCGGTTTAATTTGTGCTTAACTTAAATAGAAAACTGCATACACAAACCGCGTGTTGTGCGTCCAGTAGCGTACGCAGGATTTTCGAAAGGGGTGAGCCAGGAAAGTCAGAAAATTTGAGATTAATGAAGACCAAAATGAAAATTTTCCAGCCCAAAACCAAGTCCGCTTTCCTGCCCAAAATTAGGTGAAGACCAAAAAAAAAGGTCTTCACTCAAATTTAGTCCGGTTTTTGGCCAAAAAAAGGTCTTAGCCCAACGTTGCTGTGCTCAAACCTTTTGCCCAAGTTACAAAGGGGGGCATGCCACAATTTTGCATACTGTTCCATGCTAACTATACTATCCTGGCGACCCAAAGGGGGGGGGCATGGCCCAACCCTAAGTACGCCTCTGTGTGCGTCACTATATGATCAGAAAGAGAGTGAAATTCAATTTAAAAATTTAACATTCGTATTGTGCATGGTCATCTTTGACACTACGTTTATCATCTAGATGTAAGAAAAATAGAAAAAATATGATTTAACCATATAAAAATAAACTATTGACAAAAGTAATTTTAAACTTTTAAATGCAAACCAGTTTTCATTCAAGTTCAATTTTTGGGACAGTTTGAACTGGGCAAAGGATAGTGCGAGTGCTGTTAACAACAAATAGTTGCGATGTACATTTTCGGTGACTCTGGTACAATTGAACAATTAATCTTGACATTTCGATAACAAAGAACTTACAAGAAATTAAGAGAAATGCTAAAAGATTGTTCATTGAAACTCTACATTACTTTGTATAAAACATGATTAGTTATTTGTTGCCTCACGTACTTTGCCTCAATGCTTCGTCAAAAGTGGATGAACCTAAATCCAAAGGAGGTCTCGGAAGTCCTCCTCCTGCAGTTATTGTTGCATGGTCTGTTTGTGGAGTGACTGAAAATAATTTGAAAAACGAAATGAAGATTTGATTTTGAAAAATCTTGCCTATTGCGTTCTACAAGAAATGATCTGCATGTGTTTCACAGATTTAAAGATTTTGGAAAGATAGAGGTAGAATGCACCGAAGATTAATCAGTTCAGCTATTTTCTACACATTGAACTTAAGAACATACCATGAATTAAATTTGTAAGTTTTAAAAACTAATTTTTGGAATTGCTGCGTATTTCCAGCAATTAGCCTGAATTTTTGCCAATAGTTTTCTTAAAATTTTGTTAATCCACGTTTGCGCATTTAATTTACAAGCAATAAAGTATAATTAGATATCAGCTCATAACTCAACATTGACCAGGTTGAAATTCATAACGATTCATCAAGCTTCTTGTTTTAGCATTGAACAATTGTAGCACCCGAGTATCAAGGTTGAAAAGCAACTTGGTCCTTGCTTAACAATAAATCGTTTGCTTTGATTAAAGACCATTCCATTAGCAAAAGGAACTTAAGATTGGCTGCAAAAAAGCACTGGAAAGTAGTTACTGTAAATCAACAATAAAAGTTTACCTCGATCTTGCAATTCGGAAGTTGATGAAGTTGATGATTTAGGTCTCTGAGGCATTCCTCCTCCAGCTCGGGTTGATGCTGCATCAGTTTGTGGTTTCACTAAAGGAGGTTATCCAGTAGTTTAAAACACCCATCAAAGTCCACGTAACATGATAAGCGATCGAACGTCGTAGAATTAATTTTAAATTTCGCCAACATTTCGAAAGCTTTTTACGGAAATCGCGGCCAATTTAAGCAACAATTTAAACAAAAAAAAAAATTTAAAGCAATTTTAAATAAAGCTTGGCAATCATTGCCATAGCAGTTTGACAACATCAAATGAAGGAAAAATCTATTAGGTATCGAAAAACCCAATATCATAAAAATGTTAATAATAGAACAGTTGTAGGTAAAATCAATCGCAAAATACGTTGTACTGTATAAAAGCTATGTATATAAAAAATGTATATAAAAAATATAATAAAAAGCTATGTGTATATAACTGCATGAGTCTAACAAACTTGAAGATTTTGAGATGATAGAAGTAAATTGCACCAACGAAAGTCAATTAGTTCAGCTACTTTCTACATTTTGAATTAACTTGACCTTGAGTTAAGTTTCATTACAAAAAACGTCTAAAAGTTTGAAGTTGCCAAGGTAAAGGAATTTGCCTCCAGGATGCAGTGGCCTTCGGTGCCTAGGGGCTTCGCTCCAGACGCCAGTGTGCAGTACGTTTGAGTTAAGCATGTTTGCTTAGCAGCAGCCTTTTCAGTTGAGCCATTTTCAGACAGAAAAATTTCAACTTTTGATTTAATAGCCTCTCCCTCAACAAAATCCTTGTTGCGCGCCTGAATCAAAATAATCGAGGCTTTTGTTGACATGCCAGATTCGGCGTCGTCACCAAAGATCTCATCGCCATTATTATCTATACCTTTAGCAAAATATTATTAATATAAATTTAATGCCAGGGAATTCGTTGCTATATTCGGTGTTCGCTTGGCTTAAATCATGGCGGTGAAAACCTATCCTTTGTTTGTGTAACTAACTGTTAAAAGTAAAAAAGGTATTACGTCTCAGCAATGTTAAACAGAAAGTATAGTTGACAAAATCAATGGGTTTCTACATTTTTCGCAATACATTAAATGTTACATATTATTTCGATAACTACATCCTTTTTGGCATAATTATTTTAGACATACTCGTATTCTACCACATCATTGACAATTTTAGTGGACAACATTAGCGATAATTTTTCTCTGTGCCTTTGCAACGCAACTCTGATTTTTTCGCGATGGCACCGACGGCAATTAACGCTAGTGCTGCCCACGAATATTGTCAATGTTGCGCTGAAGTTAAGTTGCTGGACACTACAATGCGTTTAAAGTAGGAAATTTCTGAACGTTGGGACAAAAAAAAAAAGATTTACAAATATGTAGCCTAGTATTATTGCACTAATTTTAGAAATCCGATTGATTTAGCTTGCTGTCCTCCTGTGATACAATCGAAAACTTTTCTTTAGCGATACAATCGAATACTAAGAAATTTCGTGAAAAGATATCGATGTAACGTTCGATTAGTTAATAGTTACGTTAATAACCGCTGAAGAGAAAAACTACAGTTTATATTATGCTACATTGAATTAAGTGCCTGCTGTTGTGCATTATCGTCAACGACACTATCTGTATTATATGGATCACTTGAGCAAGGGCAAAACGCGTTGCGACGGCTCAATTCCATTTTTTGTCATATTGTCATTAAGTCATTATTCTTTCAGTCATTTTGTGCAATAATGTCGCAAGTGCTCTTGTTCTGATTCTTCTTAACTAAATTTTATTTAAATAAAATAAGATTCATAAATATAAAAATAACTATTGACATGCGTAATTTTATAATTTTAACTGCAAAGCAATTTCGATTCAAGCTCAATTCTAGGGACAGTTTGAAATGGGCAAAGGACAGTGCGAGTGTTGTTAACAGCAATTAGCAACAATTCAACAAACCGTAACAGTTCGGTAACAAAGAACTGATAAGAAATTAAAGATGCGTTTACACTGGACGCGAAGCAAGGCAAAGCGACGCAAAGCAACCAAAATTTGACGTCATTGACAACTTGCAAAAGGTTTCAACTGTTCGCAAACTTAGCGAGCGGCTGCTTGAGTTCACTAAGACGAAATTGGTTTTGAATGGTTGGCCTACTTTGAACAAGTGACGTAAGCGACCACTCGCTTCGGTTGACAACTTTGGCTTCGCGTTGCTTCGCATTGCTTCGCGTTGCTTTGCGTTGCTTCGCGTCCAGTGTAAACGCCTCTTACGAAAAATGCTGTAGATGATTCATTGAAATTCTACAGTACTTTGTATAAAACATGATTAGTCATTATTACGTTGCCTTCTTACTTTGCCTCAATGCCTCTTCAGAAGTAGATGAACTTGAATCCGAAGGAGGCCGCGGAAGTCCTCCTCCTGCCTCTGCTGTTACATGATCGGTTTGTGGAGTGACTGAAAATAATTTGAAAAACGAAATGAAGATTTGATTTTGAAAAATCTTGCCTATTACGTTCTACAAGAAATGATCTGCATGTGTTTCACAGATTTAAAGATTTTGGAAAGATAGAGGTAGAATGCACCGAAGATTAATCAGTGCAACTATTTTCTACACATTGAACTTAAGAACATACCATGAATTAAATTTGTAAGTTTTAAAAACTAATTTTTGGAATTGCTGCGTATTTCCAGCAATTAGCCTGAATTTTTGCCAATAGTTTTCTTAAAATTTTGTTAATCCACGTTTGCGCATTTAATTTACAAGCAATAAAGTATAATTAGATATCAGCTCATAACTCAACATTGACCAGGTTGAAATTCATAACGATTCATCAAGCTTCTTGTTTTAGCATTGAACAATTGTAGCACCCGAGTAACAAGGTTGAAAAGCAACTTGGTCCTTGCTTAACAATAAATCGTTTGCTTTGATTAAAGACCATTCCATTAGCAAAAGGAACTTAAGATTGGCTGCAAAAAAGCACTGGAAAGTAGTTACTGTAAATCAACAATAAAAGTTTACCTCGATCTTGCAATTCGGAAGTTGATGAAGTTGATGATTTAGGTCTCTGAGGCATTCCTCCTCCAGCTCGGGTTGATGCTGCATCAGTTTGTGGTTTCACTAAAGGAGGTTATCCAGTAGTTTAAAACACCCATCAAAGTCCACGTAACATGATAAGCGATCGAACGTCGTAGAATTAATTTTAAATTTCGCCAACATTTCGAAAGCTTTTTACGGAAATCGCGGCCAATTTAAGCAACAATTTAAACAAAAAAAAAATTTAAAGCAATTTTAAATAAAGCTTAGCAATCATTGCTATAGCAGTTTGACAACATCAAATGAAGGAAAAATCTATCAGGTATCGAAAAACCCAATATCATAAAAATGTTAAAAATAGAACAGTTGTAGGTAAAATCAATCGCGAAATACGTTGTACTGCATTATAATTTGAGAACTCCATTTTTCTCGAACCAACTGTTCCAAGATATTTTACTTTAAGCGCATCGCAGAGTCAGTCTACAAACTGTTACGCAACATTGACAATTTTAGTGGGCAGCAGTGGCGTAACGCTTCGTCAATTTTTTTTTACGGAAACCAGGGTTGAGTTACGATAGTACTGACTAGTTAGCCCTAGTGCTGCCCGCTAAAATTGTCAATGCTACACTAAAGTTGAAAGACGCGATGAAGTTATTAGTAGCACGTCTGTGGAAGTCGAGCCAAGTAGAACATTACAGCTGAACCAAATCTAACCAAATATTGTTGTACTAATTTTAGAAAAACGATTGATTCTCTTTGCCATCTTTCTTGAAGTGGTGCACTAGAAAACTCAAATCAAATTTTGCGAGAAGGCATAAAGGTGAAGATCGATTAGTTAACAACTGAACAGTCACGTTACATTATTGATAATGAAGAGAAAAACCATGTTACTATGAATAAAGTAGGCTTATACCGACTGAAGCATTTTCGGCATCTTCATTACCTTCGTCGCTATCTTCATCATCTAAATTTGAGAAAAAGAAAAAAAGTTTCAATTGACCTTCTAAACAAAGAATTCAATGCAGTGGCGCATTTAAGGAAAGTCAGGGGGTCCGAGTTCCCCTGCTTAAACCGGAGAAATGAAAAAAAAAACGTGAAACACATATAATTCATTGCAATAACTGGAGCAAGATCCATTTCTTGTTGTACATACTTAACAGTAAAATACTCGGTGGGGGTGGGAATGAACATCTACAAAATTATCTTCCTTTTTTTTAATGCAGACAAGTTATTGGCTAAAACCTGTGATTTTTTATTTTATGGTTTACAGGCTTGTAATAAAAAGGCTGAAATTTTACCATTAGCCACCACCCTCATAACCCATTTACGAAGCCAGTTCATTCATGTTTTTGCACTGCTAATTTCTATGCCACGTTTTAAAAGCATTAATTTTTGCCAAAATAGGCCTGAAATTAAGATACTTTTACAAAAAAATTGCAAAATCTCCGATCGCGTTGCCAAGGCTCCCAAATAGCCCCTCTTTTGCAGATTTGTGGCTAATCGCCGAGCTAAACGAACAACCAGTATACAAAATTCGTTTTGGAATAACACATGGTGGCGGGTTGCGTCTAAAGTTATTACACTGAAAGGGGAAAATTCGTACAAAAACGCTTGCAAAAATATTGTATCTTAAGCAGACCCCCTGCAAAACTTTCTGGATTAGCCCCTGGACATAAATTATTGAAAAACAGATTTTCTACGTTCAGGTTCAATCCCGGGCCAGTTTGAATTAGGCTTAGTTTATATTGACATCATATAACTGCAATAAATTTTCGGCGACGTTGTACTACATCTACATAACAAAACACCATACTTCGATCAGCGAATACTGGTAGTTTTCATGTCAAACTATTCACAAAATTCGCGATCTTTGCTTACACAATAAAAATATTATGCATCTTAAAGCCCACGCACTTTTATTAAACTTGTGAGCATGCCAGAAAGAGTTACTTCGTTTACATTAAGTTCGTCTACTTTGTCGAGGGAATTTTGGGTTCGAAAATTTTAAGAAAGTAAACACGCAAGATCAATATATTATCAGGTGTTTGAATTTTCCAAAAATAAAACTAGAGTTAGCTAGAATTTGTTCGTTCGTATAAAGCAGGCATTCTGCGTCTGTCTAATCACACGGTACCAACGCAAAGCGCCCTTTTTTGGGTTCTGATTGTAAGCTTGTCGTCAGGCTGGGCCACCAAAACGGATATAGACTTTTACCTGATTTATAGTTATTCAATTCTTCGTGACTATTGGTGGTTTCGTCGGCTTCGTCGATTAGACCCATGATATACATTCGCTTTGTCTCGTCGTCTATCTGTAAAAAATGCTTGCATAAGGCGGCTTTTACCGAGAACGCGTATTTCAATCAATCAAATCTTTCATTTTACTCGCTATATTACGTCAAAGCGTGTAACGAGTTGGCGGAGCCCATCTCCGCGCCATTGCGCTATGGGCAACACAACTCCTTTCGAAGAATTGTCGCAGCGGTGGCGATTCGTTGGCAACACTGTCTTCAATTAGACCGGCCCGAGATTTGAACCTCAGACTTCTACTCCAGAGACGAACGCGTTACCGCTCGACCAACATGCCGGTATAAAATATAAATTATTACGCTCTACAGTCGGGAGTTCAAAAAGTACTAGTGTTTTAAAAAGTATACTTATAGCACTGCACTAACAAACTAAAAGTAAGTTTGGTCACTCAAAGAATCTAAATCTTGTACTGTTAATTTTCAATAATTTGATTCACTTACCTCAGGTAGGCAGAAAGGTACATTGACGATTTTTTTCAAGTATTCATGGCCGTTCACAATTGGCTTGCCCGTATCACTGTCATTGATTGCAAAACATTTAATGGCAACCCTGGAATCAATTGCGATGATACAAACAAAAGGAGAAGATCGGTCACTCAGCAAAATACTCACAGCCTCCATTACTGATTTTACCTAAATCGATAAGACTGCTCAAATTTCAAAACTCTGTATTACACTTATTTTTTTTTTGTATGCACAGTTTTATGAGAGCACGAGGCTCAATTTTACTCAAACTTTAAGAGAGCAAATTAAAAACAATGGTAGTATAACGCATTTGTGTGATTTGTAAGTTATGAGCAGAGTTTTCGTGGCCTTTTTAATAAGACCATTATTTATTGTCTTACAGTAATCATGAGCTAGGTACAACAAATGATAATTTTATCCATGCAAGTTATTTATTCCCCAACAAACTTAATTACAATCTGAAAATGAATGAGGCTTAATATTTGTGAAATTTAAGAACATTCAACCAACATTTATTGGCTCTTATAAAAAAAAGTGGAAAAGTTGCTAAAAGGATTTTTGCAAGACAACTCTATTTTGCCAAATGTTCTTCTTCCTTGATTTAGTGCATATAGCTTATCCAAATTGGTAAAATCTAACTTTTTCGAGTCGGCATTTACAGATTTGGTCTCTACTTGACTGCATCATGCTTAGTAGTGCTTGACTGCTTGGTAGGCAGGTGAACAGGAGACAGCTTATCTTGAATACCCTCGTTGTCTTTTATTCAAAACAACGTGGAAAATAAATACGTTATTACCCACAGTACCAATTTTTGTAAAGATTTTAGAGAGATATTTTCCTTGATTGTAACTTAGTACTTTTTACAGTGAACAACTTACCCTGGGCAACGAAACGCGATCTAAATCGTCGATTGTTATTATAACTTTGTAGGAGATTTTGCTCACGAGCTTGATAGTCAGGATCAAATTGGTCATAGCTTCAACCTAAAACGTTTTGTGAGGTTGTTATAAGCTGGTTTCCATTTCATATTAATGAGATTGTTTGAAGTTGAAATTAGATAGTATTTAATTTTTGAAAAATTTTATTTGTTTTACAGATCAGGACAATTAATATCTGCATCAGTTACGTAAAATAGACGGGAGAGCTACCAAGTTCAAAATCTAATTCTTTTCAGCGGTTCAATAATGTCACAACCAAAGACTAAGGGACCTCAATTGCCGAAGGTTTTATCTGAAAGAAGCCTGTCAATTTCAGCAGTTTCAAAAATTCGGTAATTTTTAGCTCTTTTGCACAAAACTGTAGAAATGCATTCTTGAAAACATTTGATTGCATTTGTTTCTGAAAATAAATGTCTGAATAAGTTTAGAAAAACACAGCCGACTTCAAAGAATTCGGTACTGCGCAACTCCGAAAAAGTACAACATTGTATTCGAAAGTTAAAGTTACTTTCGAAAGCAATGTTGTCCAAATTTGATAATGACATTATTTTGGCCATGAAATTGAATAGGCTACGTGTTGCCATTAATTTATTTTAGATCCGATAAAAAGACAAAATTTGTTACGAGCACCGATCACAAAAACACGGCGGCGCCTTTTACGCGGAAACGCTCTGAAACATGCCAACAACTTTAACGCCTGCGTAAAAAAAAACTTTTAAATTAAAACAAAATTTTTTTTTTCCGTGGCCCGATAAGGGATAAAACTCCCAAATTGGCTTAATTGTAGATGGAACTTCCAAACTGGTCCAATGAAGAATTGAACTCCCAATCTTCTTTTAATCGTTTTGCGTGCTTCTGGCCTAAAGGCTACCAGCTCGGAAGCCATTTCTTTTATTCTATTTTAGCCATTTCTTTTATTCTTTTATTCTAGGCTTCCGAGCTGGTAGCCTTTAGGCCAGAAGCACGCAAAACGATTAAAATATTAAAACTCTGGCCTGCAAACGTCAAAAAACATCTTAATTGACTTATTATTACTCCCAATCTTCACCAACCCTCTTCTGTCCTAACATAACCAATCGAAATTCACTAAGTCTATGCAAGAAATTCGCTGCAAATGGCTATATTTCAAGGATATAGGCGGCAGCATATGCAGCATTAATATAAACAGAAAAAAAAACCAACATATTGCTCTAGAGATCAAACTTAAATCAAGTTTACTTCTTCCTTGATTTTGTGCATAAATCCTAGTTCATTTGCGACGTTTTTCTTAGCTCCTTGTAGAACATCATTGATCCGCTTTTCTTGGGAATTGTAAACAGCAAAAAGAAGCTGCCAAAGCTTCACTAAAACCGCGGCTGCTCCAGGAAAGATAGCCAGAACTTTAATTGCAATCGATTCTCCTTCGTCATCATCTCCGTTTTTTTCTTCCTCTGCAGTCTAGATAAGCAAAATTAAACTTTTAGTTACACTGGGGCGTTATTCTTGCACAGTTGCATATTTAACCCTATTATATACGGGGAGGGAGGCTTTTTTCCGGCCTTCTCGTTTTTTTTTTTGCGAAAAATTTCTTCAGAAAACTATTAATTTAAGTTCATTTTGAGTTAAATTTATTCACAAATAATAACAGTCTGCAGAGTGGCCAAATGAGTGAAGGCGTCGTTTCAACGACGACCCTGATCGCATGGTCTGGGTTCAACCCCAACCTTGGTCACGCTGTTGCGTCCTTGGATAAGACGCTTTACGATGATTATCTCTGCTTGGCGGCTTCGAACAAGCAGCAAAGTCAGTGGACAAGAATTCAAAGAAATTCACAAGAACACTGGATCACTGGATACTCCTAAATAGGTGCGGATTCCTCCAATCACGAAACAGTCAACGCAATGAAAAGTGTGCCAATCGTACAACAGTTAGCATCTGACGCTGTCCGGTAATAGGAGGATAAATATGCGCAACAACAAGAATTGAAAATGTCAAATTGCTAAGGCAAAGAAAAGTTTCCCAATTTTGAGGTTTCCGAAGTCACTTTCCGAAACCTGAACATTTATGGCCAATATTTTACTTAAATGACGTCATTATACGTTTTTGTAACATAACCACCTTAACTTATGCATTTTATGATTCAGTATCAAAAACAAACCTATGTTCAAAATTTGAACCGCATGTGACGTCATCGCAAAATGACGAACTTTTGCAAAAGTATAAATTTGACGTCATTATGATGACGTCATTAGCACAAAAACATTTTTTCTAAAAATTTGGTGAACACTAACCAGCATACTAATTTTGGTGTTTTGTATGACTTTTGGCTTCGGAGTTCGATAGGGGGCATTTTTGCACCCCCCCCCCCGTGTAAAATGCGTTGGTCAAATACCTCGTGTAACATAACATTAATTATTTCTCCTCCTGTCATAGGGGGATTGCTAGACCGCACCTGACAAGAAGTTTGCGGTGGTTCAATGTTCCTGTGATTGTTAAAATTCTTCTCCATTGCTACTTATTTGATATTTGCATTCAGAGATAATCATAGTATATCGTCTTGACTCAGGATGCAACCACATGACATAAGGATGAGAGTTGAACCCAAATCATGTGGACAGCATCGCCGTAAAACAACTTCCTTACCTTTTCGGTAACGCAGCCGAGAAAAACACTTTCAAAACTGACTGTTTTAAGCTTTTATCATGAAGAAAAATGCATCAGCTAAGTTCTTCAGTTAGTGAATTCTACAGAAGCAAGCCGTACGACTGAAAAATGCTTCTAATCAACTTTTGAAAGATGGAAAGACTGAACGACCACAATAAGAAAAGCTTCCTTAATTGCACCAAGAACATGGACTGGAGCAGGCCCGGCGCCACGGGGGGAGCATTCCGGGGACATGCCCCCAAATCACTGCTTGTGCCCCCTCAAGCGAAAAGTGTGCCCCTCAAGCGAGGTTTGTGCCCCGAAAGAAAGAAACAAGCCCGGTGCCACTGGAGTGCATATCGGGGCCTGTTCCTTAAAAAAATACTGCTTGTGCCCCCCAGCGTTAGTAAAATTTCGTTCCAGAAAGAAAAACACGAGTGAACGCCAAGACTGAGCTTAAGATTTTGCGCCGAAGACTTTTTTTGGTCTTCACTCCTGAATTTATGGCCAAGAAGCGAAATCCCCACCATTAGATTCTATCGCACCCCGCCAGGCAATGAACGTGCCCCCCCTCTCCCCCTCCAACCCCAAACAAGACTTGTTCCCCGAAAGAAGGAAAACGGCCAGGATTAAGATCTTTTTTTTTGGTCTTCTCTCCCGAAGATGAAGGTAAAGTTTATCTGAGCCCCCAAATATTTTTCTGCCCCCAGTCACGCTATTCTGGCGCCGGGCCTGGACTGGAGTTGATAACGTGACTCTATTTAAGCAAGTTGAAAAAGCAATAATAAACCGCGATATGGGGGGGGGGTATTAAATTTCGAACAGTTGCCTCAGCTACCCTCACGAAATGGGGTAATAAGAAAAACATAAAAAGAACGATTTAAGCAAATAAACATTCACGAGTGAAAACAGACTGTTGGGTTATTTAGGTTTTGGTTTTTAATTTTTAATGTTTTAAACTTTCAATTCTGTAATAATCTGCTAGTGAAAAGCAAATAAACGTAGATTCTTGACAATTTTGACAAAAATTTTCAATAAACGCAACATTACCAAACGAATATTTATCGATTTGTACGGAAATTCAGGAAAGCCAACCTATTGTGCGGTCGCTGTACGATCTGCACAAGCATCATTGGTGGTGCGGATCCCCCAATTCTTTCCTAATGGTTTGAGCTGAAATGATGGGTCAACTTTTGCGAGGGTCTCAGACCTCATTTTATGGCCAAATTATTGTTTTTCGTAAAGTTTCACTACGACCCCAAAACCGTTGGATAGCACCAGCATTATCACCATTGCCGCAAGATTGTGCTACGTGCATGTTGTGTGTACTGCGAGTTGAATTCACAGAGCAACAAGCGACTTAATCGGTTTTATCCGTCTGCCAGAGTTGTATTCCATTGTTTTATTATTGTTGCCGTCTTATTTCGAAATGTCTCAAATTGGGAATGAGCACTAGATTACAGATTCTAAGCAAATCAACTTTCGTACCTGATTAGCGTTGTTTTGAAAAGCAATAACAGAGAAACCAATTGAGCTGCTTACAAGGAAGATAAAGCCAATGAATATTAAAACATTGCTGATTCTGATACCAAATCGAGGCTTGACATATTCTTCTACAGTATTGTTATTGTTTTCTCGTTTATTTAGACTCTTCGAGGTTGGTTTTTGGTCAGATTTTAAAGTGTAGGAAGCTTTCACTCCACCAAACGACTTTAATGCTTTATACGCTTTTGAAGTATCTTTGGCATTTTTGAACTCCACCACCCAGCACTTTGTTTGGTCGCTAACTTTAACGTTTATTTTTATTTTTTTCTTTTTGTTTTCTTTTTTTTCCCATTCTTGATAAGTCAGCAAGTCATCCAAGGCTATTTCTGATCCAAAAACAGATTTGAGCTTTTCTTTAAAATTTGCTTTGTCTTTTTGCTCGGGCGCCTCGTCCGCAAACTCAAGAAACAAATGACATTGATCTTTGTAAACATCACGTTCAGGCTCTGGAACCGTGTCCAGCGTAATGGAGCGGAAAATACGAGTGGTAAACACACCGCACTCCTTCTCAATCTCATCTGCGAGAGCCTTCACAATCCCAGCCCACAGGTAATCGCAGCCAGCAAAGTGCCAAGCGTTGTAGTTGACAAAAATAAATCTAAAATCAAAATTACTTTAAACCGTGATTTAATAGGCTGCTAAGCTATTCGAAAATCTCATAAATACTTACCATATTTAAAAGCACAATTTGTAGTATTAATCGATTTTACTTATTTTTTTTATTTTTACTAATAGAGCAAAAATCCCTAACTGTTTGATGCAAGTGAATGTAGTGACACTGAAGCAGATAGAAAGGTTCAATCATCTTGGAGTTGTATTCACTAGTGACGAAAGACAAGACAAAGAACTGGATACCCAAATTGGCAAGGCTAGTGCAGTGATCCAAGTTTAGCATTATTCGGTTATTGTGAACCTATAATTGTAGAAAAAGGCAAAGCTCTCAATTTTTAAAACAGTTTTTGTCCATATTCTCACCTATGGTCATAATTTGCGAGTAATGACCGAAAGAGTGCAATCACAATTGGAAGCGTCCAAAATGGAATTTTTTCCAAAGAATCGAAGGTGTTACACAGGGGGCGTACTTGGGGGAGGGGCCATTGTGCCAAGGCCCCCCCCCCTTTGGCTCGCCAGGATTGTAAAATTGCATAGAAAAGTAAGCAAAATTGAGGCATGGCTCCCCCTTTGCAAGTTTGGCACAAGGTTTGATCACACAAAGGGTATGTTCTGTGCGTTTCTTTTAGGCATTGGGCTTAAAATCGGGGGAAATTTGAGTGAAGACCTTTTTTTTTTTGCTCTTCACCTAATTTTGGGCAAAAAATTGGACTAAATTTGAGTAGAACAATTTCTGATTCAGATCTTTGTTCTTCTCAAATTTTCTGCCCCCCCCCCCCCTTTTCAAAATCCTGCGTACGCTACTGGTGTTACACTATTTAATAAGATGCGTATCTTTGAGAATTAAAAATCTCTAAGCATCGAGCTGCTACTTCTCCTAATTGAAAGATCTCAGTTTTGATGGTTTGGACATGTAAGCAAAATGCTTCAGGAAAGACTCCCCAAACAAGCTTTACTTGCCAAAGCAAGTGGGAGAAGACCAGTTGGACGACCTAGAACTAGATTGACCAATCACAATGAGGATCTTGGATGGAATCGCTTAAGAATTCACCCAAACGAAATGATGGATGTGATGGAAGACCGTGAAGTGTGGCGGCTTAATCTCAAGTTGTTGCCCCCGCAACCCTCACGGAAAAGCGGGCAATGAAGAACGAAAGAAGAAGGAGCTGTTTGACGAATGTCACTTCACAGCTCAAGAAGCATTAAACGTTAATTTAACTCTATTTTACAACGGGGAAGGGATTTTTGCCCCCCCTCTCGTTTTTTTGTGATAAATTTTTTCAGAAAAAAATTTTTTTCCTCTGTATCAATTTGACTTTGAGTCAAAAATCATTACAAATACCTCCTAAAAATTTGAAGTTGCTAATCCCTGAGTCTAGTTAGTTACGTCACAAAAACGTCTTGTCACGTCGTTTAAGTTAATTTATGGCCAAAAACAGCTCAGATTTTGAAAAGTAACTTCGTAAAATTTCAAAAAATAACTTGACTTTGGAATTTTGTGATTCAGTATCAAAAAATAACAAACCTTTGAACAAAAATTAAACCGCCTGTGAGGTCATTGTAAAAATAAAAAAACTTTTCAAAAAATATGGCCATGGCAACTAAAAACCAATTTTTCTAAAAACACCAACCCGCATGCCAAATTTGGTGTTCCCACGACTTTTGATTTAGGAGTTAGATAAGGCATTTTTGCCCCCCTCGTAAAATGCGTTGTAAAATACCCCGTGTAGAATAGAGTTAACTCATTTGTTGTACGTCAAGCAAAAATTTATATTTTAGCAACTTTTTGCGACTAATCTCAGAATTTTGCCACTTCTGCAGACGTTTGCATTTTTTCCCAATCATCTGTTGCATTCCTTTAATCTTAAAAGAGCATTTAAGTCAAGATTTTTATTGTTGACCAAAATGTTGGGATAAGCCTAAAATGCATTCTCACCAAATTTGAACTTTCTACGTATTGCCGTTTTCAAGATATTGCAGTTCAAAGTTAACAATTTTCCACTCACTTCAGTGTTGCCATTTTTTCAGTATTGTGACAGAAAATCAAATTTTGAAAAGTTAGCTTGAATTTTCTTGGAAATCAGCTAATGTACATTTCATGACCCTTTACTTTGTTGTGACAACAGCGCTGCCGAAAACACTTATTGAGAGTTACAAACATTTAGTAACTTTTTGAAATTTTGTTTGTAGTTGGCAACCCCGGCAAAATTTTTACGGGGAAAAATACTTTCTAAGGAGAAAATCTAAACTGTCATATCTTGAGAACGGATAGTCGTAGAAATCTCAAATTTGATGAAACTAATCTTTAGATTAGTCAAAAAATGTTGAGAAAAAATACCTTTTTAAAATACGTTTTTGAATCACTGATCCGTGACTGCTCATGTTTCCATGGGTTGGATGCTAGTTTTGAACATAATATCTTGTAAAGGCCTATTACTATAGCTTCCATCACCATTAGCAGCCTACCACCACCAAACTAGTTCTTAAATTGTAGGTGGGGAGCATCACGCCATCGCGAGCAGGGTTGGAAGTCGATGCTGTTTAAAAGCAAAGACGAATCGATATCGATAATTCACACAAAAAGCAAAGAATTGTCTATAGTCGATATCAGAAACAAAAAGCAAAGACTATACAAGAAACAAACAGCAAAGATATCAGAAACAAAAAGCAACGATTAGTAATCGATGCCGAAATGCGAACAAAAATTTTTTTTGTTAGTTTTTATTAGGATGCACTAAAGTTTTTGCTGTGTTGACCATTAAATGAAACTTGTGAGAGGAAAAACTACCATTACCGTACTATAAAGGATATAAAAAATACTCTTTTAGGATAATTATAAAAAGCAATATAGTCCGGACCGGGGCCAGGATAGTGTGACTGGGGGGGGGGCATAAACAAATTTTGGGGAAGCACAAAAGCTTTAATACTTCGATTTCGAGAGTGTGGACCAAACAACGTAGGTTTTCGTTACAAAATACCTAAAATTCTGGGGTTAAGACCAAAAAATAAAAAACAAATTCATTTCAAAACATTCGCGAATTTCTATGAACTAAAAAGTGTAGGATGAAGACCAAAAAAAAAAAAAACGGTCTTCATCTTAAAAATTGCGCGAATTGCCACGAAATCTGGGGTAAAACCACAAAAAATGTTCTTTATTCCAGCATCTCCGCAAAAAACAGTTCTTGCTCACAAATTCTGGGTTGATAACCAGTATTTTGGGAGTTTCAAGCCTCAAACTTCACTCCAATGACACCGAGCCTGCTACTTTCTTTGGGCACAATCCTCGCTTGGGGGTACAATTCTCGTTTGGGGGGCACAAGCAGTGATTTGGGGGGAACGGCCCCGGAATGCCCCCCGGTGGCGCTGGGCCTGAATATAGCATAAGAGAAACAAAACGATGTAAGCTTAGGCAGACTCAACAAGAACAAAAGTAAAGTATAAAGATTCTACCAATCGATAACATGTAAGCAAAAGCATAGAAACATCAATAATCGACCAAAAAAAATTGAAAGCAAAGCATCTGCGATAATCGATAACAGAAAAGCAAAAAATGTAGTATCGATTATCGATTACTAATCGGCATTTCCAACCCTGATCGAGATCTAGCATTCCCCCTAGGAGAATTCAGCGCCCCCCTCCCCCATTAATAGAAAGCGTCGTGGACGGTTAAATAAAAAGGTGCCGCTGAAGACAATAAATCCCAAACCCCGGCCGAAGGCATAATCAAATTGCAGTGAATTCCTTTTTTTATTTTTTTAATTTGTTTTAGTCTTCACTCGAATGTAAGGGCAAAATCCGTACCATAAATAGAAAACCTTGAATTTTTCCTGAATTTGGGTAAAATTTCCACCAAATTGTTTTTGCATTCTGAAACCGTCTGGCCACGGCTGCAAAAGCGTCCCCCTAAGCAATATTTTACAGTTTAACTTTAAATGCTGCATCAGACTAGTAGATTTTAGCCTATACTAGCGTAGTCTAATAATTGTATTTTTAAATAACGTTTTTCTCTTACAATTGCCAGAGGTGGAGTCGAGGACACAACGTTCGAGGCCAAGGACTCAAAAAAAATCCGAGGCCAACGCCAAAGACCGACTTTTCGAGGACAAACCCTGTCGAGGCCAACGACAGGAATGTTCGAGGCCAAGGACACAATTTTTTTAAATTAAGGTCGGCAAGTTTTCAATAATTTTTAAGCGCAAAAGTCTTTAAGATACTGCATTTCGTTAAGTTTTTGATGATAATTCGAGAATAATAGCTTTTCAAATAATAACGACTGCCATTTTGAAGTTTTACGCGTTAGCAGCAGCTGATGTTGATTTCGCACCGTTGCGGGATCGTAGTAATGAAACAAGTCCATAACTTGTGAAAAGAAATATTGCCAGTACTTAAATATTGTAGCAGGGACGCGTCCCCTATCGGTAGTTAGCGTCCCCCATTGAGATTTGGCTTCCCCAAATCGAAAATTTAGCGGAGTCCCATACAGGAAAAGCGGGAAATACTTTTTTTTTTCTAATTTGTTTGGTATTCAGTCGAATGTGGCGGTCAAATATCGCGCAAAAAAACATATATCGCACAATAAAACCACAAACAATAAAATTGTCAAATAAAACCTTTTTGCTTTGGTCTTCATTTCAATTAAGCGGATGAAAATCGCACAAACTGGCGTGAAGACCTTGTTTTTTTCGTTTTTTGGTCTTCATTCGAATTTGGCTGTCAAAAAATCGCAGCAGAAGGGGATTGTTTTTGTTTTTCTTGTGATTTCGGGGCAAAAATCACACCAAATTGCTACGGCATTGCGAATGCGTCTAGTCAGGCTGCTGAAGCGTCCTCCCATGCGATATTTCACAGTTTAAATGCTGAATATAGCTAAATTACACACTTAGAAATGGTCAATTTTAGGGCCATAATTTCATCAATTAGGGTCCCGATGTAAACGTCCACTAATTAT
Organism: Trididemnum nubilum; assembly: GCA_963965965.1. NCBI lineage: Eukaryota > Metazoa > Chordata > Ascidiacea > Aplousobranchia > Didemnidae > Trididemnum > Trididemnum nubilum. The sequence continues at coordinate 18,840,275 of OZ014474.1, read as the reverse complement.
GGATCCCCACATTTTTAGTAATTTCCTTAACGAAAACCATATTGCTTGGTTAAACCATTTCTTTCCACGGAATTTTCAACCAGCCATATTGCTTGGTTAAACCATTTCTTTCCACGGAATTTTTCAAAATCATTGTCTAAAAATATTGCAAGCTACTGTGAATTTATGTTTTTAAAATGAATTGAGGCACCGTAAAGGGTATATTTGTAACCTCAAAAGTTTTTGGCATTGAAAAAATACGGGGTTTTAAAGCAAATATTTTAGTGAGTTTTTTGGGAAAAAATAGCAATTTTTGTGACTTTGAAGAAGATTATGCATTTAAATTTTAAAGAAATTTGAAAAGAAAATACCGTAAATGGTGAGTTAAAAAACTTTAGTATTCTCACGATTTCCCAACGCTAATTTTAAGCCAATCTTTTCTTTGCATTTCGTTGCATTTTGTCTTTCTCGCATCTGACGTCCGCCAATAAATGAGCGCGAAAGTTTCGGCCGCCAAAGGGCACTTTGTTAAATTTACATTCGGTATTTAATTACGAAAAACCTGAAGATCCCTGCAGGTTTGTATCAAGAAGGAAGGCATTGAAGAAATTTGCCCCGGGCCCCCTTTCAAGAGGTCCACAATTGTCGAAACGGAAAAATAATAAACCATTATTTTTTTCTCAAAACGCCCAATTTTTAGTGAAAGCTTATAAAAAAATGTATTAAGTACTACAGGCATTCGAACAATTCTAGTAATATTTAATTTCACACATACTGTAATTTCTTAATAATCCTTCATGCAACGTTTTTTGTGATCCAATCAATAGTTTGTTATTTGGGATTCTTAGCGGCGATTTCCCACACAGAAATTGTTCAGTTAACGTGGTTTTGCCTCCCACCCCCCAGACCGCTTGCCAGTGATTAGAGTTAGAGTTATTTTTATCTTAAAGTTGCGTATTTTTTCAGAACAAGTTGGCGTACTCCACGTTTACGTACTCCACTCCACTACTAACAAAATTACGGTAATATATCAGTATGCCTTCCCTATGGTAATACTGTAGAACATTTCATTATCACAGACATACCTTCTTCTAAATTCATACACAAAATAGGCTCGGTCATGTTTTAGCATTAGCAAATCAAAATGGGTTTTCCGGACCCCCGGATTCCTTATTATGGTTCAGGATGGTTTTACTGTAAAGCTTTGCAGTTTTTACTGCCTGCACCGGAAGTATAAGCAGAAACAAAATAGCAATTTTCGACATTGCGTTTTGTCTTCTTATTCTCCGATTAGAGCTTTCACACATTGCCATTTAGAATAAGTTTTAGTATGACTTGGCTTAGTTGGCTATCGCATTGTATTATTTTTCAAATAAGGAAAAGAAACAACGAATTGACAGACTACCAGATATATGGTCTTTTGTTTGGTTTTTTGTTTTTAATCAATCAAAAAATAATGCAGTCCTCGAGCCGAAGACAGGACATTTTCCAGGACTTGTTGACTTAGAGGTCAAGACCAAGGACTTAAAAATGTTCCTCGAGGACGTCCTCGAGGCCAAGAACGTCCTCGAGGACTCCACCTCTGACAATTACAACAATCACCTACTAACTGAATTCTTAAACTAGGCTGTACTAGCCTAGTATAACCTTGGCCTACTTTGTTGTTTCTTCCTCAGCGCAGGAAATTGCATGTTTTTTCTATAAGTACCAACTTCAAACCAATAAGTGTGATTATGCTGTTACGTTAGAAAAACAATTTATCTCACCAAAGTCGCAGCCGAAACGGGCAAAAGCTTATGCTACTCTGCAGACGCGTAGCCATAAATTTGCAATGGGAGGGGGATGTCTGTTGGAAAAGCCCTAAAATTTTGTAATTTTTGTACAAAGATAATTTTTTGTACAAAATTTTACGCTTATCTTGATGAAAATAATTGCTTTCAAAAGTTGCATAAAAACTAGAAGCGCAAATAATGATTAAACTGGTAGCATAAACGGGCTATGTGGGAGGTGGTTAATGGTAAAATTCTATTCCTCTTATTTGCAAGTTGGTAAATTATAACATTCGATAGTTTAAAAACCTGTATAACGAGTAATCCATTTCATCTATATTTGATAGAGTAGCCTAAGATAATAGTTGGAGGGAGAGGGCTAATGGAATGAGATTTGAGAAGTGACTAGTGATTGACTAACACTGAAGAGCCCTTCAACTCCTATTTCTGAGCTTATATATCGTATGATAATGCTTATGTTGAGAATTTTTCACAAAGCGATCAAATTTGATTGCTTATCTTTGGCCGTTTTTCAAAATTTTCACGGATTTTGAGTTTCATTTTTGAAAAAAAGCCCCCCTCTAAATAAATGCATACTTTAAATCATTTTTGAGTTCATTCCAGTACAAAAGACTGCCTCAGAGGTGTTAAAAACGAGATATTTTTCTTGTTCTGCATTTTGGTCGACAGGCCAACGAGAGGGCTGTAGCCCTCCCGGCTTCCCCTGGCTACGCTGCTGCTACTCCGAGACTTACAATCTAACAATGCTCGTTTGAAACCATTAATGCAAATTTGATGTTGTCATGTTGCAAGAGCCGAATTTTTTCTTACAAAGTTAAAACCTTTTTCGTTAAACCTATTTAATAACAAAATGAAAAAACAGGATGAAAAAACAGGATAAAAATGTAGGCAACCAATTATTTTTCACATATCTATAGTGTCGAAATTATGAAATGCGACTTCAATGCCCTTTTAATTTTATATATTTATGAATCATTTTCATGTATTCACATTTCTTTGGTTTTGTTACCGATAGGGAATAATACTGGTTGTCTTTTCTATTTGAATAAGAGATTTAATGTGCCTGATGATTGTGCTAAACATGAAGCCAAAAGTTGCACATTATAGTTCATGTTGAATAGTTCCACTTAGATTGTCTTTTCCACTTTTTTTTTGTTATAGTTAGAATAGAAAAAAAAAGTGTCAGTCTCTTTGCTGTTTGTCATTCTAACCGCTTCTGACGCTTAACTTTAGGACCAATCTAGTCTCGCCGCAAACTAATAGTTCATTGCTCTTCAACCGGGCATAGGCGTAGCCAGGGTTTTTGATTGGGGGGGGGGCCCAAACCACAAATCACATGCAATGACATCATCATAAATTTTCAAAAAAGGAACTTTTTGTGGGGCAAAGATATCGCAGAATGGAAGATCTGAAGCCGTAGCTTGATGGCACTTAACAAGGATTTTGGTAACGGGAGAGGGCAAAAACTAATAGTTAAAAAGTGCAAATGTCTAACTTAGGAGACGTGTGTGAGTAAGCTAGTGTTTTCAAACATTTCACAGACGGGGGTGTGGGGGCTGAGCCTCCAGCCGCCAGCGGCTATGGGGGTCTGGGGGCAAAGCTCCCATCCGCTGGGCGATTTTTGTAAGTTTTTGGAAAAAAAAAGCTATTTAAGTTCCATTGGATCACATTTCGCACGAGTTAACAGCCATTTCAACAAACTAGATTTTTATTATTTTCAAGCCAATCGAAAAAATTTAATTGTTCAATCCTCCTGTCGCAATTAAATCCCAAAACACGTTTAGAATCTTGCATTATGGTGTAAAATTTTAATTGTAAGTGATTTGGTCCATTGGGGGAAGTAAGGCACATTGCCTCCTGCAATACTTTAGCAGTAAATAATAATCCACTTGAAGATTTTTCTTAGAGATTTTTGTTTAGTCATGAAGTTTACCAGTTATAGAAATACATGTACGGCCAAGAGGCCAAGGCCTCTTCAATTGAAATTCAGTAATTTGTTTAATGAGCATTTTTCCTAGCTTTTTTTTAAAAGTATTTTGTGCGTAAAAACTGGCGAGTTGGAGGTGAATCGTTATTGAAAAATGGTACAATAGATGATTACGCTCACTAAACATGTTATTCCCGGGCCGGATTTACATTGCGCGGGGCCCCTGGCACTTCGGGGATTTTTGCAACATCTTCCTGCCAAATATAAATGAAGACCAAAAAAAGTCCTACTATCTGAGGGCAGGGCCATGGCACTTAGCCATATGGCAAATACGGCGCTGGTTATTGCATTACGCTCATAAAAAGTTTAGATGAGGGCCAGAGGTATTAACGTTTAGGACAAAAACCTTTGATTTTACCCTGGTTGTACGTTTAAATTGGTAGGAAAAAATTGAATTAAGAGAGTGCGTCTGGCCCCCTGGTCGTCAATATTATTTATTGTTAATTGCTGTTGTACGCGTGTACTGTTGTACGCAAAGATGCTAAAAAAAACTGAAAATGAAGAAGCAAAGCTTTTTTGACAAATTTTTCCATTCATGGCATTTTGATTGAGGGGGCCCGGGTTCCCTCGGCCACCCCCAAGCTATGCCAATGATTTTGAGACAAGATCGCTCCCCTAAGTTCTTTCATATAAAAAGAACATTTAAATCAAAATTAAAATAACTTATTTTCCAAAACGTGGAGGACTTGAGTCAAGTCACTGAACAGTTTTTTAAAACGTCCAAGAATTGCATGACATTATTAGGACGTGGGCAGGTGGTCGTCATTATTATTGCTTACTTTTGTACGCGTAAATACTAAATTAAAGAAACTGTAATTCCGGACAAGGACAACATACTGGCTATGCTCTCATTATATTTATCATTGGTAGTATTTCAATTGGGGGGTTTGCATTACCGCTTGTGTTATAGCATTTAGTTCATAATAACGTTAAACGAGGGCCTGGGGTTTCAACTTTTAAGACAAAACTCTTAAATTTCTCGCAGGGTTTGCATATAAAATGTTAAAAATTTGAATTAAGAGGCCCCTGGCCCGGGAACCTTGGTCGTCCGTCAGGGGCCCTGATGCTTCCTGGTTGCCAGTTAGAGGCCCCGGGGCCCCATGGTTGTTAATTAGGGGCCCTAGGGCCGGTCTACGACTTTTATGCGCGGACGTTTAGGCGCGGGACGTTTAGCCGCCGACGATTATGCTCCGGGACTTTTATTCGCCTGGACTTTTAGGCGCCGAGACTTCTAGGTGCAAGATGTAAAAAAAAATTTTTTGAAATTTTTTCAAAAAAATTTTTTTTCCAAAAGTTTTTTTTCAAGAAAATAATTTTTTTCACAAAACCAACTTTTTTTCCAAAAAAAAACTTGTTTTCCCAAAAAAAAAGTTTTTTTCCAAAAAACATTTTTTTCTAGAAAAAAATGCTTTTCTTCCCAAAAAATTTTTTTTCTTTCAAATGACAGTCTTTTTTCAAATAAAAACTTTTTTGAAAAAAAAACTTTTTCCTACAAAAAAGTTTTACTTTGCTTAAAATGTTAATATTTTCGAAGCTTTTCATCTGATGTTTGTCAAGAAGAATTGTCAGAATACAGAGCGCAGGAAAAGGAGTGGCTATTAGGAAAAAGCCGAGCAGTGATTGGCTGGAAAAGGACTGCTGAGAGAGCGTCATTTGTGTACAACCTTTAAGCTGTACAAGAATTCTTTTAGTCAGCAGAGGACGGGGTTAGAAGTTTTGATAAAAGTGACTTCAAAAGCAGATAAATGGATGCAGAGCGGAAAAAGTTTTACAAAAAATTGATTTCGTATTGCATTTTTTTCAAAAACAAAAAATGTTTTCCACTACTGACTTGCAGAGTTTTTTTTACGTAATCCAGACGCATGCGATCTCCAGCCAGCGGTTTCAAATTTTGTGGCGCACGGACACGAGTTGCTTGTGCAATATTGGCACCCGCAGCAAGCCATCTGACGTTTCATGGTTATTTTGAGTCTACCTCTTCCAAACAATATAGTACAAACTTTTTCAGGAGCTAAGGATTCATCTCTCGGCAGATTCCTATTTATGGTCTTTACATCTTGTTGTAAATACAGTAAAAGCAATGTTTAAATCGATATTTTTAAGTTTAATCTTTACGCCTTGTTGTTAATACACTTATAGTAAAAACAATGTTAAATTCTTGAAGTCAACTTCTTCAGAATTGCGTCAAGAACTTTTGAAGTTGAACAGGATTGCTGCTGCTTCAACTTGTGGTTTACTCGACAACCATTTCCGACAGTTTTTCATGTAAAATTTTTTATACAAGTGCTACGTAGTTTAAATTTTTCGCGCTCACTGCATTCGCTTCAATAAAAATAAAAAGATAGACAAAAGACATTTTAAAAAGAGCTCTTTCAATACTGCACTTAGTGCTGTCGTCGAGGGTAGCCCTCCGACCTGTCACTTTACCTCATTCTTAAGATGGTTAAGGTCACGGAGGAGCTCCGTGGAAACTCAGAAATTGAACCACACCCAAGGCCTGAGCCATAACCCACAAGTCAACCATAGAGAAGGGAAATGGGCTAGGCTATAGATAAAGGGCTGTTTGCAAAATTAACCCTTCCTGGATAAAAAAAGTTTTTTTCCCTCCTCTGACAGTCTAAACTACCAGGGAGCGAAACTCAAAACCGCCACTGGAATTGAGATAAAAGCTTGTTTAACATGATGATCCTGATAACGGTAAAACAGACTGTAGGGTTAAAAACTTTTTAACGTTGATTGTGCTACGTTACTATATTCGCTCTGGCCTACACCGCCGAACATTTTGAGTCGTTGAATTGAAACTCCACTTATTATAAAGCAATTGTCTGTAGAGGATCAAACAGGAACAGGTGGGGTTACTTAATACCATTTTTAAAGTTTTTTATTTCTTTCTGCTTTCATATTCATCCAAAACAACCATAATAAAACAGTATGATGGTGTGCGCTGAAGAAAACCAAATTGCGTATTTAACAACATTAATTATTTTCCAAGTGAAAAATACAGAACTAATTTAATAGTTCACAGACACATCACGTCTTACAATCCTACTTCATTTGACAACACCTTAATGCTGTCTCCGTCTAAATCGGTATTCATTTCAACCCCCTAGTGACGCCGGTGTGGCGGAGCCTCCATCGCGGGAGCATTCCATTGTTTCGAAGTCAACTTACTTCATCAGTGTGAAGAAGAGTCGACACAATGCAAGAAATTTTTGATCCCTGAATTAGGCTACTCAACAGGTAAATTTGAAAAACCAAGCTGTCGGTATAGGCTATCGTCTTCATTTCCTGACTTCAGCTACAAAAATCGCAGACCATTTTTTCATTTTTTGTCTGCCTATTTCATTTCAGGAATAATTTAACTTGTTCAAGTTGCGTATTATTTCGACTCTTTTAAGAACAAACTGAGTTTTTTGCTCTTTCGTTCATAAACATGCTGTATAAGCACTGCTCGCTTGCTTTGGCGTAATGTGCCAGTAAACAGATGTTCGATTGTTTTCGATGTACTTTGTCACGAAAGATGAATAAAAAAGCGACATAAATTGATAAAATCAAACTCAACAACAAGCGAAACGCATAGCAAAACCAAAAATATCAACACACAGGTCGAATAAAACATGAAGGTTGACAGAAAAATAATCTTTCTAAAACACTTTCCAGAAACTTTCGCAATGAACTTTTTCATGCAATTAAAGCTCAACGCATTTCCGCAATTGCGGAACAGCGTTTTCGTACCAAGTTAAAGCGCAAACTAACTTCCGCAATTGAAATTTCACAACACAATGCAAATCCAGCATTTTTGAGATTTTAGACAGTAAGAGAATAAATAAGTTGCTAAAGAAGGCAGACATTTATCACTATTACGATCGAAATAAAACAAAATTAAGTTCAATCTAGAGAATTGCGCTATTAACCGAAAAAAAATTGAAAGCGCAGCGCAATTAAAGCGCAACAAATTTTAAAGACTTTTGTCCGCAAAGCAACTTCTGCAATGTTTTAAATGAAAAAAATTAATGCGCAATGCAATTTTCGCAATTGCGGAGTTTGCGCTTTGCCCACATCTGCAAATCGAGAGTTTGTTTTTTGTTTTCTTAAAGGTGTATTGCAGCAATGCATCGTATTGATAACTTCTGCCGTACTATCTTGACTTGATGCATGATATAACGTTATTCGTAGTGCTGTTTTCCTTGTTTGTGCCAAGATATTGCTTTTTCTATTGAATCGGCTACGACTGCAATGCTTTTTCTGACGCAATTACAGCTCATTTGATTAAAATTGTAAGATAGTGCCATTAAATAAACAAGTATAATCAATCAATCAAGCTGTTCTCTCTCGTAGTTACTACGTCTTTCGTCTATCTTTATTGTTACCTTTTATTGTTGTTTTCCGCTTTTTTTCATGCTGATAATTGCATCCATGCGAGAGTACATATCCACATTTGAGCCCTTACGTCTGTCATTATCCTGTTTCATCAATTAGTTCACTTCGCTTGAATGAAGTAATAAGCAGTTTTAAAATCTATCCTCAGTGAACTATGACGTCATTTTTGAGCTTTTTTTAGTGACAAATTTTTTGATTCCCATCTTGTTCTTGTGAGTTTTTTGGTGTTTTGCTCTTTTGAAGCAGACATTTATTCTTTTTCATTTTTGCAAATAAAATTTCTTAGATAAGTTTTTTTACATTTTGCCTGCAAAGCCAAAAAAGGTCATTGCGAGGGGGTAAAATTTCAGCAACTGAGGGGTCTTGAAAATTGATAATTTGAACGGTTTTACATTGATCTTAAGCAAGTACTTAGAAGTGTTGAAGAGCGGAGTTCTGGTGAAACACCAAGTCATTTAAAACAACTAAACCTTTTTCTTTGATTGTTTTTGGTCTTTACCGTACATTCGGAAGAAAAATATACATATAAGTTAAAACACGGAAAAGTCGCTGCGTGAGTGTGAACAAATTACACCCGTCATCGTGCTGTATCCCGGGACAAAATTTGAGCTGATTTGTCCAGCTCGAAAAAGTAGCAAAAGCAATCAATTTTAAAGCACAAATAAAATGAGTTTTAGTCGAACGCAAACTTCGCTTTAAGGCTGATTTCTTTAGAAGTTAACTTCAAGAATTTAACATTGTTTTTACTATAAGTGTATTAACGACAAGGCGTAAAGATTAAACTTAAAAATATCGATTTAAACATTGCTTTTACTATATTTACAACAAGATGTAAAGACCATAAATAGGAATCTGCCGAGAGATGAATCCTTAGCTCCTGAAAAAGTTTGTACTATATTGTTTGGAAGAGGTAGACTCAAAATAACCATGAAACGTCAGATGGCTTGCTGCGGGTGCCAATATTGCACAAGCAACTCGTGTCCGTGCGCCACAAAATTTGAAACCGCTGGCTGGAGATCGCATGCGTCTGGATTACGTAAAAAAAACTCTGCAAGTCAGTAGTGGAAAACATTTTTTGTTTTTGAAAAAAATGCAATACGAAATCAATTTTTTGTAAAACTTTTTCCGCTCTGCATCCATTTATCTGCTTTTGAAGTCACTTTTATCAAAACTTCTAACCCCGTCCTCTGCTGACTAAAAGAATTCTTGTACAGCTTAAAGGTTGTACACAAATGACGCTCTCTCAGCAGTCCTTTTCCAGCCAATCACTGCTCGGCTTTTTCCTAATAGCCACTCCTTTTCCTGCGCTCTATATTCTGACAATTCTTCTTGACAAACATCAGATGAAAAGCTTCGAAAATATTAACATTTTAAGCAAAGTAAAACTTTTTTGCAGGAAAAAGTTTTTTTTTCAAAAAAGTTTTTATTTGAAAAGAGACTGTCATTTGAAAGAAAGAAATTATTTTCTTGAAAAAAATTTTTTTTGAAAAAAATGTTTTTTGAAAAAAAATTTTTTACCTCTGGCGCCTAAAAGTCTCGGCGCATAAAAGTCCAGGTGCCTAAACGTCCCGAGCATAAACGTCCGCGCATAATAGTCACGGTCCATCTGGGGCTCCCTGGTCGTGGGTTAGGGACCCTGGGGCCCCCTGGTTGTCAGTTAAGGGCTCCGGGGTCCATTGGTTCTTGGTTAGGGGCCACAGGGCCACCTGGTTGTTAATTAGGGGCCACGGGGCCCCTGGTCATCAGTTAGGGGGGCCCTGGGGCGCCCTGGTTGTCAGTTTGGGGCCCCGGGGCCCCCTGGTTGTTTAAACAGTTAATGGCCCCGAGGCCCCCTGTTTGTCAGTTAGGGATCCCCTGGTTGTTGGTTAGGGGCCCCCTGGTTGTCAGTTAGGGGCCCAGGGCCCTCTTGTTGTCAGTTAAAGGCTCCCTGGTTGTTGGTTAGGGGCCCCGGGGTCCCTTGGTCGTTAGTTACGGGCCCTGGGGCCCCCTGGTTGTCAGTTATGAGATCTCCGGTTTTCAGTTAGGGGTCCCGGGGCCCCCTGGTTGTCTGTTAGGGGCCCCAGGGCCCCCTAGTTGTTAGAAGGGGCGCCCTGGTTGTTAGTTATGGGCCCCGAAACTCCCTTGTCGTCATTAATATTATTGTTAATTACTGTTATGTGCGTAATTACTGAAAAAAAAAACTGCAACTAAATATCGCTAGGCTATGTTGTCATAATTTTTTATCGCTAGTGTTATTTTGATTGCGGGGGGGTCCGGGCCCCCAGCCCCCCTCCCTGGCTACGCCTATGCAATCGGATACACTGTGGGCGTGCATACCAGACCTAAGTTAGGGACACACTACTTTGCAAGAATACGTACAGCTTAGGAAAGGGGTTAAATGAACAGTTTACTGAGATAGCAAGAAATTTGCCTTGACAGTACGTTACGAGATTGACGAAAATAGTGCAAATGACTCATCTGTAGAACACAACAAACATGTCAGTCCAGTGTGCAAACTTCGCCCGAAAGTTTTTGCTATTAATTTTTTATTGAAGTACAGTAATGCGATTTTAATCTAATTCCTCATGGTAAGAAAGTTTTTGCAGTGGCGCAACCAAGGATTGGGCAAATAATCACTTGCCGAGGCAAGTCACTAAAAAAAATTTAACCGAAATATGCCAGGTTTTAAGCGTGTTTTGAACATGATCAGCAAGTAAAGTTGCTTAAAATGGTTGAGCAATCCAATTCTTTGAAATAGCTTTTAAAACTCACCTAATTTGGTTCTTTCAAATGCTTTAGAAACGTACGAAATGTCATTTAAGAAGAATTAAAAGGGTTATTTTTTCCAAAAAATCGCTCAGCGGCTGGGGTTTCGCCCCTCACTCTCGTCTGTGATACGATTGAGATGCATTATTTCGTAAACATGTCATCCGTAAGACCACAGTTGTGCGCCTGTTTGTTTCTCATAAATTTGTTTTAGCTAGCATTTTAAAACAACGTCATTTGAAAAGGCGTAGCACAATCTGGTCTCAAAAGGCATTTTCAAGGTTATTTATTCCTTTTACATTTGAAAAATCATTGATCATATTAGCCTAAGAGTAGTTAGTTTTAAAGTAGGTTCGTTTTGATAACTCCATTTAAATCATTTGTATGATTCAAATCAGTTAGGGGGTCTGGGGGAGTGCTGTAAGCCCACCAGCGGGGTCCGGAAAGAGCCCCGCAAAATTTAGCCCTTTCGATGTTTGTCAAGGGCAAAATACAGCATTTGATTCACATCACAGCACCAAAACTGAGCGCACCAGCAGAAAGTGTGATACATGTAAAACCCTATGTAGAAGTGGGGAAATGATAAGTATTAAGGTCATTGGTATTTCACGTAAGGGTTTTGTAGATTCGTCAGCAGTCTCGGGTGGCACAAAAGTTAGTACGTGGGTCTAGTATGCTCGAGGTATGGGGTTTGATTCTCGGTGCAAGCAATTTTTTTGGGGGAGGGGATAAGTTGAATCAGTTGTGGTAATCGCTATCTTTCAAGGTTAGAAGGCGGATGGAATTACTTTATTCTACCGCAAATAGGAGTATTTTTGAAGAGGCCTAACTCAATGATAGGTCCGAGTGCTTTTATCCGAGGCCAGGACCCCTAACCAGGAGCAATTGCTCCTGGCCCAATTAAATCCACAACTTCTACGCTGTCAGTTAGGAAAAAGAAGAAATGCTAGAAAACTCCTCTACCATTGCACGATCTGACCATTGCCACCCTGCAGGTGTGGTTGAGAGGTGAGCGGTGGCAGAATATTCTTTAAGTTTAATAGACTACCGGTTTGTGGCTATTTTGACGCTAGTTTAGCAGTCAATACCTTATAAAGAAGTTTTATAGAACTTATAGCGCGTGATCTATTGGGATCATCCATTCCTCTCCTTTAGCCCGAGTACGATGTACTCCTTGAATCCCCTTCACGTAAGCCTGACTATAAGATTGTAATTTCTTTGCTCAAATACTTTACCAATGATACTAGCAACAGTTTTCTTGCACACCTGTGCGATAAATTTCATGATAAAATTTTACAAAGTTGTGTACGCCTGATGCTAACAAACAAGTTTGAAATATGCATATAGCGTACTTGTGGTGAATTGCTAATGTGATGTCATATTTGGTGTCCATTCCTACAGTCGAAGTGTCCATGCTTGGTGATGCCAGCGCAATGCGATTGAGCTAAGTGGAGTGCCAGCGTGATACTGGTCAAGAATCCTCTTTCTCTTGACCTTGTTGTCAGACTTTAATCAGAGCAATTTGAGAAGAGAGTACGATGGCAAGTGCAGAAATTGACCTCGTGTGTGGTTTGAAGGTCCAAGTAGGCTGCCAGCAGGATAAGCTATGTGTGAATTCAGATGCTGATGGAATACTTGCCCAATGGGAAAGCAGATATGTGAACTAAGTGCCACCTGACAGTTGTAAAAAAAAAAAATTCATGATATAATGAAATATTGGACTGATCTCTAAATCTGTTTTTTCAATTCTACGGATAGTTTTTCACACTGCTATTTGTGGGGTAATAAGGGTATTTGAAAATTTTTTAAAAGTTGTGAAAGGTATACAAATACAACGACTAAAAAAGTTGAAGAGCACTGGTAAATTAAGTTGCTTAGCCGGCTCCTAAACCAGTTGAGTTGACAAAAGACTTTCAAGCTGAACCATAATGAGTGTTGCGTGAGTGAAGCTCAAATCTTTGAATGGACTCAGAGCACCTAACTCAAAATCAAATTCTTATTGTAATCGCAACATTACGCCAAAGAGTGTAACGAATGTGAAGGGATCATCTTCGCGTCATTGTGCATGCAGGCAGCACAGCTCTATTTGAAGATATGTTACAGCTTGGCGAGTCGTTGGCACTACTGCCTCCGATTTGGATGTTGAACCTCTCGCTCTAGAAATGAAGGCTTTCCCGCTTGACCAACTGGCCGGTTGAATCAAGCAATTGTCCTTAAATGTTAGTATTGGTAATTACAACGCAAAAAAATGTAGCGTTACTTAATTCTGACTGCTGAACAGTATAAAATGTCTCAGCGCTAAAACTAAAACGAAATATTTAATGGTTACTTGTACCTTTGCTCAATTTTTCCTTTTTGGTCTTTTTCAGTGTCTTGTGAAGTAGCCTCGGCGTTTTTATCCTTTATTGAAGGAACCGAATCGCCGTTTGGCGTGTCCACATCAACGGTAACGGTGGGTGGTGGTAAAGTGGACTCAGATGTGGTTTCTTTCAGCTGTATTTTGTAGTCAGTGGGTGGAATTGAAAGGATGGAGGTATGGTTCGGTTTGATTGGGAGTTTGTTAAAAAAGGCTCGTAGAAGAACCTTAGGAAAAAAATTTCCTGGCTCAATTCCAAAAATAATAATCCCAAATAACAAACAAAATCCAAGCAGTAAAGTTACAATTGCCGCAATCTGGTCATTAAGGTGAATCAAAAGAATTAACGGTAACAACACTGTTAAGCTGACTACTGCAGCAGAAATCAGAAAATAGAATAAGACTTCACAAATAAAATCTGATGGAGTATTTTTTTTCCTCGGTGAAATTTTGCCTAAAAAAAACAATAATAAAATTTTAATATTCACTGAAACATTCATCTTTGCACGCAAGCTTATAGGGGGCAATGCATCCACCCCTTTCTGGTAGTTTGCAACAGCTAAAATTGATGTATAATTTTTGAATTTTTTTGTTTCTATTTTGGGGCTGCGGTAGCAAGGATATTCAACAAGTACAAACAGATACCCGAATAAAACGTTCTTGGAAACCATGAATCTATTCTCTCAGCTTGAACTTTCTGGAAGAAAGATAGAATGAAACATATTTTAATCCTTCCAGTTACATCACGTAACCACCTCAAAGTTGGCAAAACCTCCCCTTTTTTTGAAAGTTCGAACTGAGAGATCAAATTCAGGGTTTCCAAAAACATTTTTAGGGTTATATCTCTTTGTATATTTGTTAAATATCTTTGCAATCGCAGCCTCAAAATAAAAACAAAAAATTTCAAAAGTTATATTTTGATTTTAGGCATTATACATCACTGCAATTGGCTGAATGCTTTAACCCCTTTAACTTTTGAATACCTATTCCAGGTTCAACCCTAAATTGTTTTGGATTTGATGTTAAGTTTTTACTAGCAGCTTCTACTAGTAGATTATACTGGAAAAAAGCGTCTAAATGTATCTTCATGCAATTAGCGAATAACACCCAGGGTAACTAAAGATCCAACAAAAATATCTAAGATGTAACATTAGCCTTCCGCTTCCACTATTGTCAAAATGCATCAAATTCAATCCGATTCTACACGAGAGGGATCAAAAACGCTCATGACCAAAGAATGTGACCAAACCACATGTTCGAAACGATCTAGTCGCTTTATAAACGAATTCAACACATTTTGTCTGAAAGTGTTCAAAACTTTTAAAGAGGTTTTGATTCTTAAATGTCGACTTCCAGAAGTCCTATCTCTTGTGTTTCCGCAAGCTAAATTCGTTTGTGAAAAATAATTGCAATTGTAACCATGGTAACCCAGGAAAAAAATGGAATAAAATTAACTTTGAACAGGGTACTAAGTGGGCTTCTAAACAGGGATGAAAATTAATTAAATAAAATGGGCAAGGTGACCAAGTGGAAAAGGGGGCCAGTCAGTTAAGGAACAGAGATATACAATTTACCTAGTGCGAATACAATATTGATATAAGCAGAAATAATTCAATAGTTCACAAGACACACGTCATATATGCTAAGTGATATTGCACCCGTGCTGTTTATGCAGTGCACAATCTCTCAACCACAAACAATGATAATTTAACGAGTTAAATTAACAATTTAACAAGTTAAATTATTCCTAAAGTGAAATAGGCTGAACTAATTTAATAGTTCACAGACACATCACGTCTTACAATCCCACTTCATTTGACTACACCTTAATGCTGTCTTCACGTCTACATGGGTAATCATTTCAGCCCCTAGTGAGATACAGTCGTGGCCAAAAGTGTAAGACCACCTTCAAAATTTTTGATTTTTTAACACATCGCGTTTGTAGTTGGTGGAAAGTGAAAATAAACGGCACAACAAGTACACGTTGCAAACAACAAATATTTTTTGAAGAAATATAACACATATTAACGTCAAACTTATGCAGAAATTCAATATTTTGTTGGACCACCCTTGGCTTTGATCACAGCTTCTAAACGTTTAGGCATACTCTCCAAAAGACTTCGGCAGCACTCAGTTGTCATTTCTCGCACCCAAACCTCTTTTATGGCTTGTTCCAACATTTTTGCATTAGTCGGTTGTCTTTTGGAAACTTTGTCCTTTAAAACTGTCTTAAAATTTTCTACGGACTGTTTCCAGGCCAGTCAAAGATAAATTTTTTTTTTACTTTAAAAACTGAGTGACAATTTTGGCTCGGTGACATGGTCCACCGTCGTGCATGAGAACTGTACAATTATGATCGGTCATGTGTAGTTCCAACAATCCAACTTGCTTTTCAATAAATCAGTGTATCGTTGAGCATTCATGGTCGTTCCAAAAGGCAAAAAAAAAGAGTCCAGCTGTCCTATTGACTGACATACCCCCCAAATTATGACACTTGGGGGGTGCTTCATGGTTTGTATTGTGTATTTTTCATGAAATCGCTATCCAATGGGTCTACGGACGTAACGCTTCCGAGTAGTAAACTGCTGCACTGTTGATTCGTCCGAAAACAATACTTTGCTCCACTGCTGTTTTGTCCATGTTGCATGCTTCCTGGCCAAAGCCAAGTGCTTGTTCCTCATAGCCTGCGTTAAACGAGGTTTACGTGCAGGCTTATGAGCTTTTAAGCCGAAATCATCCACTAAATGCGGACTGAAAGTCCTCCGACTAATTTCTGTACCTTTTGCCAGCAGTGCAGATCAAATTTTGTTAGCAGAACTCATCGGAGGGCGAACTGCTATTTTACGAATGACGAGGTCGACTCTTGGGGTGGTTTTCCGTGGTCTACCAGATTTTTTGTCAGTTGAATAGGAGCTTGTGTTTTGAAATTTTACAACTGCATTGTAAACGGCAGACTTGCTACACTTCATTTTTTCACTTATTAATTGTTCCGAGTACCCCTCCTTATGCAGAGCCACAATTTGAGCCCGTTGAACTTCTGAGAGTGGCACATTTTTGTCCATTTAAAAAAAATTTAATCCTTAAACCTTCATTAATAAGACCGTGAATTTTACAAAAAAACTCTCAAAACAAAATAAAATCATTAGTAAAAGTATCATTTTACTTTCCTTGGCCAACAAAAGCAATGATAACGAATTAGTAAATCATTATGCCACTCTGATGCTGCTCGTCCGATAAAAATACCAAAAAATCACTATTTTACGTAGTGGTCTTACACTTTTGGCCACGACTGTAGGTGAGGCGGAGCCCCCATCGCGGGAGCATTTCCGTGTTTCGAAGTCAACTGACTTCATCATCAGAGTAAAGAGAAGTCTACATAATGCAAAAAATTTTTGATCACTGAATTAGCCTTACTCAACTGGTAAATTTGAATAACCAAGCTATGGATATACAACGCTATCGTCTTCATCGTGTAACTTCAGCTACTAAAAAGGCAGATCGGATTTTTTCCCCAAGTACTGCTCTTGAGTCGAGTTTTGCGTAATACCAACGCTCATCGGCAAAGCTGACGTTCAAACCGAAATTCAAAAGATAAATTAAAAGTGCTAAAATCAATTATTTGATCTAATAATTACTGTAATAAGTTGACTTAATGAATCATTATGTTCTATTCTTACAGTTTTTGCTGTAAAGACCTGTGCAAACATTTACGTTCTTCAGAAAAATTACAGACCCTACTTTTGTAGTAAAAACTTCAAACACAACCGATGCTTAAGTACAGGTACGTTTATTACTTGTCCAATAAGTATCAACTCTACTATGTAAATGAGTAGCAATTAATTTCCATGGACGGTTATGACTCTGCTTATAACCACCAAGAAAACAATATGTACGATGTTAGATTATGGTAGGTATGTTATTTTTTGAGGGATCACCAAACAAACCATTTAGGCCTTCAAAAACCACCAAAAAAACCCTTAAAATACAGTGTGCTTAAAAATTTTGTAATAGACAATTTGCACCATCAAATTTTGATATTGAGCTTAATCTTCATTTTTCTGAGCATTAAAAAACCTCTGATCTTAGTTTTATTCAGTTCTACTACTTGACTATCTTTCCAAGCGCTTTTACTTTTCAATACTTCCAAATTTTCTGAAAACCTCATTTAGACTAATCAAAGCCAATCTTTTTACACTTTTTACTTTTGAGGCCCAAAATGAAAGCTCTAAAATGCAAGTCTATTCAAAAGCAGTGTGATTTACTTTGAATGTGTTTGAGCAGAAAGGATTTTCCGCTTCCCCATCTGGCAAATAATCCAATAGTAACCGGAGTCTTGATCCTTTTGATCTGATCCGCAAGTGCATCCGCGTAAACCACGTGACCTAAATGGTCGACGTTCATTCCATTGTCGTTGAGAACATCCCCTAAGATAAAACCGACAAATGATGGAAAAATCTTACGCCGCCTAAACTCTTGCGATGATAATAGCTACGCGAAACTAGTAGTGCAATCAGGGAGCTAAGGGGCCTGAAGCCCCCCACTCCTTTAACCAATTCACTTAAAAAATTTAACCGAATTATGCATGCTACAACCTAATAACCGATCCGAGGTCGAGTGCATAGAGCGTCTGCTAATAAAACGGTACACTCGGACTTGATTACCGGTAGAGTCAAACCAAAGACTATATAAAACTTGGTATTCACAGCTTCTCTTCTGGACGTTCAGGAATAAAATGTTACAGTGCGAAGCTTCCACCGAGTGTGATCAAGATAGGACAGTGCGGGCTGGTAGCAGCTTGATTCGAAGATCGAAAAAGCCCATTCTCTGTCTCTCAGCCAAGAAAACTTAGTAGAAAAGATCTACATATAATTAATTAATTACAATTTATTTTAAACGTGCTTTGGAGTTGACCAGGAAGTAAGAAGGAGGTGGTTGAGCAATTTGATTTTCAAAAGGCTTTTAAATCTTAGCAATAAGGGCCGTATTATGCAACGTTTCGTAGGAGTTAAGCCATCTTAAGTTTTGTTTCTTTTAAAGAGATTCCAGGTCGTAGTACTTGAAATGTTTTGCATAATAATCCCCCAGTTCATTTAAATGGCTTTGCAAACCTGTGAAGAGTTCTCATCCGAATGGCGATAAAATAGCTCTTTTCTCGAAATAATCGCAAAAACTGCTTTTCTGCCACAAACTTTCATCTATGAGATGCAAAAAATTTTAGTGGTAAGTTCAAGTCCGCATCCTTCAACAAATTCGCGTTTACATGCCAGCGCAGAGCAATAATTTTTTCGAAGCAGAACAAAAAATAACCCTATTTTGCAGGGTCTATTTGACCAACGCATTTTACTAGTCCAAGAATGCCCCTCCTATCTAACTCTTAAACCAAAAGTCATAGAAACACCAAAATCGGTATGCAGGTTGGTGTTTACCAAAATTTTTAGGAAAATTGGTTTTCAGTTGATGATATCATAATTGTGACGTCACGGCCATAGTTCTGAGAAACGACATCACAGGCAGTTCAAATTTTGTACATAGGTTTGTATGTAATATTGAATCATAAAAAGTCAAAGTAGTTACGTCAAAAAACGTCTTATGACGTCATTTTAGCTAAATTTTGGCCAAAAAATGCTCAGACTTCGGAAAGTGACTTTGGGAAACTTCAAAATTAAGAAACTTTCCGTTACCTTAGCAGCTCCAAATTTTGAGGAGTCATTTGGACACAGCAAAGTAGAGCTTTGATATTATGAAAAGTTTAAATTAAGCTCTTCCTAGACATGACCTTGCGATCAAACCTATACCTATTAAGCACAGGACAAACAAGCACAAAAAACTAAAACCAGTACTTAAATTGTAGGGGGGACGCATCCCCCATCGAGAGTTAGCGTCCCCCATCAAGATTTAGCGTCCCCCATCGAGATTTAGGTGTCCCCCATCGAGATTTGAGCGCTGGATGATCAGACGAGAAAGATCTACAAAATCCGGCCCGAATAAAGCACCAAATTCCGGGAAAAAAGTGATTTAGAAGGAGAAACACTTCAACTGTTGGCGAAGACCTTTTTTTTGGTCTTTACCTAATTTGGGCGAAAAAACACTTCCATTTTCGGCGAAGACTTTTTTTTGATCTTCATTCAATTTCGGCGAAGGAATGACGTAATCTTCCCTAAAGTACTTTCGCATACCAAATGCGTTTGATTAAGGCTGCAAAAGCGTCCCCCCATACAAAATTTTACAATTTAAGTACTGACTAAAATCCCACGCAGCATTAGCAGTAACGCAGGGCAAGATGCCGCAACGCTACGCTATTCTTAATTCTCCCTAATCACGCTTCAAGACAAGACATAATAGAAATTTTTCACTAATCATCGTAAAATGCCACTGGATGTGGTAAACTTTTGCATGAGTGCCGATTTTCAGATCTTGGAATCCATCAATGCTCTTATATCAAAAACAAATTAATTTTAAAATAATCGATTGAGCAATAAGTTTAGACTTTCCCTTAAAATCTCTTTTAACTACTTCAAAACCTGGTTGTTTCATGCCCTCATGGTTGCTTTTTTAGTAATTTACAGCTTTAGTGATTATGCTATTCTTATAATAAAAATTACAGCCAATGTGATTGTAATAAGTTTATTTCCAACGGTTTGGCTCTCATCTGGGGCCATTTTCAACGAAAAGTAAAACTTACGCGAATTACATCCTGGCATAGGTGGGCACAAGTCCGTAAATCATTAATCCGTTAATAACGAAGCTAACTTTTTCATTAACTCGTTAATCCGTTAAAAAGTTTTTTCATGTTAAAGGACTAAATTAACTTCCGTTAAGTGCTGTTAACGGACTAAAGTAACTTCCGTTAAGTTCTGTTAACTTCCGTTAAGGTTTTTATTGTTAATATCATGCAGCTTCGTTGTGCATTTGAACTTGTCTTTATCTTGAAATTAGATTAGACTGTAAAATGTAACTTTCAAAACACAAAAAGACCACCATAGCAATAAATATTTCCTTACAATCAGCTTAACAGCGTCAATACGTGTTCTAGAAGCGAGCGAATAAAACGAAATGTAAGTTGCACGCAAAATGTTAACGGATTAACGGACTTTATTAACTTCCGTTAATTAAAGCTGGAAATAACGGATTAACGTTAACGGAGGTGTGAAGTTTGTTAACGGACTAGTGGTTAACGAAGCTAACGTTTTGCGTTAACTTGCCCACCTCTGCATCCTGGTAAGAATTGAAATGAAAACTAAAAACAGCCCTATGTCTTTTTACGCATTAAAAAGGCGGAGTTGATAAGATGAGAAGTTTAGGTCAACTCCGCCTTTTTAATACGCAAAAGACATACTGTAGGCCTTTTTTTAGTTTTCATTTCTATCATTACCAGGATGTAATTCGCGTAAGTTTTACTGTTCGTTGAAAATGGCCTCAGAAGAGGGCCGAACCGTTCGAAATAAACTTATTACAATCACATTGGCTGTAACTTTTATGATTAAAGTATTAGCCTCCTCCTAACTATACCGTATACTATTCTTGTTTCGTTAATTTTGATGCAATACTTTACCTTGCGGTTTTACGTCTTTGACAACTTGCCGCTTTCTTGCTTGTTGAGAAGACATTTTACTTCCACAAAATAATAAGTGTTGCTGATTGTTTCATTCAGAAATCAACTATTTAATAACGCTACACACAAACACCGGTCACTATGACAAAAAAAAACAGCTTATTTGAAGAACAATTCAATGAAAGATTAGTGAAACTGTATATCAATGAAAAATCTTGACAATTCTGTTGGGAGGGGATCCCACAGAATTCTGAGTATACAGATCCAGAATGGAAGTTCGGATTTCGATAAAATCGCTTACTTATTTTGAAAAAGCAAATGGTCTTAGATCACAAGCTAAAACACCATTGCTCTGACATTTGGAAAAGTATTGTAAATATTTGAAATGCAAACCAAAGTCTAAAATGTCAATTCTTTGGAAACGTATCGCAAATAAGAATGCTAAAAGCGGTCAAATTAATTATGAAAGCGCTTTCCTTTGAAGCTGAGGATTCGGAGTTCGGAATCCAGTTCGAAAAGTATTGTAATTGGAAATATACATCTTTGAAAAACAGACAAATTAATAATGTTGTTTGGAAATTATCATTTGGAAGAGTACCGCAGATTTGAATTTTTAAGTATTGTAAATAATATGAATTTGTATAAATAGCGGCCAAATTAATAATCATAACGATTGTCTTTGAAGCTGGAGTTTTGGAATTTAATTTTAATTTGTATTTCAGCAAATCTATCTTGCAGTCAAGTTAATGCTTTAGCTTAAGAGAGCTTTAGAAGAACAGAAATAGAAAACAAAAGAAAAAAACTTTTTTTTTAATTCGACATACCTAAACAGAAAAAAATTTACAGACTGTTAATGGTAAGGAGCACTACAATCTATCAATTCTAACTCTTTAAATTCTTGCGAATTACTATTTGGCGCAAATAGTTAGAAACCGGTCGTTTGATGAGTAGTGACATCAAATGGCCGTTTCAGAATGCATTGCAACTACGAAGGTCGGACCTTTTGCAACCATTTCAAATAAGAATTCCCTGACAATAACAACATATTATTTTCTACAAAATTGAAATGTTGATTTAGTGCATATATACAGTATAGTTGTACTTGCCTAGTCATTTGAGCAGGTTTTGTTATTTTAATGTATTTGGCGGCAACGCTTATTGTAGGTATAACGTATGTTTGTTTACTTTGTTGTTTTGATAACCAAGCTCCACCAATTTCATTCAATATTAAAACCACGTTGCATGACAGTAGCAAAAACTCAGAATGAAAAGCAGGGATGGTTCGGCTTGGCAAGACTTCAGTATTTAATCGTTTACGTGCTATCTGGCCTAAATGCTACCAGAGCGGAAGCCGAGGGAAGAGCCACCAGAGCGGCGATTACTTAAAACAAGTAATGCGAAAAAGTTGTCTTCCCACAGGATTTGAACCTGCAGCATTCGGATTGCCGGTTCACTGCTATACCACTTGAGCTAGAGAAGACGCCTCCTCGCATGCTTAAAATTTCTATCATGCGTACCGACCAGTTGGTCGAGCGGTAACGCGTTCGTCTCTGGAACGAGAGGTCTGGGGTTTAAATCTCGACAGGGCCAAATCGAACACAGTGCTGCCAATAGCTCGCCACCGCGGCAACATTACTTTGAAAGGAGCTGTATTGCCCGGGCGCAATGACGCGGAGATGGGCCCAGCTAACTCGTTACATGCTTCGGCGTAATACAGAAAGTATGTAGCCATTAGGGCACAAACATTGTAGTAGGCGGGTCCTGTAATGGGATAACTCAGTTTAAAACTAAAATAGCGATGATAGGATATTATTTCAGCTATCGGCCACATAAATTGACTAAAGTTCATACTTTCTGCGCGCGATAGCTGCATATCATCAAGTCCGGCGGAAATATAATTCACCGAGGTCGCGTTTATACTGGTCGCATTTTTATTCGCACGTATAATAATAATAATAATAATAATAATTTGTAACTATTGCCAGCTCGCATCATCATTATCATAATTATCAAGCACGGATGTCAAACCAAACCCTACATTGGCGTCCCTGCCAAAAGTTTGAATAAAGCAAAGTCCAGGAAGAAAAAAACAGCCGAAAATTTGAGCAAATTATCAAAGAATGCAAAAAAAAAAAAATTCGAGCAAATCATAATCGAGCAAAAATTCGAGCAAATCAGCAAATATCAGAAGCATTATCAGCAACCGAATCAATTCTATTTTTCTTCCTGGACTTATCAGCAGACGAATTCAGAAACCAACGGTAAGAGTGATTGACTACGCAACTATCCAAACGTACGAGCAAAAGAAAACGTAATTTTGATCTAAATGAACGTAAGCTTTCAAGGCATCCAAAAAACCTTGTTAAAAGGGGGACGCTATCTGCGAAGTACAAAACCAAACCCAACAATGAACAACGACGGTGTTCCAGTAACAACTTCCTCCAAAATTCAATCCTCAGATCAAGTTAGCACCCCGGCAACAACATCTAAAGCTGTAAGACCGAACCGACCACCACCAACCCCCCAACCGGATTGACCAAAGCAACCACAGAACCGCCAGGCCCAATTAATCGCCGAATTCCGCAAACGATTCCAAACTCAACACATTACGAACTATTTGAGTCCGATTCGAGCCAATAACTATGACAGCAACTTTGAAACCTTACAAAAAAAAAACAAGCTACGCCTGCTTCGGCAAGTACATGTATTTCTCATTCTATTATTAATAAGTTTATTCGCCTGCAGCTTTGAGCTTCACGTTATAATATTGTTTGTAACACATTCGTTTTTAACTGTTTCTTTCAATAACATGTACTGTAAATAGACGATTGATGATTTTTACGACATCGCATGCTTTTTAGTTGATAGAAACCCGTTTTCCATGAAATAAAGTGTATAGTATCGCAATGTTTTTGGTTGCCATTTGCAGCAACCACAATAATTTCTGTTTAAAATGTTCAAATAATGATGATTTTTCCTTTTTACTACTTCTGTGTAGAGCATTCTTTCCCTTGTTGAGACGTGAGCAAAACGCTACATATATTTTTCTTTCATTTTTAACCCAAGAAAGACTAAATTAAAACATTTGCACGCGCTCAGCTAAACTTTTCGTGTTGTGTATATTGTCTCAAGCAAGCAACTGCACTGCAGCAATCAACGTAGGGAGCACATTCCCGCAACTCATCACGGCAACATGCCGACGCCAGACGCGAAGTTCTGGGCACTTCTATGTATATCTTGTCCTTGCGCAATAATCAGAGCTCACAAACTTCGAAAAGCGCATATTTTTCTTCCCGAAGTGATGGAAGCGTAGCTGGTCGCATGCAAATGAAAATTATTTTCGGAATTTTTCAGCGTTTGCAGATTCCTTTTACTTTTCCCCTGAGATGAATAACACTTTTTTTATTGAATTTTGCAAATTAAATGTATTTTTCATAAAACCGCATTGGGTAGTATACTGTATATGTTTTCATGTAGGCTAATCGCGTTGTGAATTTCAAGTAACTGCATAATGTATTACGATTTTTTTTCGCGTGTACTTTTAATTTTACCGGCGCAGAAGCCGAAAGCCAAACACTGGCACACGATGCAAAACATTTTCCTTCTAAATCATAAAAACAACCCGAATTGCTTAGCCTGAATCGAACTGCTATATTTCGTGTAACCGCTCAAATTACATATCTTTCATGTAACCAAATAATTATTGTGCGTTTCATACAACCGCTATATCTACATACGTTGCTACTTTCGTGCATTGCTATTTTCATATTTAAAAACGTCAAGGGAATAAATTAGCGTTATGCTAATCGTGTGTCCTTTTACCGGAAGAACAGTAGGCTAGCCTACCTGTAGTATTATTTTCATATTTGTTGCTATTGTCATATTTAGCTATTTTCACACACGTATATTGCTACTTGAATGACATTTGACCTTGAATTTCCCCCAGAGCTTTAGCAATTTTCAAATTTAACGTCCTCTCCCCTACCTCGTCCATTAAATTCAAAAATCTGGGGAGGAGATATGTAGCCTCTAGGGCACAAACATTGTAGTAGGCGGGTCCTGTAATGGGATAACTCAGTTTAAAACTAAAATAGCGATGATATAATATGATTTCAGCTATCGGCCACATAAATTGACTATAGTTCATACTTCTGCGCGCGGTAGCTGCATATCATCAAGTCCGGCGGAAATATAATTCACCGAGGTCGCATATATACTAGTCGCATTTTTATTCGCACGTATAATAATAATAATAATTTGTAATTGTTGCGAGCTCGCAGCATTATTAACAATATAATACAGTAATATACCAGATTGATAAGAACTATTGAGTGCAATCAGAACCTCTGGATCAGTACATCCAAACCCCTACAAGTATAATGAAAGATCTGATTTGATTAAGTTGATCATCATCTGAGTCTATTGCAAAAAAACGAATTTCCTAAACCTTTGAAAATATACTGCTACAAATCAGTTTTATTGAGCAAATGAGAACTACATGATGTAGTAAAGACAAGAAAGGTGCCCAAAACTTTGTTTTGCTATTCCCCTTATCCGCAAAAATAGATTTAATCCGTTGGACTTTGTACCATTGGCAATTCTGCTTTTCAGACTTTCGCGCAATTAGAAAAGGATGACTTTGCAATATTTCTTGCAGAGAAAGCAACGCGATGCTCAATATTCTGCAAGAAATTTTGTAAAGTCTTCTTTTTTTTGATGTCACGAAAATTTGAAACGTAGCGTTGCCAATGGTGCGGAGTCAAACGGATTAAATTTGTTTTTTTCTGGATTAGAGGAACAGTAGAGCAAGGATTAGGGCACCTCTTTATTACCTTCGTAGTTCTCATATTTTCAATGAAACCGATTTCGAGTAGTATTTCTTTAAGTTTTTGAGAAGAGCTGGTTTGATGATTTTGATTACTTTAATCCATCCGTTAAAACTACATTACTTGAGACTGCTAACTTATTTTATTTTTATTCTTGGTTGCAAGGGAACATAGCGGTTAAAATGTCTTTATTTTTAACTAGCATTCGAGGAGTTTATTGAGTTTATCAAAATTATTTTAGAAACAAACAAAAAAACAGTAAGGTTAACATCAGCCAAAGGCATTTTCCATACGCGAAGCAACCTAATGCAATTAGTTACGAACCACCGCAACTTGTCATGTCTCCACACCAAAGGTGGGCACAAAACATTTCACTGAACGCTCAATGCATCAGAGCGCAACGATTTTTAAACCACAAAGCGCAGCATAACTTCTACACTAAACTTTTTGATTAAGTTGGAGCGCAACGCAACTTCTGCAATAAATTTAAAAAATGCAATGCAAATTTGCAGTTTTGTGATTTTAGACAAAAGAAGCAAGTAATTTGTTAAGGAAGGTCGACATTATTTTGACAATAATAGGATTGTAATGAAGCATAATTTATTGATGATTAAGTTCTAAGTATAAAATTGCGCTATCAGCGGAAAATTCAAAAGTGCAGCGCCATAAACAAATTTTAAACACTTTAGTTCCCAAATCACCTTCTGCAATGTTACAAAATAAAAAAATAAATAGCAGCGTAACCCCAAAGAGCAATTGCGGAGATTGCGCTAACAAAAATTTGCGCTTTGCCTACCTCTGTTCTCATGGGCGTAGCCAGGATGTTTCATTGGGGTGGGGGGAGGGAGGGCCAAAACCACAAATCACATGTAATGACGTCTTCAGATATTTTCGAAGGAGGAACTTTTTGTGGGACAAAGTTATAGTAGAATAGAAAATAAAAAACCTTGTTCTGAGTTTGGTATTTAGATGGGGTTTTGCTGAAGGGAGAGTTGTGTTTGAACCAAAAGCAAAAAAAATAAAAATGTCTAAAGCAGGCAGGCGCGTAGCCAGAAATTCGCAATGGGGCTGTTTGGGGGGTCTGGGGGCGTAGCGCCCAACGCTCGAAAATTTTGCATTTTTTTGCAAAAATAACTTCATTTTAGGGCTATTTTGATTAAAAATAATGATTTTAAAACGTGGCTTAGAAATTGGCAGTGCAAACAAGATTAAACTGGTGGCATAAATGGGCTATTTGGGAGGTGGCTAATGGTAAAATGTTAGTTCTCTTCTTTAAATGCTGGTAAACTATAAAATCGAATTCTTCAATAAAAATCACACGGAGTTATCTATTTCGTATACAGTTTATCGAGAAAAATAATTGGGGGGGGCTAATGAAAAGAGATTTGAGAGAAACGATTGGTAGTTAACAAATACTGCATAGCCCTCCCCCCTATTCCTTAGTTTATAGTATATTTGTTGATGACACCTATGTTCAGCATTTTTACCCTTGCGATCAAATTTGATTGCTTATTTCTTACCATATATCAAAGTTTTCATTTATTTGTTGGTTTTATTTTTGAGAAATTAGCCCCCCCTCCTCTAAACATATGTTTCAAAAAATGTTTTAAATCACTTTTTAGTCCACCCCAGTGCATAATAGAGTCTCAAAAGTGCTAAAAATGTAGTGTTTTTCCCATTCGGCATTTTGGTCGACATGTCAATGGGGGGGGACTAAAGCCCCCTCGGCCCCCCCAGGCTACGCTACTGGCTAAAAACGTGGTATTTTCCTAATTCTGCATTTTGGTCGGCAGTTCATTAGCCCCCCTAAATAAACGTTTCAAACTATGCTTTAAAGCATTTTTTAGTCTAATCAAGTGCAAAAGACAGTCTTAGAAATGCTAAAAATGTGGTATTTTCCTTATTCTGCATTTTGGTCGGCATTCTATAAACCAGAGGTGGAGTCGAGGACACAAGGCTCGAGGCCAAGGACACAAAAAAAATCCGAGGCTAAGGCCAAGGACAGCCTTTGCGAGGACAGACTCTCTCGAGGCCAAGGACAGGAATGCTCGAGGCCAAGGCCAAGGACCAAGGACACAAGCGCAAGTGCCCTCCAAAAGAAAAAAAAAGGTCTTCACAAAAATTTTTCAAGCGATCTCCACTAAAAAACGTTTTCCAAAAAATTTTTCAAGCGCTTTACAAAAATTTAACAATTCAAAAAATAGTGCTGTTCTCGAGCCGAGGACAGGCCAATTTTTGAGGACTTGAGGCCTCGAGGCCAAGGCCAAGGACTTGACCTTCGAGGCCAAAGCCAGGGACTTCAAAATGTGTCCTCGAGGACGTCCTCGAGGCCAAGGACGTCCTCGAGGACTCCACCTCTGCTATTAGTCCCCCCCTAAATAAACCTTTCAAGCTATGCTTTAAATCATTTCTTAGTCTAATCCAGTGCAAAAGAGAGTCTTAGAAGTGCTAAAAACGTTGATAAATTCCTTGTTCTGCATTTTGGTCGGCAGTTCATTAGCCCCCCCCCCCCTAAATAAACGTTTCAAAATAGTTTAATCCAGTGCAAAGGGAAGTCTCAGAAATGCTAAAAACGTGGTAATTTCCTTATTTTGCATTTTGGTCGGTAGTCCATTAGCCCCCCCCCCCAAATAAACGTTTCAAACTATGCCTTAAATTATTTATTAGTCTAATCCAGTGCAAAAGACAGTCATAGAAGTGCTAAAAACGTGATATTTTCTTTATTCTGCATTTTGGTCGGTAGGCCAATGGGGGGGGCTAAGCCCTCCCCCGCCTACGCTACTGAAAGCAGGAGACGTGTTGAGTAAACTAGTGTAACTGAAACGTATCACAGACGGGGATCTGGGGGCGAAGCATGCAGCTGCTGGGCGATTTTTTGTAGTTTTTGGAATAAAAAGCTATTTTAATGCCATTGGATCACATTTGGCACGTGTTCAAAGCCATTTAAAAGAACCAGGTTTTTAACATTTGAAAGCCAATTGAAAAATTTAAATTGTTCAATCCTGTTTTTACTAGCAATTTAAGTCCAAAATATGTTTAAATCTTGCAATTTGGTGCTAAATTTTTTAAGTGATTTGGTCCAGATAGGGGGAAGTAAGATGCATTGCCTACTGCAATATTTTAACAGTAAATAATAATCCATCCAAAGATTTTCTTTAAGAGATTTTTGTTTTGTCATAAAAATAACCTGTTGTAAAAGTACAAGTACGGCCAGAGGGCCCAGACCCCCTCAAATCAAATTCAATAATTTGTTCAATGAGCATTTCTCTTGCTAATTTTTTTCAAAAGTATTTTGTCACGCGTAAAATCTTGCGAGATGGAGATGATTTGCAATTGAAAAATGGTGAAATAGAGGGTTACACCTACTGACCATGCTGTTGCCCGGGCTGGATTTACATTGCAATAGGCCATTGACACTTTTGGGATTTTCTCAACATCCTCCAGCCAAATATAGGAGAAGACAGTAACAAGTCTTACCATCTGAGCGCGGGGCCCCGGCATTGTACCATATTGCATTACGTTCACAAAAAGATTAAATTAGGGTCTGAAGTCGCAACTTTGAGGACAAAAATTCTTAATTTTATCTGGGTTATACATATAAATTGGGAGGCGAAACTTGGACTGAGAGGCCCGGGCACCCTGGTCATCAATATTACTGTTGTACGCGTGTACTAATGTACTCAAAAAATGCTTAAAGTTACATTTTTATAATTGGTAGCAATTCAATTGGGTAGAGGCCGGGCTCCCGCCCCCTCAGGCTACGCCTATGTCTGCTTTACAATCTGTTTCGCTTAAGTGGATTATACATTAGCTTGCTGAAGAGCCTGTCGGTCAAAACAGACTTAAGGGACATGACAAACAATTGGGCGGTCTGTGACGAGTTAATAATAATATGCTTTGATTCGTCATCGGGCATTTTATCAGATTTGCCAATCCCAAATCTAATCAAATTAAACATAATTATTTTAGTTTTTTAATGCTCTTCCGAAATTTGCAGCGATAGCAGAAATCAAGCTTTCAACCTATGATGTCAAGAATATGACGTTTTTGCGCCTGTTATAAGCAAGTATGTGGAGCTAGTATATTGGTGGAGCAGGCGTCTTTTCACGTTCACAACCAACCACTAATCAAATCTTTCATTATACTTGCTGTTTAACGTCGAAGCGTGTAACGAGTTTGTGGGGGCCAATCTCCACGTCATTGCATCCGGGCAACACTTAGCCTTTCGAGAAATGTTGCAGCGGTGGCGAGTCTTTGGCAACATTGCGTCCAAATGAACTGGCCCAAAATTCAAATATCAGACCATTCACTCCAAAGACGAATGCGTAACCGTTTGATCAATTTGTCGGTTCCAGCACCCACTAATACTCCCACCAACTATAGGGTGGGGCAAAAAAAAATACCATTGTTTATAATTTTACTAACTATGACAATGTTGTTTCAGTTATCCGCTTAGTTGGATTGAATTAAAGTCGTGATTGAATTGCCATTTGGCCTACAATTAAAAATTAGAAAAACTAGTGATAAATTTTTGTTTAATTTTTTCTAGAATTTTAAAGTCGCGATTTAGCTTGCGCGAGAAAAATTGCATATATTGTAAAAAATGTTTGTTACCCGAGGAGAATTAGCATCTGCAAATGAAATTTTGGATTTTATTTTCGACTAAGCGAAAAAAAAGTAACTGTTTCTGACAAAAAGCGAACTAATTCTTTGTGCTACGGTTAAAAGTTTAAAGTTGCATACTCAACTCAGCTTCGATTTATTACAGAATTTATTGGACTCGCTGAACAAAAAGTATCTGACCTCAAACGATTTTATGCTTGATATTTTACCTCACAAGAATAAATCTCTGAGTGCTTGCCAATTTTAGTGTTATTTATGAATTCTTTTAACTTTTGCTTTGTGATATCGATTTCACAAAACATACCGAAATCAAAATATTAGCTCAACGCATAACAGTTGTAGTATACAGTACGTGCATTTCATTATTGGGACTTCCGCGACGCTTTGCATCGCAAGTCCCTTTTTTTTTCGTGCAAATTTACGAATTCCGCAACCAGAGACCGAAATCGCTATAACTACGAAACGGTTGAAGGCAGAAACTTGAAATTTTAGAACTTAGATGGGATATAGATGGAGCAATCTTTGTGCAAATTTTGGAAGCAATCGGTCACGTGATACAGGTTTCATGCCAATCGGAGGTTTTAGCTCGAAAACTAATTGCAGAAAGAGAATAAAATTTTCGAATTTAGAAGCGCTTGGGAATGCAGTTTCTTCTCCCAGATTTAAATTGTGACAATTCCGACACTTTTTTATGTATTGATTTATTTATTTATTGGGACTTTCGCGACGAGTCGGAAGTCCTTTTGTTCTTTCCGTGCAAATTTACGAATTTGGCAACCAGAGCCAGAAATCGGTTTAGCTTCGAAACGGCTGACCACAAGTGCAAGCGTCAGAAATAAAATTTTTTCCAAAGAATCGGAGCCGTTACACTGTTTAGCAAAGTGCGTAGCTCTGAGATTCGAAAATCTCTGAAAATCGAGCCGTTACTTCTCCGAAATGAAAGATCTCAGCTTAGATGGTTTGGCCATGTAAGCAGAATGCCTCAGAAAAGACTCCCCAAACAAGCTTTACTTGCCAAAGCAAATGGAAAAAGATCAGGTCCAGTTGGACTACTTAGAACTAGATGGACCAATTACATTGAGGATCTTGGATGAAATCGCTTAAGGTGAATTTACACAGTACCCGTTTTTCGTCCTTTTTTGTCCGTTTTTTTTTTACGTTTTTGCTTCTCCGTGAAAAAGTTTGCGCTTTTTCATCCGCATTTTTATATGTTCATATCCGCACTAACCAGACTGTCACATACTGGAAAAATTTTTTCCGAAAAAATTTTTTGTGAATGGGTACAGCTTTATTTTGAAATATCGCTCTTATGATTCATACACAAAATATTTGAACAAAATTTTTGTCTATATGTAGCAGTCTACTTAGCGCGGATATGGATATATAAAAATGCGGATGAAAAAGCGCATACTCTTTCGCGGAGAAACAAAAACGTAAAAAACGGACAAAAAGCGACGAAAAACGGATACTGAGTAAATTCATCTTTAGGACTTCACCCAAGCAAAATAATGGATGTGATGGAAGACCATGAAGTGTGGAGGCTTGATCTGGACTTGCTGCCCCGCAACCCTCACGGAAAAGCAGGCAATGAAGAAAGAAGAAGAACAAAAGATATGATATTTAAGTCTATGTATAAAAGTGTGCACTTGCATTTTTGGAGGCGATGAGTCAAATGGTTTGGAACAGATGCGCTGAAAACTTGTGATGACGAAGTTTAATAAGTGATTTTAGTAACTGATTTTCGTCACGTATACACACGTGCTGCTGTGACCTACTGGTTAAAGGCGTTTGCATATGAAACCATTGTATTTGAATAGACCTATGTTCAATCATTTAATGTAGTTGGCCATCGGTTTTCTCATTCCAAAATCATATTGAATCCAGGATATTTTGTTTTTGATTAGAACAAAACCTCTTTTAGAGATATGATTGGAGGGTTTCA
The DNA here is from genome assembly GCA_963965965.1 of Trididemnum nubilum. NCBI lineage: Eukaryota > Metazoa > Chordata > Ascidiacea > Aplousobranchia > Didemnidae > Trididemnum > Trididemnum nubilum. Next base: position 18,808,095 of record OZ014474.1, on the reverse strand, counting down.
GGTTTCATTCTCTGTGAAGACCCCCCAAAAATTAATTCTTTTAACTCTTTAAGCTAGGGTGCTAGTTTTTTGAAATCAGTAAATATTTAACAGACAAATACTTGGCCATAATTTGGGGGTACCACCCCCGGAAATCCCCTTATGAATTCGACCAAAATCTATTTTTTGAACGGCTTAACAGAGGGGGAGTCCTCGAGGACGTCCTTGGCCTCGAGGACGTCCTCGAGGACACATTTTGAAGTCCTTGGCCTTGGCCTCGAAGTCTCAAGTCCTTGGCCTTGGCCTCGAAGCCTTAGGTCCTCGAAAATTGCCCTGTTCTCGGCTCGAGGACAGCACTATTTTTTGAACCGTTGAAATTTTGTTGGAAAACGCCAGAAACCTTGCGAAAAATTTGCAAATACCTTTTTTGTTTTCTGCAATTGGAGCATAGGCGTAGCCAAGTGGGCCTCCCCCCCAATTAAAATTTCACCAATGACAAAAATGTGACAAAAAAGCCTATTGTTTCATCAGTTTCAGTTTCTTTTTAGCAGTTTTCGCTTACACCAGTAGCGAACAACAATATTGAAGACCAGGGGCCCCGGGACCCCCTCAAAATCAATTTTTGCCAGCCAATTTAAACGTAAACCTGGAAGAAATGGATAGTTTTGGTCATAAAAGTTGCTATCACCGGATCACATCTAGCCTTTTTATGAACGTAATGCATTAACTCAGGCCGGATTTACCACAATATGGCGCAGTACCAGCTAAGGGCCCTGCGCTCAAATCTTAAGATTTTTTATGGTCTTTACCTACATTTGGCAGAATGATGTTGCGAGAATCTCCAAAGTGCCAGGGGCCCAGCGTGATGTAAATTCGGCCCGGCAATAACATGGTTAGTAACATTGGCGTAGCCAGAATTTTTGATTGGGGAGGCCCAAACCACAAATCGCATGCAATGATGTCATCAAAAATTTTCGAAAAAAAAAAACTTTTTGTGGGGCAAAGATATCGTAGAATGGAAGATATAAAGCCGTAGCCTGATGGCACTTAACCAGGATTTTGATGAAAGGAGAGGGCGAAAATAAATAGTTAAAAAGTGTAAATGTCTAACTTAGGAGGGTGTTGAGTGAGCTAGTGTACTCAAACGTTTCACAGACGGGGGTCTGGGGGCTGAGCCTCAGCAGCCGGTGGCTGTGGGGGTCTGGGGGCAAAGCCCCCAGCCGCTGGGCAATTTTTGTAAGTTTCTGGAAAAAAAGCTATGTAAATCCCATTGGATCACATTTCGCGCGAGTTCACAGCCATTTCAAAGAACTACATTTTTAACATTTCAAAGCCAATCGAAAAAATTTAGTTGTTCAATCCTCCTGTCGCAATTAAATCCCAAAACACGTTTAGAATCGTGCATTATGGTGTAAAATTTTAATTGCAAGTGATTTGGTCCATTGGGGGAAGTAAGGCACATTGCCTCCTGCAATACTTTAGCAGTAAATAATAATCCCACCGAAGATTTTCCTTAGAGATTTTTGCTTTGTTATGAAGTTTGCCAGTTATAGAAGTACATGTACGGCCAGAGGGCCAAGGCCCCTTCGATTGAAATTCAGTACAGTAGTTTGTTCAATGAGTATTTTCCCTAGCTTTTTTTTAAAAGTATTTTGTGCGTAAAAACTGGCGAGTTGGAGGTGAATCGTTGTTGAAAAATGGTACAATAGATGATTACGCTCACTAAACATGTTATTCCCGGGCCGGATTTACATTGCGCGGGGCCCCTGGCACATAAGGGATTTTTGCAACATCTTCCTGCCAAATATAAATGAAGACCAAAAAAAGTCCTACTATCTGAGGGCAGGGCCCTGGCTCTGAGCCATATGGCAAATACGGCGCTGGTTATTGTATTAAGTTCATAAAAAGTTTAGATGAGGGCCTGAGGTATTAACGTTTAGGACAAAAACCTTTGATTTCACCCTGGTTAAACGTTTAGATTGGTAGGAAAAAATTGAATTAAGGGAGTGCGCCGGGCCCCCTGGTTGTCAATATTATTTATTGTTAATTACTGTTGTACGCGTATACTGATGTACGCAAAGATGCTGAAAGAAACTGAAAATGAAGAAACAAGGATTTTTTTGACAAATTTTTGTCCTTGGTGACATTTTGATTAAGGGGGCCCGGGTTCCCTCGGCCACCCCCTGGCTACGCCAATGATTTTGAGACAAGATTGCTCCCCTAATAAGTTCTTCCACAAAAAGAACATTTAAATCAAAATTAAAATAACTTATTTTCCAAAACGAGGAGGACTCAAGTTAATTCACTTGACAGTTTTTTGAAACGTCCAAGAATTGCATGACATCATTATGACGTGGAAAGGTGGTCTTTATTATTGTTGCTTACTTTTGTACGCTTGAATCCTAAATTAAAAAAACTGCAATTCCGGACAGGGACAACATACTGGCTATGCTCTCATTATATTTATCATTGGTAGTATTTCAATAGGGGGATTTGCATTACCGCCTGTGTTATAGCATTAAGTTTATAATAACGTTAATCAATGGCCTGGGATGGCAACTTTTAGGTCAAAACTCTTAGATTTTTCACAGCTAGGTTTTGCAAGAAAATTGTTAAGAATTTAAATTATGGGGCCCCTGGCCCGGGAATCTTGGTCGTCAGTCAGGAAACCTGGGGCTCCCTGGTTGCCAGTCAGAGGCTCCGGGGCCCCTTGGTTGTCGGTTAGGAGCCCCGGGCCCCTGGTCGTTAATTAGGAGCCCTGGGGCTCTCTGGTCATGAGTTAGGGGCCCAGGGCCCCCTGGTTGTCAGTTATGGACTCCAAGGCCCCCTGGTTGTCGGTTAGGAGCCCCGGGCCCCTGGTCGTTAATTAGGGGCCCTGGGGCTCTATGGTTATGAGTTAGGAGCCCCAGGACCCCCTGGTCGTCAGTTATGGACTCCAGGGCCCCCTGGTTGTTGGTTAAGGGCCCCAGGGCCTCATGGTTGTTAATTAGGGTCCCCGGCTCCCCCTGAATGTCAGTTACGGGGGCCCCGCCCCCCCCCCCGGTAGTCAGTTAGGGGGCTCAAGGGCCCCCTGGTTGTTGGTTAGAGGCTCCGGGGGCCCCTGGTTGTCGGTTAGGGGCCCCATGGTTGTTAGTTAGGGGCCCAGGGGCACCCTGGTTTTCATTTAGGGGTTCCGGGTCCTCCTGGTTGTCGGTTAAGGGCCCCAGGGTCCCTTAGTTGTTAGTAAGGGCCCCCTGGTTGTTAGTTAGGAGCCCCGGGTCTCCCTTGCTGTCATTTATATTATTGTTAATTACTGTTATGTGCATAATTACTGAAAAAAAAACTGCATCTAAGCATCGCTAGGCTATGTTGTCATAATTTTTTGTCGTTAGTGGTATTTTGATTGGGGGGGACCCGGGTCCCCTGGGCCCCCCCGTGGCTACGCCTATGGTTAGTAAGCGTAACCATCTATTGTACTATTTTTCAATAACAATTCATTAATTCACCTCCACCTCGCCAGTTTTTACGCACAAAATACTTTTAAAAATTTAGCCATGGAAAATGCTGATTGAACAAATCGTTGAACTTCAACTGAGGGGGCCTAGGCCCCCTGGCCGAACATGCACTTCTATAACTGATTATTTTCATGACAAAACAAAATCTCTAAGGAAAATCTTCGAGTGGGTTTTCATTTACTGCTAAAATGTTGCACGAGTCAAAGCACCTTACTTCCCCCTACCTGGACCAAATCACGTACAATCAAACTTTAACACCAAAATGCAAGATGTTAAACGTGTTTTGGACTTAAATTGCGACTAGAAGTAGGATTAAACATTTTAATTTTTTTAATTGGCTTTCAAATATCAAAAATCTAGTGCTTTCAAATGGCTCTAAACATGTGCGAAATGTGATTCAATGACAATAAAATAGCTTTTTTACCAAAAAATTACAAAAAATTGCCCAACAGCTGGGCGCTTTGCTCCCAGACCCCCAAAGCCTCCGGACGCTGGGGGTCCAGCCCCCAGACCCCCCGTCTGTGATACGTTTGAGTTACACTGGCTTTCTCAAAACGTATCCAAAGTTACATATTTGCACTTTTCAAATATATTAGTTTAAGTCCTCTCCCTTTGCAAAATCCTGGTTAAGTGCCAACAGGCAAATTTTTGATGACGTCGTTGCATGTGATTTGTGGTTTAGGCCTCCCCAATCAAAAATCCTGGCTACGCCAATAAATTGGAGATTGCCTGAAAAACTTTTTTGAAGACCTTTTTTATCGAGAACACTTGCGGCTGTGTCCTTGGTCCTTGGCCTTGGCCTCGAGCATTCCTGTCCTTGGCCTCGAGAGGGTCTGTCTTCGGAAAGGCTGTCCTTGGCCTTGGCCTCGAGCCTTGTGTCCTCGACTACACTTCTGCGGCTTAAGCTAAGGCTCTAGTTTTTTTTAATCAGTAGATATTTCAGGGACAAATATTTTGAGATAATTTGGGAGTACCCTCTCCCCGTAAACCCCACAAATGGACCCCCCCAAAATTACTTTTTGAACAGTTAAGCTAGGGAGCTAGTTTTTTTTGATATGAAGAGATAATGAATTGAAAAATATTTTGACATAGTTTGGGGGTACCAACCACCCGAATCCTCCAAAACGGAACACCCCAACATCAATTTTTTTAACGGCTTAAGCTAGGGCGCTAGTTTTTTTTGTATCAGTAGATATTTAACAGACAAATATTTGGACATGTTTGGGGGTACCACAACCACCTGGGAAACCCCCTAAATAAGCTCCCCAAAATCAGTTTGTTGAACGGCTTTAGCTAAGGCTCCAGTTTTTATTGATGTCAGTGGATATCTAAGAGACACAAATTTTGACATAGTTTGGCGGTACCACCCCTTTGGAACCTTTTCAAATGGCTTAAGCTAGGGCGCTAGTTTTTTAGATATCAGTAAATATTTACGATACAATTTTTTTACGCAACCTGGGGGTACTCATCCCCAGAAACCTCCCAAATGGACTCGCAAAATCACTTTTTGAAAGCTAAATTAAGCAATTGATTTTAGTCAACTGGGTTTATATGCTGTGCTGGCATAATCGTTAGAGGCGCCAGAGTCGGAAATTGTCATGATTGAACAGAGCTTGCTTTAAACACTTAGTCGGACATTGTTTTACCCAAACCACAAATGATTTAAAATCAACATTTTTTTTTCGTCAAACAAAATTAGCTTGTTTGCATTGCGTACGATTGAGTTTTAAAGAAATATCGGTGACCTTGAAAGTATGAAGCGGAAAATGCTGGTGAATAGGAACTGGCGGAAGTATCATATTATTTTCCTTCTGGAAAATGAACATCTAGTTGCTGAATGTTAACATTATCGAAACACGTTCCAAGCCTGCTTCAAAAAGCGATGCAAAACAGCTGTTGCATAATACTCTATTACTCTTTACCAGTACTACCAACATAGGCGTAGCCTGGGGGGTAAGGGTTCCGGACCCCTTCTGTTGATATGCAGCAACCATAAAAATGTGACAAAAAGCGTATGGTTTCTTCAGCTTCTTTTAGCATCATCGCGTATAACAGTAATTAACAATAAAATTGATCCAGGGGGCGTGGGTCCCCTCAATTCAATTTTTGCCTATCAATTTAAATGTATAACCCGGATGAAATAAGTTTTTTTTTTAAGTTGCTACCTCTGGCCCTCATCCAACCTTTTAATGAACTTAATGCAATAACTAGGGCAGAATTTACCATATGGCCCAGTGCCAGGGGCCCCGCGCTCGGATGATAAGAAAAGACTTTTTTTGGTCTTCACCTATGTTTGGCTGGAAGATGTTGAGAAAATCCCAAAAATGCCTGGGGCATCGCGCAATGTAAATCTTCCCGAGTAATAACATGGTTAGTAGGCGTAACCACCTATTGCACCACTTTTCAATTACTATTCACCTTCACCTCGCTAGTTTTTACGCGACAAAATACTTTAAAAAAACAAAAAACAATTAGCTAGGGGAAATGCTCATTGAACAAATTACTGAATTTGAATCGAGTTTTTTTTTTCGTGACATTACTATTTATTTTCATGACAAAGCAAAAATCTCTTAGGAAAATCTTCGGGTTGATTATTATTTGCTGTTAAAATATTGTAGGAGACAATGTAGCTTACTTTCTTCTACCTGAACCAAATCACCTAAAAATTTTAACACCAAATTGCAAGATTTAAACATATTTTGGACTTAATTTGCTAGTAAAAAGAGGATTGAACAATTTAAATTTTTCAATTGGCTTTCAAATGTTAAAAACCTGGTTCTTTCAAATGGCTTTGAACACATGCCAAATGTGATCCAATGGCATTAAAACAGCTTTTTATTCCAAAAACTACAAAAAATCGCCCATCAGCTGAGTGCTTCGCCCCCAGATCCCCGTCTGTGATACGTTTCAGTTACACTAGTTTACTCAACACGTTTCCCAATTTTAACATTTTCACTTTTCAACTAATAGTTTAAAGCCTTCTCTATTTAGCAAGATCCTATTTAGTGCCAAACACGGGCCACGGCTTCTGATCTTCCATTCTACGATATCGTTGTCCCACAAAAAGTTCCTCTTTCGAAAATATCTGATGACGCCATTGCATGTGATTTGTGGTTTTGGCCCACCCTCCCCCACTCAAAAATCCTGGCTACGCCTATAGCTACCGAATACCAACATCAAATTTAAAATTTAACAGTCATTCCATTGACGATTTTCTTAAATCGGCACCTGAGGAGTTTAAAATTGTTTTGCTATAATACGCAAAATTACAGTAAACTTAACGTTCTAAATCTGAATTCATGTTATCGAATAGTAAATCTACTCCAAAGCCGTCACTGCGATACCTTACAGTACTTTTGACTTCATTTTCTACAACTTGCTAAACGAGGAACTAAAAACTTTCTACACTTATGCTTTGGCTAATTCATCCTATTGTACTGCAAGAATAAATGGTTATACTAGTAAAAAGTTATCACTTTTTTTATTTTCGCATTAAATTTTTATTTTTGTGTGTTTTAGCGTAGCTTTTTTGAAACAATGTTCTTTGCATACATGGCGCTGCTATGCTTTACTTCCTCACAATATTTTATTCCTCGCGTAGGATGTTGGTCAATGTATTTTAGCTCACCTAGACCTGAAATTTTTGAAATTAAATTATCGTGATGTTCATTCAGGATAAACAGACCTTAACCAAACATACGGGCCTTATTTTCTTACTGTTGTAAAACTTCAGATATCTCTAACTGTATACTTGGTCTATTGTGTAAAAATCTGATTTTTTTCGGTCCGTCAATAAACATAACTAGCTTGCATTTAGCTCCGAAAGGAGTTTATCTACTCAGCGCGATTTCACGCTCAGCGAAGCCTAAGCATGCACGTAGGTGAAATTAGCAGTGCAGCAACAACATTATGCATAAAAGCTTGCAAGTCTTAACCTTTTTCTGATGTGTCAAAATCGAAAACCGGATATAATGCTCTTTCTGTGGCTTTACGTAATACTGCTGCCGAACTTAACTTTTACCGAATAGTTACAGAGCTTACGAAAATGCTTATACGCACTAAACTTGTTTTGCTTTACTCTTCAATAACATCTTTTTGAGTGGGCCGCTAAATAAAAGAGTTTCGAAAGACTACCGAGTACTTTGATTGACAAAAAGGCTCAAAAGCTCCGTGAAGCTCACACAAATGGATATGTAATTACATACAAAAATGTTTTTGTATACTTCTTCTGACTCACTAACGGAGAGTTTTTTAACAATTTTAAGATAACACGTTTTTCTAAAGCATGCAAAAACGAATAACTTCCGCAAAGCAATAAACGGCCCTTTGGTCTTTTTCAAAAAAAAAATTAACGCTTTTACTTCTACCAGAAGAGAAAATTGACATAACTTCAAAAAATTGAAGCTATGGATTGGAAACTCTGATGTACGTAGTGGTTTGAAACAACCTTTAAGCAGCTCGATTGTTATCACCAGGAATATAATTTATATCAAGTTTAATAGCTCAACGGTTGGAGTAGACAACTAGCTTTTTTGCCAATCGAAATGTTTGAAAAAAAAGTTTTCTGCCCCACCAGTTGAGCTACAGTATTAAACTTGATACAGATTCGGGAGACAATAAATCACGTAATTCATATTTCGAAGCCAAAAAACCTTTAGCTCTCAGACTAACTGCACAGAGAAATAATAATTTGGGAGTTTGAGTGCTTAAAAATGTAGTCAAAATTCTAAAGTTTCAGATTCGACCATTATTGTTGGTTCATTAACTTTCGCAATGCTTTGTGTCACAGGACCCATTATTTTTTCAGAGGGGAGGGGACAGCAAAACAAACCGTTTTTCTGCTCTCAAAGGATGAAATTGTCATAGCTTTTGAAACGACAAAGGTGAAGACAGAAAGTTGATATTTGGAACTTGGATATGAAATGCACTCGTATATGAAACAACTTTTATGCAAAATTTGGGGTCAGTCCTCTACGTAATTCGGGTCTCGAAGTTTAAAACCTGAAAACTGCTCTGAGGTTTATGGCTATATTTCCAAAACTAAAATTGCGGGAGGGAATAAAAAAAAAGCTTGGATTCCCAGCCGCCTGAAGATGTATTTTAAATTTCCTTATCAAAGTTTCTGAATTTCAATAAACATTTTTTACTTTCCTTTCTTTTTTAGGACTTTCGGAAACCCTTATTGATTACAATCCTTTTAATCGATTACAATTGGTCGAACTTGCCCAAAGGAAAGAAAAACCTACTTTCTACAGAAAACTCACTGTCTACTGACTGTCTAATATGTGCATATTACAATCACTACATCAAAACGATAATGGGTGGCTATGCTAACACAAGTTTTGAGAATGTTTGCTAAACTGCTAAGATAAATTGCCTCAAGCAGAAAATAACCGTATTGAAAATATTCTTTGAACGTTTATCAGCCAGTGCGGAGGTGGTGTACTTCAAAAGTTGCATTTACTTCTTGATAAAGAAAAAAGCTTAAAATGAAATTTGGCTATACATTCCATTTTTGTCGTATTTAGAATGACGTTCAACTGAACACTTTATTATCTTACACTGATTTTTTCTGAGAACAATTTAAAAGAACACGATGGCTGATTGTTTCTCAAAATTTAAGAACCAATTAAGAATAATGCCAACCTCGAAATAAAAGAATTATTTAAGAACATCGGCCAGTACAATGTATTTGTAAGCAATGAGCAGAGCTTTCTTGGTCTTTTCTACATTCTTTTCCATATTGCCATTGTTAATTTATGTGAAAACAACTTCCATAATGATGATTAATAACAAAAAGCAACTTTTAACTAATGAGAAGGGGCGTGGGCAAAGGGGGCAGGGGAGGCCCATGCCCCCCGGATTTTCACACACTCTTTCTTAAACCTTCCAAATTTCAAAAATTCTTCCATTTTTGGTAGTTAATACTGGCTCTATTCTCATTGGCATCCCCCTGAAAAATTTTCTGTCGACGCCATTGAATGAGAATGCATTTGTGTCACTCAAATTCTTTAATGAAATTTAAGAACAAATAAGGCTGAAAAATCGTAAAAATTTTGTAACAGCAAGCATCAACTTAAAATTTATCAGTTACCAATGGTTCTTAAAAAAAGTGTATATCGTAATGCTGTTTCTGCTACAGAACTACCGTTTTAAAATGTTTTTGAGTTGCAAGGAAAAGTATTAAGGTTAACGAAATAGCCCTCCTCGGCTTGGTTAACTGCGTCATAAAGACAACCACAAACATGATTGTTTCTGTATGAAAAGAACAGCAAATTCGATCACGAAACAAGAACGTGATATTGCAAACAATATTTAGGGTCTTCGGCCAACTTTTACTGAACTTCATTAAGCTTTGAAATGTAGCCTTCCATTTGCGTTAAGCTATTTTTTAAGTATAGTCATTGCCTCATTGGTCATTTACAGTCAGACCTATGATTTAAATGCACTACTTTTAGATTTTGTTTCGTAACTTTAAAACTTTATGATTATTTGTTTTTGGTTTTTACGTCTTTGTGGTTCTTTGTTTTCCAAATTTAAATGACTAGAAAGGTTAGAAATGCTTTAATTCTTAATAATTCACCAAACAATGTTCTATCCACTTTTTTTATTAATTCTGACTCATATCTAACGCAAGCAAAAATCCTTACTCTAAAATTATCTCATTGTGCTAACCATAGGCGTAGCTAAGGGGGGCAGGGGGCCCGGCCCCCCCCCCAATTGAAATACCACCAATGATATAAAATTATGATAACATAGTCTAGCGATGTTTAGTTGCAGTTACGGACGACGATAGAGCCCAAAGGCCCCTGACTAACATCCAGGGGGCACCTAACTAACGACCTGGGGGCCCCTAACCGACAACCATGAGGCCCCAGGGCCCCTAACTGAGGACCAGGAGCCCCCTAACCAACAACTAGGAGGCCCCGGGGCCCCTAACTAACGACCAGGGGGCCCAGGGCTCATAACTAACAACCAGGGGGCCCCGGGGCACCTAACTAACGACCAGGGGGCCCCGGGGCACCTAACTAACGACCAGGGGGCCCAGGGTTCATAACTAACAACCAGGGGGCCCCGGGGCACCTAACTAACGACCAGGGGGCCCCGGGGCACCTAACTAACGACCAGGGGGCCCAGGGCCTATAACTAACAACAGGGGGGCCCCGGGCCCCTATCCAACAACCAGGGGGCCCCGAGGCCTCAACCTAACAACCAGGGGGCCCCAGGGTCCCTAGCTAATGACCAGTGGACCCAGGACCCCTAACCGACAACCAGGGGCCCCGGGGCCCCTAACTGACAAACGGGTGCCCCGGGGCTTCTAACTGACAAACAGGAGGCCCTGGGGCTTCTAATTGACAACCAGAGATCCCTGGAACCCCTAACTAACAACCAGGGGGCCCCGGGGACCCTAACTGACAACCAGAGGGCACTAGGGCCCCTAACTGATGACCAAGGGTCGGTGGCCAGGGGTCCCGCAATTCAAATTTTCAACAATACATACGCAAAACCTGTGAAAAATCGAAAAATTTTATGCTAAAAGTTGCAACCCCAAGCCCTCGTTTAACGCTATTATGAACTTAATGCTATGACACAGGCGGTAATGCAGACCCCCAACTGAAATACTACCAATGATACATATAATGAGAGCATAGCCAGTATGTTGTCCTAGTCCGGAATTGCAATTTCTTTAATTTAGGATATACGCGTGCAAAAGAAAGTAATAATAATGACTACCACCTGTCCACGTCATAATAATGTCATGCAATTATTGGAGGTTTAAAAAAACTGTCAAGTGACTTGACTCGAGTCCTCCACGATTTGGAAAAAAAGTTATTTTAATTTTGCTTTACATGTTTTTTTGTATGAAAGAACTTAAGGGCGCAATCTTATCTCAAAATCATAGCGTAGTCAGGGGAGTGGCCCAAGGGGGTGGCCCAGTGGGGCCCGGGACCCCTCAATTGAAGTGCCACCAATGACAAAAATTTGACAAAAAAACCTTGGTTCTTCATTTTCAGTTTCTTTTAGCATCGTTGCGTACAACAGTACACGCGTACAACAGTAATTTACAATAAATAATACTGACAACCAGGGGGCCCGGCGTACCTCTTTAATTCAATTTTTTCCAACCAATTTAAACGTAAAACCAGGGTGAAATCAAGAATTTTTGTCCAAAAGTTGCTATCTCAGGCCCTCATTTTAACTTTTTATGAACGTAATGGCGCCGTATTTGCCATATGGCCAAGTGCCAGAGCCCGGCCCTCAGATGGTAGGACTTTTTTTGGTCTTCACTTATATTTGCCAGGAAGATGTTGCAAAAACTCCCTAAGTGCCAGGAGCCCCGCGCAAGGTAAATCCGGCCCGGGAAAAACATGTTTAGTAAGCGTAACTATCTATTGTACCAACGATTCACCTGGCCAGTTTTTACGAACAAAATACTTAAAAAAAATAGCCAGGAAAAATGCTCATTGAACAAATTATTGAAATTGAATTGAGGGGTCCTGGGCCCCCTGGTCGTACATGTAATCCTGTAACTGGTTAACTTCATGAAAAAACAAAAATCTTGAAGGAAAATCTTCGAGTGGATTATTATTTACTGCAAAATATTGCAGGAAGCAATGGGTCTTTATTCCCCTTACATGGACCAAACCACCCACAATTAAAATTTTACACTGTAATGCATGATTTTAAACGTGTTTTGGAATTTAATTGCTAGTAAAAGGAGGATTGAACAATTAAAATTTTTCGATTGGCTTTCTAATGTTAAAAATCTAGTTCTTTCAAATGGCTGTGAACACGTGCGAAATGTGATCCAATGGGATTTACATAGCTTTTTTTCCCAAAAACTCACAAAAATCGCCCAGCGGCTGGGAGCTTTGCCCCCAGACCCCCATAGCCACCGGCGGCTGGGGGCTCAGCCCCCAGACCCCCGTCTGTGGTACGTTTGAGTACACTAGCATAATTAACACGTCTCCTAAGTTAGACATTTGCATTTTTTAACGATTAGTTTTTGCCCTCTCCCTTTATCATAATCCTGGTTAAGTGCCAACCGACTACAGCTTCAGATCTTCCATTCTACGATATCTTTGCCCCACAAAAAGTTCCTTTTTTTGAAAATTTTTGATGACGTCATTGCATGTGATTTGTGGTTTGGGCCTCCCCTCCCAATCAAAAATCCTGACTACGCCTATGGTGCTAACCCTAATCCAAACTCTAACTCAAACCCAAACCTTGTTCCTTAAAAAAAGTAAATGAAAAATGCGCGCATGAATATGCTTCATTTTCATTCACTTTCTTTGTGATGATAAAATTGTTAATGTCATTTCGTGTTTGAAACTCCAAAATGTCAATGAAAGATCTCACTTACGAAATACATCTTAACATTATTTATTTTTATAAAGGTAAACTTATCAAAACAGCTCAGGTAGGATTAGTTACGCCATGATCCTTAAAATGATCTACCACGAAGACAGTGGACAGGCTACCATCGCATCGAAAATCAGACAGGAATTTAGAGCTTGGGCGCACGAAAGGCAAAAGTTGTGTCAGAGCGATGGAACAAAAAAATGTACTGCTTTACCGGTAAGTGAAATGTCAAATCCAGCATAAAACTTCATATCTTGCACAACTTAATTACGCATTACTCGATGTTTGCTTTACTTAAGTGTTAGAAATAGATGCAAAGAAAAGACCTACCTCCCTTTATTATCAATTGTGTTTATTTGCCATAAATAATTTGTTTGTCTAATAACGTCCAGTTATACAAATATTATATCCCCACTAATATTAAACGTGGTGTAGTTACCTATGCTTACCTAATCTATGTCTGATAGACTTTGCTGTGAAAATGACTGATTATTTTATTATGTGCTACGCCATTGAATGACAGTGCTATAAGTGTTTTTGATTTTTCCGTTTTGTGCGTTGTAACTGCTGATTTTAGTCTTTATTCAGCAGGTTTTGGTGATTAAAGCGCCCTTGGCAGACAGGGAGTTGGCTGACTTTTTGAAGCCGAGTATAGCAGCCTCACCACAGAAAAAATTGCTTTTTTGATGAAAAGGAACAGTGTGATGCCATCATTGATTCAATATTCGATAACTTCAAGAAATGTACCTTTATATCACCATATTCAAGTATGCCCAATTGCAATAACTCCTTGACAATTTTGCATCTCAACATTAGATCCCTCAACAAAAACTGCGATGAGCTCCACGAATTTCTTGTTTCTATCAGAATTAGACCTGATGTAATTTGCCTAACTGAAACCCGAATAAAAAATGACCCTCTTGTAAACATTACGATTTCTCAAAACAAGTTTTATCATGTCGACTCCCAAACTTCAGCTGGCGGAGTAGCGGTATATGTATCTGATAACTTTACATCTAAATTATGCCCCAATCAATACGTAATGCCTAATTCTGAATGCTTATGGCTCGAATTATCTACACCCAATTGAAATGAAAAATTTACTGTTGGAACAGTATACCGACATCCCGATCATTCTACTGTAAATAATTTTTATGATAGATTTTCTGATTGCTTAAACGACTTGTCGAACTAAAAAAAAACTTACTACATTCTCGGTGACTTTAATATCAATATTCAAAAGTATAATCGCACCAATGCTGCTCATAACTATTACTTTGATTGTAAGTAATGGCGCTATACCAACAATCACCAAACATACAAGATTAACCCCTGAATCGTCTTCTATAATAGATCACATAATCACAAACAATTCAAATCATCAAATAAAATCTTTCATCTTCGAAGTGGATGTTACTGATCATTATCCGATTTTATGTAAATTAGACAAAAGAAAATCAAATTTCTCAAAAAAACATTCGGATGTATATTTTAGAAATAAATCGAAATTTACTCCCGAAATATTTTGAGAAGATTTTGAAAAATAATCTAGACTTTTTCTTTTTTAACCTACCGCTATTAACTAAGGATAACTTTAATGAGAATTTCGAAAAATTCAATAACATAGTATCTTCTACAACTGATAAACATGCACCATTAACAAGACCTTCGAGACGTCAGCTGAAACTCTAAAGTAAACCTTGGCTAACTAAAGGCATTATAAACTCTATCAAGAATAAACGCAAAATGTTTAAATCACATTACATATTAGGAGCTGAACGTGAAAAGTCGTATTTTAAAAAATACATTAATGTATTAACTAAATACATTAATGCATTTTCGCCTAACTAATACATTAATGTATTTTCGCCTGATAAGACCCTTGAGCAAGGTCGAAACGTGTCGCGATTGCTCAATCGCACTGTATGTTACAGTAATAAATTGTATAGATGAATCACTTATGCTTCTAAATGCTAGTGGTGAAGATGGCCTAAGTTACTGATTGAAACACGAAAACCTATAGTTTTAGGTTGACAATCATTGAATGAAATTTTAATGATTAAAACTATTTCTAAAAAAAGGTATTACGAAACTACATTAGAAAAAAGCAAAAATGATTTACGTCAAATATGGAACACTATAAGATCAGTACTACCAACCAACCGTAAGAATGTAACCGCTACCTCGCCATGCCTACTGAAAATAAATGATTGCTTTATCTCTGCGCCACATGACATTGCAAACAATCTGAATGATTTTTTTTCAACAATTGGTTCTGAATTGGCTGATAGGATTGATAACTCATCCAAAAGAGATCATTTCAGTTATTTGACTAGTCGTATTTCGTCAAGCATAGTTCTAGACATTCCTAGAATGGCAGAAATTAATAATGCCATCTCCTCTCTTAACATTAATAAATCTTATAGTCATGACCAAATTCCCCTGTAATTTTTGCGAATTGCCTCCCCCGTCGTTACTCCTTTTCTTCACATATTTGTTCAATTTTCTTTTACAAATGGTATCTTTCCTAAAAATTGTACCATTGCTAAAATCATTCCTATATTCAAAAAAGGTGATCGTCAAAGCCCAACTAACTATCGGCCCATTTCAATTTTGACTTGTTTTTCTAAAATCTTCGAAAAACTTATCCACACACGGCTAACTAAATTCTGGACTAAACACAAAGTACTAACTACTACCCAACATGGATTCCAAGCCACACTATCAACTACCCATGCTCTCCTAGATGTAATAACTTCCTCCTTCGAAAACATTAAAGATAATTTGTTTACTGGATTGATCCTCTTAGACCTTGCAAAAGCATTTGATACGGTCTCCCACGATATTTTGCTCTCCAAATTAGATCACTGTGGAATTCGTGGGACTGCTAAAGATCTTTTGCAATCAGTTTTGAAAAGAAAACAATTTGTATTTGCGAATGGATGCAAATCTAGTATTGAAAATAATAACTACGGCGTAGCGCAAGGCTCAACCCTTGGCCCTTTGTTGTTTTTGATATATGTAAACGATTGACCGTCATCCGTCAATTGCATCCCCAGACTTTTCGCTGATGATACTTGTTTAATATATAGTGAAAAAAACCAGCAAAGATTGACTGAAATCATCAATGCTGACCTGCAGAAAATCTCTGAAGGATTTAAAGCTAACAAATTAACAGTCAATCCCTCCAAATCAAATATTATTATCATTCCTCCCAAACTAAACCAGCTCCCTTTAACTATTAAAACTTATTTAAATAACACTTTAATTCCGCAAACTTTAGCAGCGAATTATATGGGAATTACAATAGACAGCACTGACTTGAAATTTTTCTATCATATTGTATTATTAGAACACAAAATATCGAGGACAATCGGAATCCTTTCTAAACTTCGCCATTTTTTGCCTCAAAGCGCCCTTCTCAAAATATATTATGCCCTCATACACTGTCAACTTTTGTATGGTCTACCTATCTCGGGATCTACTTTTTCTTCTTATATTAATAAACTTAAATCCCTCCAAAATAAAGCTGTAAAAACGATTAAAACTCAGGAGGAGGAGGAGGAGGAGGAGGAAGTGGCTCTTCACTTGAAAGTCCAACTAAGTTTTTTAATAAATTCTCTATATTAAAACTCAACGATCTTATCAAGATGGAAGTAGCTAAAATAGTCCACTCTCACTTTACGAATAACCTTCCATCCAAATTATCCAAATTTTTTACACTAACAAAAAACATCTCCTCACGTGCAACCACAGCAACCGAATCGTCACGCAATACCTTATACATTCCCCGATATTCAACTAAACGACTGCAACGATGCGTTAAATATCAAGGAGTTAAAATTTGGAATAATATCCCACCAGAAATTCAAAATTCATCAGCAAGATTATTTAAAAAGAAATACAAAAAATATCCATTACAAAATTATAATTAAAATTTACACAGCGGTACTGCCTTGTTTTTGTTTTAAATAAGAAGCAATCTTAAATGAATTACTTAGACAAAAAAACCAGAGCCAGGATAAAATGAATCATTCTATTTCGAGACGTTTCGACTTAAACTAAAGTCATTATCAATCTATAAAAATCATGACGTTAGAATTGTTGAAAGACCATCAATATAGACCAAAACGATAAACCGGAGGTAGCAGTTAATAACCGGGTCAGGGGTAAAATCTAAAACTAAACCAAAATAGAAATGGAAAAAACATGTTGGTAATTTGCCACAGATAACCCAAATTTAATGAATTTAAGTAAAAAAAAACCTTCTAATCACGATGGATAAAAAATAAAAAATAAAAAAAATTACAAAACTTACCTTGGGTATTATAATTTCAAGTGAAGACCTGGTTATTAACTTATCTCTCTTTAAATCTGTACTGTACTCTCAATAAAATTTGGCGCCAAATTCAAAGATCTACAGGTCAAACTGGCAACTCACTTACAGTTTAGAGACAAGACTAATAACTGAACTAATCAAGTACACTTATGGAACAGTAAAATTTTCAAGAACTAAGATATTTAACAAATCAGAGCTCTAAAATTTCTCTCAAAAAATTAACGGTGCTTACTAACCTGTGCACTTTTGCATTTAAATCATAAAGGTAGTTAAGTGATACGCAAAATTACTGAATATTTTGCGTATCACTTAACTACCTTTATGATTTAAATGCAAAAGTGCACAGGTTAGTAAGCACCGTTAATTTTTTGAGAGAAATTTTAGAGCTCTGATTTGTTAAATATCTTAGTTCTTGAAAATTTTACTGTTCCATAAGTGTACTTAATTAGTTCAGTTATTAGTCTTGTCTCTAAACTGTAAGTGAGTTGCCAGTTTGACCAGTAGATCTTTGAATTTAGCGCCAAATTTTATTGAGAGTACAGTACAGATTTAAAGAGAGATAAGTTAATAACCAGGTCTTCACTTGAAATTATAATACCCAAGGTAAGTTTAGTAATTTTTTTTTATTTTTTATTTTTTAACCATCGTGATTAGAAGGTTTTTTTTTACTTAAATTCATTAAATTTGGGTTATCTGTGGCAAATTACCAACATGTTTTTTCCATTTCTATTTTGGTTTAGTTTTAGATTTTACCCCTGACCCGGTTATTAACTGCTACCTCCGGTTTATCGTTTTGGTCTATATTGATGGTCTTTCAACAATTCTAACGTCATGATTTTTATAGATTGATAATGACTTTAGTTTAAGTCGAAACGTCTCGAAATAGAATGATTCATTTTATCCTGGCTCTGGTTTTTTTGTCTAAGCTCTTCACATCGTCCCGTTATTCTGCTCTTAAATGAATTACTTTTCCGATTCAGCTCGGGGGCTGCAGACTCGGAGACCGAAAGGTCAATTCGTTGCCTCCCTCCTGTCAAGAATTATTAATATTTAGAATGTCTCTAACTAATTTTCATCTTATACTTTTTTGACAGTGTAAATAAATTATTGATTGATTGATTGATTGATCTTACATCATTTGGATCATGGAAATACGCTAAAACAAGTTAGAGAGTATGAGCATAAAGAAGAAATTATAAAATCACATGGTATGGGAGCTACCGAAACTAAGAGTGCAACCTCTTTGCTGCATGGTTTAGTGGACTGCCAGAGTGCCAGTATTAAAAATAAAATTCAATTATCTTTTTTTTTCTCTTATCTGTTCAGGTTTGTAAAAAATGGTGTCCCAATAAGATTGGATAATATTGAAGAAGCATCGAAAAAGAAAATAAGTCAGAGCATCCAGGAGCAGCAGTGTTTAATAGGGTTTCCTATTTTCAGCTTTCCGGAAAAAAGGGAAAATTTTTGAAAATAATTTCTGAAATTCCCGGAATCTGGAATTTTGACAGGTTGTTCCGGGATCTTGGGATAAAATAATCAGTCATAAATTTTTACAGCATTTTTCAAGTTAATAATAATTTAGTTGCGATGTTATTGACGTTTAATTGATTACACAGCAGATGTTATTGACTATAGCAGACATTACACAGACATTACAGCAGACATTTACAGCAGACATTACACAGCCCAATCCAAATCTTTTTTTAATTTACCACTTTGCGTGGCAACGGACAAGTTTCAATGTTCTTACGGTTCGTATAACTTGTGTTTTGTTTATGTCTTTGAATAATTTTGAGAGTTATCACTCGTTTTCGTTTCGCTTCATTTTCCCACGTTTGAAACACGTAGAGTATGTCTTTGAAGGCTCTTGAAATTTTATTTCTAAATGCTGTTTATTCACCAGCGCAGCAAGCGAGTAAAAGTTTTTTTCTGTTATTATTATTTTATGCCGTTTATAGCACATCGCCGCGCAGTTCAGCGAGCGCAAGTTGCAATAAAACAAACACACAATCTCTCGTTCAGCTGCGTTGGCATGTAATCCAGACTTAATTCAGCTGAGCAAAACTAATTTTGGGTGATCAGTGGTAAATTCTTTTTATCGTCCCCTCACCACCCCTTTTAATGCCCGATATCCGGTATACTGCAAATTATACTCAGCTTGATTATTTTGCGCTGTTCTGTTGCGCTCTCTCGTGGTAGACCACTACAATAAAGTATGAAAATTTTCCAGGAACAGAAAAATCAAAATATTTTGAATATTTTGGGAAATTTTCCGTCTCCAGAGGAAACTGTAGTGTCGAACGATCCAGAATTTCCGCGCAGTACGGAAATTTCCAAGAAAAATTTTCCAGTTTACGCCAAGGAGTGTAGTAAGCTGGGATGGCTGCAAAGCATCGCATGACGATTATAGAGGGTGGATAATAAAGTGGTCAAGATTCCAAGTGGTAATTAATCTCACAGGTCTCATTGTAATTCCAACGCAGGTGCCAAACACTTTGCAGCAAACGCGTTAACTTCTGTACTGTAGTTGTGATAACAGAACGCTTTTATGGTGATCTGATAAGAAACAATAATACGAAACTTCTGCAAACTGCATTAGCAAAACAAAAACTGTATTGGTTTTACAACCATAACCTCCAAAAGTTAGAATCAATTGCTTCCCCAAGTTATGCGCTTGCTCTCCCAAAAATATCCGGCTGGCTAAGTGCCTGGTCCAAAAACTTTTTTTACTCAAAAGCGCGATATTGCTCCTTCAATTTGCGAGGTTGACCGGAAAAACACCCTACGAAAAAATTCAGATTGATTGCAATCAGAATTTGTTTATAATCAGGTTTTAATAAATTTGTTATTGTGCTTTTTATGTTTGGCTAACTTTTTTTAAGTGCTATTGAACGTGACGGGTTGATATTTGTAATTACCAGTGATCTAAGTCTTGAGACCAATCTCGGTCTCGGGACCAATTTTTATGGTCTCAGTCTCAGTCTTGGTTTAGGTTCTTTAACACCGGTCTCGGTCTTGGTCTCGAACCATCGTGATCTCGGTCTCGTAGCTTATAATTAGGTTCGAAACCGGGTAATTTTTTACAAATTAAGTAATAGAGTTTCATGAAGAGGCTAAGTGTTTTTTTGAGTACCTAAATTGTTTTCTCGATTTTAAATTTAAAATTGCAACAAATTAATTGCCAGAAGGATAAGTGCTGTTTCGATTAGCTGGTGTTTCAAATAGCCAAAATTTGATTTTCAAACAAAATTTTAAATTGCCACAGTCCGAAACAGAAAGTGTGATAAATTTATAGCCACAGATAACTCCGACAAATGAAGTTCACTCTTTTACTTTGAGGTTATGCGCGTACTTTTACCTTGAGGTTATGCATAAACAAAAATGCCGCCGAGGTCAATACAGAAACGGATGCGCCACGATTACCAAGCGAAAATGTTACAAGAAATTTTACCTTAGTCGATTTAATCGGCAATGACGTTTAATAACTAGGGCAAGTTTTTGTTGCACTAAAAAATTCAAAAATTGCACTTATTTCTGACGAAAGTTGCAAAAAGTTGCATTTATGCACTAACATTAAAAACGACAGTGATTTACTCAAACGATTTATTTACATATAATGCCAAATATTTGCAGACATTACTTATGGAGAAATGGCGATCTTTTGCCAACAGTTTGCGCAGCATGCTAAAACTTCGCTTTACAGTGCACGAAGTTGCAAGCGAACTGTTGCGTCATACGTGACATTGAGACGCAGTAATCTGTCACATAGCTATTTTTTTATGCATATCAAAGACAATAGAACTGTGCTGAAATAGTTTTATAGCATATTTTTTACATCACACTACTATTTTGCGCCAGAAACTTGCAGTAAAAAGTAGCATGTAAAAAAGAAAAAAGTTGCAATATAAATTTTAAAATTACTAAAAACAACTTAGAACATTGCACTACAAAAGTTCTTAGTATTTAGGAAGCTGTCGGAAGCCGTAAAAAAAAGTTGCAAAAGTTGCTAAAACTTGCCCTAATAATAACATTGCGCCTACTGTTTTAACATATTTCTTCAAAGACCTAAACGTGTTGGCTGCTGTTTTCTCATATTTGTTTACGAACGCATATCCAATAGCCAGTTTTTCCTAGTTTAATTATGAAATGGAACTACTGATAGGCAAAGTCAAAGAAAGGCAGTGTCTCTAGAACATATTTTCAGTAAGCATGTAGATCGTAAAACTTAAACATTTATTGTTAAAATTTTATTAATAAGTGATGAAATGCATAGTAAAGTAAAAATCTCTTCATGCAATATGGTTTTTTACAACTTGCTTTTAACAAAATCCGAAATTAAAACTAAACAACTCGGTATGAAGCAAAATTTGTATGCTCAAACTCGGAAAAATAAACATGGGCATGTAGATTAGCTGAACTTCCACTCACATAAAAAATCAATTAAGTGTGCATCCATTATATGCGCTTTTCTATGTGAAATATTAAACTGCATTTCACACTTACATTTTACGACTGGTCGAGAACAAAAAAATAAGTGGGAAATTAAATGACGCTTAACGAAGAACATTGTAATCCATTAAAAACAGAAAACGTGAAGTTATTTTTGTCTGGTTAGCCGACCAAAGTACGCTATATTCCGAATATCGGATAACAAATTGCCGCAAATAGTTATGCGTATACTTCAACTCCAATTAAGATCAAGTGAAGGTAAAATTTTGCTCAGGGTAATATGGTTCAATAATTTTTCCATTTGTATTAGTTTTATTATGTCTCGATAATTATTCGATTTGTCATTCGGTTCTAGTACAAATGGTATCCGTACACCTCGCAGAAAAACATTTCCCCGAAAATCATTTGCCAGAAAAACATTTCCCTGAACTTTCTTTTTCCAGAATTAACATTTGTCAGAAATCACACTTGCCAGAATGAACACTTGCCTGAAATTACATCTGCCAGAATTAACATTTGCCTGAAATTACATCTGCCTGAATGAACACTTGTTTGAAATTACATCTGCCAGAATGAACACTTGCCTGAATGTACATTTGCCAGAATGTACATTTGGCCGAAAGTACATTTCCCCTAAAACTTATTTTCCAGAATTTACACTTGCCTGAATGTACATTTGGCCGAAATTACATTTCCCCGAAAACTTATTTTCCAGAATTTACACTTGCCTGAATGTACATTTGGCCGAAAGTACATTTCCCCGAAAACTTATTTTCCAGAATTTACACTTGTCAGAATGTACATTTGGCCGAAACTACATTTCCCCGAAAACTTATTTTCCAGAATTTACACTTGCCAGAATGTACATTTGGCCGAAAGTACATTTCCCCGAAAACTTATTTTCCAGAATTTACACTTGCCAGAATGTACATTTGGCCGAAATTACATTTCCCCGAAAACTTATTTTCCAGAATTTACACTTGCCTGAATGTACATTTGGCCGAAATTACATTTCCCCGAAAACTTATTTTCCAGAATTTACACTTGCCTGAATCTACATTTGGCCGAAATTACATTTCCCCGAAAACTTATTTTCCAGAATTTACACTTGCCAGAATGTACATTTGGCCGAAATTACATTTCCCCGAAAACTTATTTTCCAGAATTTACACTTGCCAGAATGTACATATTTGGCCGAAACTACATTTCCCCGAAAACTTATTTTCCAGAATTTACACTTGCCTGACGTACATTTGGCCGAAATTACATTTCCCCGAAAACTTATTTTCCAGAATTTACACTTGCCAGAATGTACATTTGGCCGAAACTACATCTCCCCGAAAACTTATTTTCCAGAATTTACACTTGTCAGAATGTACATTTGGCCGAAATTACATTTCCCCGAAAACTTATTTTTCAGAAATTACATTTTCAGAAATTACATTTCCACAAAAATTCATTTTCTAGAAACTAGAAACAGAACAAACTTTTAGGTGAAATTAAGAAACGTTGCGATAACAGTTAGCTTGCGGAATGAGAAATATAACCCAGCTTTTTAGTCAATTTGCTATCATAAGTTGTGCTTCAAGCGTAACGAAACTTAGCAATTAAAAATCGATGCAAGCATATTCACAGAGGCAAAGCAAGCTTACTTTTACCCAGGTTACACTTTTTTTAGAAGAGCCAATAAATTTTAAGTTGAGCTGGCTTCTCATAGTTTTTTGCCAATTTGCTGCTTCATTTGTTCTTAATATTATTCCTTGAATTCTGAGAACGTTCATGTCTATTTAAACGACCATGTTTTTAAAGTTATTTTGAAGTCCAATTCCGAATGCTCTGTCAGCTTGAGCAAAGACTTTTTTGCAGCATCGTAAAACTGCAAAAGCGAAAAAGTACGGAGTTTTTTTTTTTTGGCTTGAAAACATCCAAATATTTATGAGTTGCTTACGCTGTTTGAAGCAGCACTCTGTAATTTTAGAATCGTTGCAATATTTTGCTTGTAAATACTGGAAAATTACTAAAATTTCATCGTTTTGAATTAGCACAGAATTTAGTTGCTTTCAAGATTTGAAATTTATTCTTTTTTGTTTCCAATCTTTTTGTTACTGATGGAGACTGGCATTTTTTTAGATTCTGAGCAACAAGGAGCCTCGGGTTTTTATGAAATATTATTGTTATAAAAATAGTGTAATTCGTCTTGCGTTCGCGACAAAATTAAATCTGCAGCTGTAGTACGAAGTACGTAGCCAAAAGCTACGTCAAACAACACTTGTTGCATTCCTCGGCAAAAGATTTCGCGCTTTAGCTTACCAACACTCAAAACCGCAGCAATGGCGTGTATCCGCAACCAGCTTCAAACAGCTTTTGGTTGAAACCTACCGAGAAAGCCAGTTCTACGGAAAGCTCATTATGATGTCAATTCCCGCCATTCACATTTCATACAATTTAGAACATTTCATTCGCAGTTCATGCGAAGGTAGCAAAAAGATAAGTAATTCCTTCAGGTGACGTAACAATTAAAACCTACGAGTCTTCCTGTAGCAAATACTGACCGCATAATGCAATGCCACTCCTAGTGAATTTTCACTAAATCTGGTGAATTTTGGTCCGGTCTAGTGACCTAGTGAATTTTACGATCTAGTGAATGTTTTTGTAGAATTTGAAAATACCTGAAAGACCTTTTTTTTTATTTTTTAGAGATGACCGAGAAAATTACGCGAAAACCGTGCGTCGCTGGCGTGAAGACCTTTTTTCGGGAGATCACCTAAAATTTCACGCAAAAACTACGACCGGTGGTGCCACTCCGAGTGAATTTTATATACATCTAGTGAATTTTGGTCCGTTTTAGTGTCCTAGTAAAACGATCTAGAGAAATTTTTGTAACTTACCAAGTGAAGACTCTTTTATTTTTTATTTTTTTGAGATCACCTAAAAAGCAGTCTCATTGTCTTGTTTTTAACTCAATTTTAAATTAAAAGCACAAAGCGTTGTGAAAATTTTTGTGTTTCACAAAATTCTAGTGAATTTTGAAGAGTAGCCTGTGGCAGCATTCAGTGGCGGATCCAGAAAATTTTGGTGGGGGGGATGACAAAATTTATCAGCAAGGATTTTTTATAGGCCTAATCTCAAAATTTAGGATGTTTATGATTAATCTTCTTGACGTCGCGCAAATTTGCTTGGCATATTTTTGATCAGGCGCGTGGCAAAAAATCTGCAATGAGGTGGCTGTGTACGGGCCTCCAGTGGGCGGTGGCATTTTGCGGTGTGGTAGCGTAGCCTTTAACCGCCGGAGACTGGGGATCTGGGGGCAAAGCCCCCAGCCTCTGGAGGCACGGGGGCCTGGGGGCAGAGCCCCAGCGCTAGAAAATTTTGTATTTTTTTGGCAAAAATAACTTAATTTTAGGCCTATTTTAATAAAAATTATGCTCTTAAAGTACGGCATAAAAATTAGCATTTGCAAAAGCATGTTTATACTAGTTACATATATGGGGTTTGTTGGAGGTACCGGTAGCTATTGCTAGAATTTCAGTTCTCTTATTTACAAGCTTGTAAACTATAAAATCCTATCCCCGTAGTTCAATAAAACTCTCAAGGAGTACTCTATTTCGTCTATATTCTATAGAGAAAGATATAAATAGGGGGGAAGGGGTTAATGGAAGGAAGTTTGAGAGAAGTGATTGGTAATTAACTGCAGTACTGTAATACTGAATAGCCCCCCTCCCATATTCCTGAGCTTACATATTTTTGATAATACCTGTGTTAAGCATTTTTTAATAAACGATCTTTTTTTCAATAAGCATTTTTCAATAAGCATTTTTAAATAACATTTTCCTGCCCCCCCCTACGCCCCTAACCTATTGGCTTTAGAAATCAAGTCACAGTCGCACGGCCTACCGAGTATTCACTGACGGCTTTTTTTCAAATATGTAAGCTTAATATTACGCATAAGCTGGATGCATGTTATGTTTAGGCTGGTGGAGGGATGCATCCGCCACTGGGTAAGGAACAACGTAGAATGAATGATCTTGTCGAGATTGTTGTTGAGGAGGTAGCTGTACTGCAACTGCATAGGATGAAAATTCGAATTTCCTGCTGTTGAGAATTCTCTGCTGTGTACTTTTGACCAGAGAATTTTGAGTTAATATTTGTTTGCTACCAGGGTCCTGTCAATCTTTCGAATTGAATCATTTTACCAATTTACACATTGGTGTCAAAGAAAAATTAATTTTTGCTTTAAATAAATTTTCCCTCAAGGCGCGTAATGCCTACCTCAAATCAAAATGAAAGTTCCGTACGGTGTTTTTTTTTATTCTTCAAATTTATTAATACGAATAGGCCTATTTCATTATATTATTGTATAATTATTGGGAGAAAACGCTCACCTAACGAGCTCCATTAAAACAAGACTGTGGGCCAGTGCTTCCCAATTTTTTATCACCGTGACCTATTTTCAATTCGAAAATTTTCCTTTGCCCACATCTAAATCGCTAGCTTAATCGCGATTTATCAATTTTCAGGTGATCCCCACAAAAAAAGGTATGGTATTCACGCCAAAAACCGCAAATTTTGTACTAGCTCACTCTCTAACGGGCCCCACAGCCCTAATGATTAAGACAGTTTTTTAACCGAATTTGCAATTACCCAAATAGCTCTGACCCACCACAATATGCTCCAATGGCCCACAGATTGAAAACCACTGCTGTAGGCCATACGTAAGCGTAATGGTCGTCAAATTTCATTTTCGTCTTTTCATACGTCTAAATCTGCGCTAAGGTCAGTAGCGTAGGCGGGGAAGTGATGCAGTGCCGTAGCTACAGGGGGCCATGTCCCCAGATTTCAGTTTACTCAAAATGCTGTTTTTGCAACATCAAGGAAAGATAAGACAATAGTCAATCATGGAAATATAGCAATAATAACTTTTAAACATAATTTTCCTTTGACGTTTTCAGATCTTTTGCCAAATTGTTGGCAATCAACTGGTGTACATAAATGCGACGGAATAACCCGCCTTTTTACTGTAACGCGCCTATACAAATGTGTCGCGGAAGAGGGTTATAAGACTGCAGAATCGCTACCGATACTTTGTTAGTGATTATGACATAAACAATAGGGGAAAACATTTTTTTCAAAGAGCAGAAGCTGTTTTTGATCTTTGAGGCACACTCAACATTTTCAGGTCGCAGTGAGTGGAGCACCATTGTGAAGGGGCCTAGGCCCTCTTAGCCAAGTCACTTAAAAAATTTAACGTCAAAATATAAGCGTTTAAAAATATTTAGACTTGACCTGAAGTAAGGTGGAGAGGGCTAAAGGGGTTAAGCAATTTAAGCCTTTGAAATGACTTCTGAATTTTAGCAATTTAATCATTGATGCAGCTTTGCTAGAGAGGTGAAGCAAAAATTATTTTTGCACAAAAATTGTCTGATTTAGGCCTTTTGCTAAACAAATTGATTTAGGCCTTTTGCTAAACAAATCGGGGGACATGGCCCCCTGTAGCGACGGCACTGCATCACTTCCCCGCCTACGCTACTGGCCTTAGCGCAGATTTAGACGTACGAAAAGACGAAAATGAAATTTGACGACCATTACGCTTACGTATGGCCTACAGCAGTGGTTTTCAATCTGTGGGCCATTGGAGCATATTGTGGTGGGCTAGAGCTATTTGGGTAATTGCAAATTCGGTTAAAAAACTGTCTTAATCATTAGGGCTGTGGGGCCCGTTAGAGAGTGAGCTAGTACAAAATTTGCGGTTTTTGGCGTGAATACCATACCTTTTTTTGTGGGGATCACCTGAAAATTGATAAATCGCGATTAAGCTAGCGATTTAGATGTGGGCAAAGGAAAATTTTCGAATTGAAAATAGGTCACGGTGATAAAAAATTGGGAAGCACTGGCCCACAGTCTTGTTTTAATGGAGCTCGTTAGGTGAGCGTTTTCTCCCAATAATTATACAATAATATAATGAAATAGGCCTATTCGTATTAATAAATTTGAAGAATAAAAAAAAACACCGTACGGAACTTTCATTTTGATTTGAGGTAGGCATTACGCGCCTTGAGGGAAAATTTATTTAAAGCAAAAATTAATTTTTCTTTGACACCAATGTGTAAATTGGTAAAATGATTCAATTCGAAAGATTGACAGGACCCTGGTAGCAAACAAATATTAACTCAAAATTCTCTGGTCAAAAGTACACAGCAGAGAATTCTCAACAGCAGGAAATTCGAATTTTCATCCTATGCAGTTGCAGTACAGCTACCTCCTCAACAACAATCTCGACAAGATCATTCATTCTACGTTGTTCCTTACCCAGTGGCGGATGCATCCCTCCACCAGCCTAAACATAACATGCATCCAGCTTATGCGTAATATTAAGCTTACATATTTGAAAAAAAGCCGTCAGTGAATACTCGGTAGGCCGTGCGACTGTGACTTGATTTCTAAAGCCAATAGGTTAGGGGCGTAGGGGGGGGGGGCAGGAAAATGTTATTTAAAAATGCTTATTGAAAAATGCTTATTGAAAAAAAGATCGTTTATTAAAAAATGCTTAACACAGGTATTATCAAAAATATGTAAGCTCAGGAATATGGGAGGGGGGCTATTCAGTATTACAGTACTGCAGTTAATTACCAATCACTTCTCTCAAACTTCCTTCCATTAACCCCTTCCCCCCTATTTATATCTTTCTCTATAGAATATAGACGAAATAGAGTACTCCTTGAGAGTTTTATTGAACTACGGGGATAGGATTTTATAGTTTACAAGCTTGTAAATAATCAAATCAAATCTTTCATTATACTCGCTGGATTACGCCGAAGCATGTAACGAGTTGGCGGGACCCATCTCCGCGTCATTGCGCCCGGGCAACACAGCTCCTTTCGAAGAAATGTCGCAGCGGTTGCGAGCCGTTGGCAACACTGTGTCCGATTTGACCGGCCCGAGATTTGAACCTCAGACCTCCCGCTCCAGAGACGAACGCGTTACCGCTCGACCAACTGGCCGGTTCGCTTGTAAATAAGAGAACTGAAATTCTAGCAATAGCTACCGGTACCTCCAACAAACCCCATATATGTAACTAGTATAAACATGCTTTTGCAAATGCTAATTTTTATGCCGTACTTTAAGAGCATAATTTTTATTAAAATAGGCCTAAAATTAAGTTATTTTTGCCAAAAAAATACAAAATTTTCTAGCGCTGGGGCTCTGCCCCCAGGCCCCCGTGCCTCCAGAGGCTGGGGGCTTTGCCCCCAGATCCCCAGTCTCCGGCGGTTAAAGGCTACGCTACCACACCGCAAAATGCCACCGCCCACTGGAGGCCCGTACACAGCCACCTCATTGCAGATTTTTTGCCACGCGCCTGATCAAAAATATGCCAAGCAAATTTACGCGACGTCAAGAAGATTAATCATAAACATCCTAAATTTTGAGATTAGGCCTATAAAAAATCCTTGCTGATAAATTTTGTCATCCCTCCCACCAAAATTTTCTGGATCCGCCACTGAATGCTGCCACAGGCTACTCTTCAAAATTCACTAGAATTTTGTGAAACACAAAAATTTTCACAACGCTTTGTGCTTTTAATTTAAAATTGAGTTAAAAACAAGACAATGAGACTGCTTTTTAGGTGATCTCAAAAAAATAAAAAATAAAAGAGTCTTCACTTGGTAAGTTACAAAAATTTCTCTAGATCGTTTCACTAGAACACTAAAACGGACCAAAATTCACTAGATGTATATAAAATTCACTCGGAGTGGCACCACCGGTCGTAGTTTTTGCGTGAAATTTTAGGTGATCTCCCGAAAAAAGGTCTTCACGCCAGCGACGCACGGTTTTCGCGTAATTTTCTCGGTCATCTCTAAAAAATAAAAAAAAAGGTCTTTCAGGTATTTTCACACTCCACAAAAACATTCACTAGATCGTAAAATTCACTAGGTCACTAGACCGGACCAAAATTCACCAGATTTATTGGCAATCAATTTTTGCATCGAAATTGTATTATTTTGGTACGGTAAACAAATCCTGAAAAAAAAAAATTTTTTTTTTTTTGTTTTGTTGGTTTTAAGTGTGTACAGAATATTCGTTTTTGTTTGCTTGTTGTTTTGCCTGTGTTGATAGCCGGGTGGCGTGAGCATGGCAGTCTCTATCTCTATTGTAACTATATCATATTTTGCTGCTGTGATTTGGTTTTTGGTTTTTGCCATGTTATAACGTAGGTTTGCGTTTTTCTTGCGTCTCCTTTTTTGATGTCAACGTTGTGACTTGGCATTCAAAATAAAACTCAGAAAGAAAGATTTAGCGAAAATTCACTAGGAGTGGCATTGCATTATGCGGTCAGTATTTGCTACAGGAAGACTCGTAGGTTTTAATTGTTACGTCACCTGAAGGAATTACTTATCTTTTTGCTACCTTCGCATGAACTGCGAATGAAATGTTCTAAATTGTATGAAATGTGAATGGCGGGAATTGACATCATAATGAGCTTTCCGTAGAACTGGCTTTCTCGGTAGGTTTCAACCAAAAGCTGTTTGAAGCTGGTTGCGGATACACGCCATTGCTGCGGTTTTGAGTGTTGGTAAGCTAAAGCGCGAAATCTTTTGCCGAGGAATGCAACAAGTGTTGTTTGACGTAG
Source organism: Trididemnum nubilum (assembly GCA_963965965.1). Lineage (NCBI taxonomy): Eukaryota > Metazoa > Chordata > Ascidiacea > Aplousobranchia > Didemnidae > Trididemnum > Trididemnum nubilum. The sequence continues at coordinate 18,777,845 of OZ014474.1, read as the reverse complement.
CTTTTGGCTACGTACTTCGTACTACAGCTGCAGATTTAATTTTGTCGCGAACGCAAGACGAATTACACTATTTTTATAACAATAATATTTCATAAAAACCCGAGGCTCCTTGTTGCTCAGAATCTAAAAAAATGCCAGTCTCCATCAGTAACAAAAAGATTGGAAACAAAAAAGAATAAATTTCAAATCTTGAAAGCAACTAAATTCTGTGCTAATTCAAAACGATGAAATTTTAGTAATTTTCCAGTATTTACAAGCAAAATATTGCAACGATTCTAAAATTACAGAGTGCTGCTTCAAACAGCGTAAGCAACTCATAAATATTTGGATGTTTTCAAGCCAAAAAAAAAAAACTCCGTACTTTTTCGCTTTTGCAGTTTTACGATGCTGCAAAAAAGTCTTTGCTCAAGCTGACAGAGCATTCGGAATTGGACTTCAAAATAACTTTAAAAACATGGTCGTTTAAATAGACATGAACGTTCTCAGAATTCAAGGAATAATATTAAGAACAAATGAAGCAGCAAATTGGCAAAAAACTATGAGAAGCCAGCTCAACTTAAAATTTATTGGCTCTTCTAAAAAAAGTGTAACCTGGGTAAAAGTAAACTTGCTTTGCCTCTGTGAATATGCTTGCATCGATTTTTAATTGCTAAGTTTCGTTACGCTTGAAGCACAACTTATGATAGCAAATTGACTAAAAAGCTGGGTTATATTTCTCATTCCACAAGCTAACTGTTATCGCAACGTTTCTTAATTTCACCTAAAAGTTTGTTCTGTTTACTAGAAATAAATAACCTAAACATAGAATGATTTTTCGAATGAAAAATAGTTTCTAGAAAATGAATTTTTGTGGAAATGTAATTTCTGAAAAATAAGTTTTCGGGGAAATGTGTTTTCGACCAAACGTAAGTTTTGTTTAGTAAAAATTCTGGAAAATAAGTTTTCGGGGAAATGTAATTTCGGCCAAATGTACATTCTGACAAGTGTAAATTCTGGAAAATAAGTTTTCGGGGAAATGTAATTTCGGCCAAATGTACATTCAGGCAAGTGTAAATTCTGGAAAATAAGTTTTCGGGGAAATGTAGTTTCGGCCAAATGTACATTCTGGCAAGTGTAAATTCTGGAAAATAAGTTTTCGGGGAAATGTAATTTCGGCCAAATGTACATTCTGGCAAGTGTAAATTCTGGAAAATAAGTTTTCGGGGAGATGTACTTTCGGCCAAATGTACATTCAGGCAAGTGTAAATTTTGGAAAATAAGTTTTCGGGGAAATGTAATTTCGGCCAAATGTACATTCAGGCAAGTGTAAATTCTGGAAAATAAGTTTTCGGGGAGATGTACTTTCGGCCAAATGTACATTCAGGCAAGTGTAAATTCTGGAAAATAAGTTTTCGGGGAAATGTAGTTTCGGCCAAATGTACATTCAGGCAAGTGTAAATTCTGGAAAATAAGTTTTCGGGGAAATGTAATTTCGGCCAAATGTAGATTCAGGCAAGTGTAAATTCTGGAAAATAAGTTTTCGGGGAAATGTAGTTTCGGCCAAATGTACATTCTGCCAAATGAGCATTCGGGCTAATGTAATTTCTGGCAAGTGCATGTTCAGGCAAGTGTAATTTCTGGAAAGTGCACGTTCAGGAAAATGTAACTTCTGGCAAATGCACATTCAGGCAAGTGTAATTTCTGGCAAGTGTATGTTCAGGGAAATGTAATTTCTGGAAAATGCATGTTCAGGGAAATGTATGTTCGGGATAATGTAGTTTCGGCCAAGTGTTTTTCGGGGAAATGTAATTTCTGGAAGGTGTTTTTCGGGGAGGTGTATAGGATCCCTACTATTTTCTTCTGACGTAAGTTTAGGTTAAAAAATTGACATTCATGACGCTTTTGTCTATTCAAATGTTATTTCCAAATTTCAGCTTTCTACGTTTCGCCATTTTCGAGTCATAAAACAATTACATAAACTTTGAATATTAGCATGGGCGCGCGACGCGAAATCCCAGAAAATTGACAAAGCACATAATTATCACGATCGCCGCGGCATGTTTAAAAGAAATTTACTAACCACGTAAACTTTTCCGTAGTAAAAAATTATCTGTGAGAAGCTGGGTAACTTTTTTGCGGAAAAACCCAGATGCTTTCGTCTGACAAGACGTTGAGCAAGAAAATAGCATCTATAGACGTGATAGCTCCAAAAATATTGATGCAATCAAATTTTACAAGAAACTTGATTGAGTGTCCCGGCCTAAGAGGTATTAAGTTTGGTTGAAAGCACTCTTCAAAATTAATTTCAGTGAAAATCTACATAAAATGACGTCATAAAATGATTTGATGACGTAATCACTTCGACTAATGCAATTAGTCATCTGACTCAATCTATGTAGCCACAAAATTACCTTATGAGCAAATTTGAGCCTCAAAAATTTTTTTTCAAAAAATTGAAAAAACCAATGATGACGTCATTTTTTTCTATTTGAGTCAGTCAGTCAGTGTCGGGTTATTCATCTGCCAGGACACGCAAATAAGAAAAATCCTCATTTTGAAGAGGCGATTTCTAAAAGTACTTAAGTCAGTCGAAATAAGTTTTGAGATAAACGTCCTTGAAAATTTTGAAATTGATTTAGTATACTTTAGGTTACAATTTAAAAGTTCTATCACTGTGTTTCAATACCTAAGACAATTGGAAACAAGCAAACAATTTTTTTTTTTCAAAAAGTAATATTAACTCTGCAATATTAAACAAACAAAAAATTGACTTAAGCACTTTTTCCAGGATAATGTGACTTAAGTACTTTTTGCCTACCACATATTGCTAGATTTTCCATGCTTTTTTACTATGAAGGATTTCAAGCATCATCTGAAAGTAAAAAGAGCAACAATTGATGAGTTACGTTTGCAAATATTTTACAAAAGGCTGATGGGGTCAAATGAATTGGAAGAAGGGGTCACCCATAAGGACCCTTTTTTATGTGCTTTTTGTAACTTATATGTATCCCTGATTAAGCGAATTAGCAGCGCTCATGATATATACCTAAGCGCATCACTTTTCTTGCTTTCTGACCAACAAACATTCTCTTCTCGACTCGATGCTTTATTTTTTACTGGAATAGTTTTGCTTTCATTATAATTATACTCCCCTTGATAACATTTAAAATCAGATTGGTGCTCACACGAAAGAAGACAGTGCTCACTACAATAACTGTTTAAAGAAATTTCAGCAACAAATAATGGAAAGCAAAAACTTTTAACAGCTTTACAGTTTTGAAAGTTTTTGTAATAGCAAAGCGGAAGGGTTAATATAACTGTTTTGAAACAGAGGGTTTGATTCCCGATTCTCTCGTCTAAGTGAGCGTTTGTTACAATCAAAGTGATGAAGATTAAAAACAATACATGCAAACAAAAATGCCACATGACATTACGACAGAGCACCAAACACAATTCTAAAGAAAAAGTCTTTTAAGTTTTCTGCAATAGATTCCAACGTTCATTCCATGTCCACATCATCGTCATTTTCCGACATACTTGGGCTGCATCTAAGTTTGGAATAAAATGTAACTCCTTCTGGCAAAAATACGTGCTGCAAGAGCTGGAAAATATCATTTAATTTTGCTTGTTTAATGGGAAGATACGTATGGTAAGCTCTTAGCAAACGACTCGAGCTCATTGATGCCGTCAAGCTCTCTACTTTTTTCCCTCTTTTTAATAATTGAAAGGCTGTTGAGCAGGTACCAGTCATCACATATCTACAAAAAGGCCGATGTTTCCTTCTAAACAGCATACCTCGTAGTGAAGAAATGCCAGTGGGTGCTTTTAGTAAAGGATCAAAAGCTTTTTTGTAATTTCTCACGGTAACTATCGGAGTGTGGTCTGGTTTCAAATCATCGGTTAAAGGGTGCTCCACGAAGACTATGCGAAAAGGATCATTTGGAAATGTACTTTCAATCAAGCGCACCCATTCTGAAGGTTTTACAATCTTGTCTTTCTTTCGTCGTTTTTTTTCTATATGTGCAAAATCCCGGTCGCATGGCATACGACTATGACCCGGAATGGGATAGTGAATGTATACCTCATCCAGCTTCGAATGTGCAGCTGCGTATAAATATGAAAACAGATACCTGTTCTTGTTCTGCGAAAAGCAGTTGTCGGCAAAAATGTGCAGCTTTCGAATTTTGCTGCTTAATCTGTTGATGTAGAAGTCCAGGCAACTAATAACTTCGTTTGGGCCTTTAGCTGCAAAATTTTCGCTGTATAGAAACATCCATGCATGATTATTCACATTATCATGAATACAAAAGTTATGCAGCCACAGCTGCCGTTTGTAATACTCTTGGCCGATGTTGGTTAAAGGGAGGGGGAGATTTTTCTGAAAATCCATGGCAATTACTGCAATGTCGCAATCATCCTTCATTGCTAGAGCAGATTCAGTAACTTCACATAACTGAGTATTGAATACCTCCGCTTTTCGAACGTGAAGTTCATGCTCTGTTTCAATCTTTTTTGCCTCAGCTGGGTCATTGTTTGCTTTCGCAGTTGCAAGGTTTGCTTGTTGCTTCTCGCAAGTATCACATATGTCTGTTCGCGGATAACCAAAACTTATATTGAATTCATAATTAAATATGTGCTGATAAAGAGAATATTTGCATGCATTAGCAAGATCAGGGTTTTCTTGAAGGAAAATTCGATGCATTTCTGCAATCGACATGGATGAATCAAGATACTTCTTGTGCTCATTTTTTGACCGGCTGTAATGACTTTCCCTTGCTGGAAACGAGCTGATATGCTCACGAATTCGACTTTTTATACTGTCAGCTATTTGGCTGTGGTTATCATGCTTGCCACGGTTGTCGGTCATGTCTGAGAAAAAGTTTAAAATTTTCTTTTTTAGTCTGGATTCTTTTATGCCATGGAGTCCTAAAAATGCAGCTTTGCACACTTTCACAGTTTTCTTTTTAGCACTCACAGAATAAATGTAACTGTTTCGTGGCACAGCATTTTGGGTCCTAGGTCGCCGTTGGATATTATCAGGTCTTTTCTTTTGAATACATCCTCTGAGATATCTGTTTTGGGCTTCGTGGTCTTTGATTTGGCAAAATGTTTCAAACACTGACTTTCGTTCTTCTTCAGTCAGCAAAGCATAGCAGTTGCACCGACAGAATATTGTTTGTTGCTGCCTCTCAGGTATCTGTTTTCCCGAGTATGTGAGATGTTCAATACCTAAAAAACAATCATAGACTTTATTAAAGGGCAGCTGTAGCGTATAGATTGACCTGCGTCAGCTAAGGAGGGCTTCATCGTAGATTGACACAGGTCATTAGTGAAAGTTTTAGTTTATAAAGCCCCCCCCCCTTAACTCCTAACTTATACAAAATCTTGAATTTAAGTTACAAAAAGGAGTCGGATTAATTCCATTGCATCTAACATTTTTAAATGTGTGTATCACTTGATAAAACTTATTTTAATTACGATAATTAGAGTAAACTAGCCCTAACCTTCTAAAATAAAGACAGCTGAATAATCTTAACACAGCATAGCCTACTTAGATGTACCGGTAATGCAATCCAGAAACTGAGCAAAAAACTGAAAAATCTTTAGTGCCTTTGGTGCTAATATCCAGACTATCATTTTTTTACCTAAAAGGAAGATTAACTAAAAGGAAAGCGAAAATTTATAGCTTTTTCAAATAGCGTCAAAAGTTGATAAAAAAAAGATAATAAAGTTAAGAGGAAACGGAAGCCTAAATCCATACAAACTATTCGATTTGGAAAACTATGATTTTGCGATTTTTGTAAACAAATTATGTTGTTCTCTTGTCTTTGTTGAAGTCTTTGCCATTACAAATGGAAAATATCTATAGGCCCTCTGCTCCTGTTACGACGTTACGCTTGCTCACGCTGTTACGGTGTTACGCTCTGTGATAAAGTGTGGTTTTTATTTTAAGAGCGTCTAGGAACTTCTTTACCCCAAACTTTTATAATTGATCGATCTACATAAATGCCATTTTTGGAATCGTAGAGGCAAGAATTGTCGAAATTACTATTTTATTCTGTTCCTATTTCGACATGCGTTTAGAGTCGTTTTTTTTGGCACTAAATGTCAAAAAAAAAACGTCCTCAAAAATAAGCAAGGACTTTAGCACTACCTAGACGGCAATTCATTTCCTTCTGTCTCTTCTAATAATTTTATCGCAAGCGTTGTAAACGTGCATTCGCTTGACTTCCATAGACCTAATGAAAATAAACCAGAAAACATGCTGTTTAACCTTTCCATAAGCAATAGCCAAAATTTGGTTTTGGGTCACTTAACAAAATCTTGGTTGCGCCACTGTTGTACGCTATAACCACCAGTTTTGTAATGTTTTTATTTAAGCCAACTAAAGCACGCAAGGAACAGTCAAAACTACTATCTCACCTTGAGCTTTTGCCACTTTTATTGCATTCTTTTTCCATTTGGAAGGATCAGATTTTTTCTTTTTAGGTTTTGTAGAAGTGGGAGGAGTCATTTCAATTGACACAAAAAATACAAAAAATAAACAACTTTAAAATATACCTACCTCGGGATTACTTAACATAAGACTGCTAAATCATAAATGAAGGACATCTAAAGAAAGCTTTCGTAGTTTTAATTTGAATCAGAATTTAGGCTAGAGTAATGGCATACATATAGTATTTAGCCTACTTGTGACAGTACATCCACAACTAGAAATGACAACATACCCCCTTATGCCTAGCAATTTAACCAACTAATTTCCACCACTCATAATCTAAACCCCAGCCTTGCCAAAGTTCCCATACTAGAGTTTCTGTTTACTCCTAACAATTGAAAATTTTCTAAACATACCATCAACTAATGATATTAAAGATATTTATCAACTTTAATGGCGCTAGGCCTATTAGAAAATAACCCACAAACATAGCCGAGTCTTAAAAGAATTTGAATTCGCTGTATTAGACTTTTGTTTGAAATAAACAGTAATAACTGAAGCTTTTTCCTCGACTCCCAACTGTGGTTAAAACGAGTTTGTTCAGTCGTACAGTACGACTGGCTAGATATGATGTAATAATACCTAATGTCACATGAGTGAAATCTTGCACAGCGATTGGTTGAAATCGACTTCAGTACTTTTCGTTTGCTGGCTGCGACTTAAGCACTTTTAGAATGATCAAAAGTGCAATATTTGAAATTCTTGCATGCCGCTACTCGGACTTCGGTACTTTTTCTGCGCTAACTTTTATATAAAATGACTTAGGGTATGAAAAAAAGACCGTAGCATGTGAAAACTCATTTTTTGTAAAATAGTGACTTAAGTACTTTTAGAAATCGCCTCTTCATTTGGAATACACAATTGCAAGAAAATACAACACAGCAAGGATGGCAGGACGGTACGGTACGTTGGAACGGTGCGGAACGCCTCAATTTTTGCTAAGAAGTACGGTACGCTGGTACGGTACGCCTTTTTTTGTAGTGGTACGGGTACCGTACGTTGGTACGGTACGCTTCAAAAGTTGAACTGAAGTACGGTTCAAGGTGCAAGGTACATAGTACGTAAATTCTGAACGTACCGTACTGCCATCCTTGCAGCACAGTCGTAAGGAGGCCACGAAAGAGCAAAATGCTCATGGAGTCATGGTCAACCATATTTCACACATTTTTTCTTGTAAGTCCTCAAAGAAATATATAGGTCTTCATGGTATTAATGCCATAGACGTACCCAGGGGGGCTGGATCCCCCCCACCCCCGATTGAAATGCTACCAATGATTAAAATGACACAAAAAAGACTATTGTTTCTTCAGTTTCAGTTTCTTTTAGCATCTTTGCGTACAACAGTACACGGGTAGAACAATAATTAACAATAATATTGATTCAGGCCCCCCCGGCCCCTTCAATTTAATTTTTACTAACCAATTTAAATGGGCCCACTACAATAATATTTAAATGGGCCCCCAACAATAATATTGATCCAGGGGGTGCGGTCTCCTTCAATTTAATTTTTTCCAACCAATTCAAATGGGCCCACTACAATAATATTTAAATGACTCCCAATTTAAATGGGCCCCCATAAATAATATTGACGTAGGGGGACCAGGTCCCTTCAATTTAATTTTTTCCTACCAATTCAAATGGGCCCACTACAATAATATTTAAATGACTCCCAATTTAAATGGGCCCCCATAAATAATATTGACGTAGGGGGACCAGGTCCCTTCAATTTAATTTTTTCCAACCAATTTAAGTGGGCCCTCAACAATAGCATTGATCCGGGGGGCTCGGGCCCTTCAATTTAATGTTTTGCCAGCTAATTTAAATGGGCCCCCTACAATAAAATTAAAATGGCCAACAATTTAAATGGGCTCTCAGCAAAACTACTGATCCAGGGGACCCGGGCTCCTCAATTTAATTTTTGCCAGCCAATTTAAACGTATAACCCAAGTGAAATTAAGGGTTTTTATCTTAAAATTTGCTAACTCTGGCTCTCATGTAACCTTTTTATGAATGTAATGCAATAACCAGGGACGGAATTAACACATGGCACAGTGCCAGTGGCTCCGCGCTCATATAAGACTTTTGTAGGACTTTTCCTGTATTTGGGACAATATTGCGAAAATCCCAAAGTGACAGGGGCTCAGCGCAATGTAAATCCAGCCCGGGCTATAACATGGTTAGTAGGCGTGCGGTAACCATCTATTGTACATTTTTCAATAACAATTCACCTCCCCCCCGGTTTTTGTGCAAAAAAATACTTTTGAAAGAAATTAGCTACAGTAAGGGTAATGCTCATTGAACAAAATTTTGAATTGAGAGGGCCTAGGCCCCCTGGCCGTATATGTACTCTTATAACTAATTGTTTTCATGACAAAACAAAATTCTCTAAGGAAAATTTTCGAGTGGATTGTTATTTACTGCTAAAATACTGCAGGAGGCAATGTACTTTACTTACCCCTACCTGGGCCAAATCACCTGCAAAATTTAACCCCAAAATGCAAGATTTTAAACCTGTCTTGGACTTAAATTGCAAGCAAAAGAAGGACTGAACAACCCAATTTTTTCAGTTGGCTTTCAAATGTTAAAAATCTAGTACTTTCAAATGGCTCTGAATATACGTGCGAAATGTGATCCAATGGTGTTGTTAAAACAGCTTTTTTCCCAAAAATTACGAAAAATCAACCAGCGGCTGGGGTCTTCGCCGCCAGAGCGTCAATGATACGTTAATGATACGTTTGAATTACAGTGCACTTCTTTACTCAACACACGTCTCCCGATTTAGACATTTTCACATTTTAACGATTGGTTTAAGCCCTCCCCCTTAAGTTCCTAATTACGTGCCAACACCAGGCCACGGCTTCTGACCTTCCATTCTACGATATCTTTGCCCCCACAAAAAATTCCTCTTTAATCGTTTTGTGTGCTTCTGGCCTAAAGGCTACCAGCGCGGAAGTGTAGGGAAGAGCCACCAGAACGGCAACTACTTAAAACAAGCAATGCGAAAAAGTTGTCTTCCCATCAGATTTCGAACCTGCAGCCTTTGAATTACCGGTCCACTGCTCTACCACCAGGGACGTAGTTAAGGGGGGCCATGGCCCCCCTTTTGGGTCGCCAGGATAGTATAATTAGCACAGAATAGTACGCAAAATTGTGGCATGCCCCCCCCCCCCCCTTTGTAACTTGGGCAGAAGGTTTAAGCGCACAAACTGTGGGCGAAGACGTTTGTTTTTGGTCTTCACCTGATTTTGGGCCAAAAACCGGACTAAATTTGGGTGAAGACCTTTTTTTTTAGTCTTCACCTGATTTTGGGCAGGTAAACGGATTGATTCTGGTTGGAGAAAATTTTCATTCTGGTATTTGTTATTCTCAAATTTTCTGAATTTTCTGCCCCCCTTTCGAAAATCCTGCGTACGCTACTGTCTACCACTTAAGCTAAAGAAGACATCTCCCCACATGCTTACTTTTGGCTTTTTAAACCCAGCAACTTGCTTGTACTATGATTTTAATAATTTTAAGTCAATTCTGATGTGTTTGACGTTTGCAGGCCAGAGTTTTAACGTTTACAATTAATATATTTGGACCGGTAATCCAAAGCCTGCAGGTTCGAATCCTGTGGGAAGACAACTTTTTCTCATTGCTTGTTTTATTAAGTAGTTGCCGTTCTGGTGGCTCTTCTCTACGCTTCCGCGCTGGTAGCCTTTAGACCAGAAGCACGCAAAACGATTAAATATTAAAACTCTGGCCTGCAAACGTCAAAAACATCATAATTAACTTATTATTTAAAAAGAAAAAATTCCTCTTTCGAACTTTCTGATGAAGTCATTGCATGTGATTTGTAGTCACCCCCCCCCCCCCAATCAAAACTCCTGGCTACGCCTATGATTGATACACTATGCATTCACAGTTCTTTTAACACACAGCAGAGTAATGTCGAAGAACAATCTCTTTTTTTTGCAATTGCCAACATGATGTGAATGGATTTCGGCTTCGAACATATTTATGTTCAAGTACAACATTCAATTTTTTACGTCATGCACCGCTTCACAATAAATCACTACAATTTTTAGTGTATTTTTTTAAGGACAAATTATGCAGAAGAAACAGACCTTGCTTCTGCTAACCCAACCCCAAAATGCAAATAACTTATCACAATGTGCTGCTTTGTAAGAGTTAGATTTTCAAGCAATCACAAACAAAAGGATTATTTGTAACAGTATATCAAAAATTAGAAAAACATGCCTAATAATATCTTGTAAACTATTGAATTAGTTCTGCCTATATAAATATTGTTTTCGCTCTGGGTAAATTGTTTATCTCTGTCCTTTAACTCACCGACCCCCTAATCCACTTGGTCCCCTTCCCCATTTTATTTTATTAATTCTTCATCCTTGTCTATTAGCCCACTTTGTCCCCTGTCCAAAGTTAATTCCCCCCTTTTTTTTCGGGGTTGCCATGGTCACAATTGCAATTATTTTTCGCAATCATATTTTGATTTTAATTTTATGGGCTAGTTTACTCAGATTTTAAATTTCAGTTTGCAGGCCAGCTTAGTTTAACTTTTGAATTTCGGTTTGAACGTCAGCTCTGCCGATGAGCGTTGGTACTACGCGAAACTCGAGTCCAGAGCGGTACGTGGAGAAAAAAATTAGGTCTGCCTTTTTAGCAGCTGAAGTTACGAGATGAAGACGATAGCCTATACCCAGAGGTGGAATCGAGGACACAAGGCTCGAGGCCAAGGCCAAGGACACAAAAAAATTCGAGGCCAAGGCCAAGGACAGCCTTTTCGAGGACATACCCTCTCGAGGCCAAGGACAGGAATGCTCGAGGCCAAAGCAAGACACAAGAACCAAGAGACCTAGAACACAGCCGCAAGTGTTCTCCAAAAAAAAAAAGGCTTTCAAAAAAGTTTTTCAGGTAATCTCTAATTTATAGGCGTGGCCAGAATTTTTGATTTGTAGGGGGCCCAAACCACAAATCACAAGCAATGACGTCATCAAACATTTTCAAAAGAGGAACTTTTTGTGGGACAAAGATTTCATAGGATGGAAGATCTGAAATCGTTGCCGGTTGGCACTTAACCAGGATTTTGCAAAGGGAGAGGGCTTTTGAGTAATGGTTGAAAAGTGCAAATATCTAACTTTGTAGACGTGTTGAGATAGCTAGTGTATCTCAAACGTATCACAGACGGGGTCAAGGGGCGGAGCCCCCAGCCGCCAGAGGCTTTGGGGGTCTAGGGGCAAAGCCCCCAGCAGTTAGGCAATTTTTTGTAAGTTTTTTGGAAAAAACAGCTACGAGCGTATTTTAATATCATTGAATCACATTTCGCACGAGTTCAGAGCCATTTGAAAGCACTAAATTTTTGAAATTTGAAAGCCAATTGAAAAGATGAAATTGTTTGATGCTCCTTTTACTTGCAATTTAAGTCCAAAATACGTTTAACATCTTACATTCTTGAGCTAAATTGTAATTGTGAGTGATTTGGTCCAGGTAGGGGGAAGTAAGGAGCATTGTTTCTTGCTACATTTCAGCAGTAAATAATAATCCACTCGAAGATTTTTCTTAAAGATTTTTGTTTTGTCATGAAAATAACCAGTTATAGGTGCATATAGGCCAGTTATAGGCCAGGGGGCCAGGCCCCTCAATTGAAGTTCAATGGTTTGCTCAATCAGCATTTTCCATGGCTAATTTTTTTAAAAGTATTTTGTGCGTAAAAACTGGCGAGGTGGAGGTGAATCATTGAACTGTTATTGAAAAATGGTGCAATATAAGGTTACGCCTACTAACCATGTTATTGCCGGGCCGGATTTCCATCGCGCTGGGCCCCTGGCACTTTGAAAATTTTCGCAACATCTTCCTGCCAAATATAGGCTACGATAAAAAAAAAGTCTCACCATCTGAGCACGAGGTTTTGGCACTGTGCCATAGAACAAATCCGGCTCTGGTTGTTGCATTACGTTTATAAAAAGGTTAAATGAGGGCCTAGATAGCAACTTTTAAGAGAAAAACCCTTAATTTTACCCGGGTTATACATTTAAATTGGTTGGCAAAAATTGAACTCAGGGAGGCCCGGGCCCCTGGTTTTCCATATTGTTGTTAGTTACTGTTGTAAGCAAAAAATGCTAAAAAGAAACTGAAACTGAAGAAAAAATGAGATTTTTTGTCACATTTTTGTCATTGGCGAAATTTCAATTGGGGAGGGGCCCGGGCCCCTTGCCTCCCCCTGGCTACGCCAATGCTCCAATTGAGAAAAACAAAAAAGATATTCGCAAATTTTCCGCCAGGTTTCTGGTGTTTTACAACAAAATTTCAACGGTTCAAAAAATAGTGCTCTCCTCGAGCCAAGGACAGAGCAATTTTCGAGGACCTAAGGCTTCGAGGCCAAGGACTTGAGGCTTCGAGGCCAAGGCCAAGGACTTGAAAATGTGTCCTCGAGGACGTCCTCGACGCCAAGGACGTCCTCGAGGACTCCACCTCTGCCTATACCACTGTTGTAAACCACCGGAATTGGCTGGATGATTCACCACCTTTAACAACATTCGCGTCTCTTCGCCATATTGAAAACAAAATCTACAGAGCTCCGAATGTCTTGCCAATTAATTATGGCACAAGTCAATGATTTGCGATGAAGCAGTTAAATTAAGAACTAAGTCAGCTACGTAACGAAGTGTGAAACCGTCAAATGCAAGACAAAAGGTGTTGGTTGTTTAGCTTGGTTTCGGGTTTATACTTCATAGAGCATTTTTCTTTGTAACGGAATAAATTTTGTAATTCTGAACCGGAGAGCTTTTTCAATTTAAACTAACTAAAATAATCAATTTTGAAGATTCAGCAAATTTAAAGGGAATGTAATGGCTTGATTATAAGCGTAGGCATGTTGAGCTTTGCAGCTAAAAATACGAGAAAATTTTGGGGGTACGCGAGCGAATTCATAAATTGGCCAAAGGGTACCCATTAACAGAAAGTTTGGGAAACCCTGTTTTGAGTACCCATCAACAGAAAGTTTGGGAAACATTGTTCCATAGTATACCTGATGGATTCTGTTCTTAAAGATTTTTGCTGGATTCTTTTTTCTAGTTTGGTCCGCCGAATTTTTTTTTCTTCTGGGCAATGTCGGATCATTTTTATTTTTTATTTTGAAGCCGGCATGTGCATTGCTTATGCATAGTTTTTTCTCCCGATACATTTTGACATTCTTCCTTTTTTTGAGAAAATGTTTGAAGAGTTGCAACTGACCCTTGTTTATGCCAGAGTTGTAAGTCGGGCCGGGCTTTTCGGGTGGGTTCGGGTTCGGGCCGGGTTTGGGCCTAAAGTTGACAAAAATTGCGGGCTTAATTCGGGCTTGAAACATATTTTTTGTCTTAGGTGCACAAAAGCATATCAAAATAACTTGGCAACTTAATGCTAAATTTTTCAGACCTAACTTAACTTTCGGGAGTTTTCGGGCATGATTTGAGCTTCAAATAAATTTTGGGGTTCGGGCTTATATTTTCGGGTTCGGGCCGGTTTCGGGCCTGAACTAGTCGGCCCGTTTACAACTCTAGTTTATGCTATTGTGACTGAAAAAAAAATGGTATGATCTAGCGTTACTTTTCTTTATTTTGTTTGTATATTTTTTTTATTGCCCTATCCCCTCACCTTTTTTTACGTCTCTTTAACAGCTACAACAGGAATTAATTTTTTTTTCAATTTTTATTCAACGACCAAGCAATGTAAGCATCGAATTTCGTGAACAGTATTGATGAACTTTTGAATCCATCCGATTGAGTCTTAGCACCGTGAACAAAATATACGATACTTCAGCGTTACAGATTTCGTCTGACAGTTTAATGTGAAACATGCTTTATTGGAACAACCGACGCTCACGCCGCATGTTCCTTTGCTTTTACTCGGACATTTTCCAACTAACGAGTGCGAAATTTCACACTTTTGCTTATAACTCGAGAATGGTTAGGTCTAGCTACATGAAATTTTGACAGTAGTTTGAGATTAATGAGTTATATGTTTGTATCAAATTTCGAGGCAATAGGTCGTGTGACTTTGGTTTTAGAACCCGAAAACCGCCCCGCAAGTTTGGCGTAAAAAGCGGTCTCAGTCAAAAACGGCTTAAGTACGGCAAAAAATATTTTATATGGTTGTATGTCTCAGGATACTCTTTCATCCCAACCAACCCACTTTTGGCCGCGATGAGGTTCATTTCTTTTTTTTTCTTCCTAATTTTTGTACGCTCTTCTTCTCCTAAACCACAGAATATCGAAATCTAATTTTTGTGTAAAGTTGTTAAACTGCAAATGCAATTTTTTCTCCTGAAATTTTTTGGGGCAACTCCATCGGGAACCCCCCAAAATGGGGCCCAAAACATCCATTTTTTGAACGGCTGAGGCTAGAGTGCTACTTTTTTTTTGCTATCAGTAGATATTTAACACACAATAATTTTGACATAGTTTGGGGGTGCCATCCCCCCGGAAACCCCCCAAATAGACCCCCCAAAAATCAATTTTTTGAATGGCTCAAGCTTGGATGCTAGTGTTTTATGATATCAGCAGATATTTAACAGACAAATATTTTGACATAGTTTGGGAATGCTACCCCCCCCCCCCCAGGGACCCCCCAAATAGAATCCCCAAAAATCAATTTTTTGAACGGCTCAACTTAGGGTGCCAGTTTATTTTAATCAGGGACGCAAATGTTTGTTGGGCATTGGGGGGGGATAATTTGCAATTTTACCCCAATTTTGCCCTATTTTTAACATTGGGGGGGATGAACCTCGACCACCATTTTTTTCAGGCGAACAAATTAAGTGAAGAGCAAAAAAAATAGGTCTTCACCAAAAATGGAACACTTTTTTTCCCCGAATTCAGGTGAAGACCAAAAAAAGGTCTTCACCAAAAATGGATCCAGGCGCGTAGCCAGAAATTCGCAATGGGGGGTCTAATTTTGGGGCTGGGGGGCGAAGCCCCCAGCCGCCGGAGGCACGGGGGTCTGGGGGCGGAGCCCCGAGCGCTCGAAAATTTTGCATTTTTTTGCAAAAATAGCTTAATTTTAGAGCTATTTTAATATAAAATGTTTTTAAAACGTAGCATAGAAATTGGCAGCGTAACATGATTCAACTGGTTGCATTAATGGGCTATGTGGGAGGTGGGTAATGACACCATTGTAGTTTTCTTGTTTACATGCTGGTAAATCACAAAATTCTGTTATTCAATAAAACTCACTCAAAGTAATGTATTTTGTTAATATTTTATAAAGAAAAATAATTGGGGGGGCTAACGGAAAGATATTTGAGAGAAGTGATGGGTAATTAACTAATACTGAATAGCCTCCCCCCCTTCCTCCTTATTTCTGAGTTTATAATATATTTGTTGATAAAACTTATGTTTGGCATTTTTACATTTGTGATCAAATTTGATTGCTTATTTTTGGGCATTTTTCGAAGTTTCCATTGATTTGTGACTTTTATTTTTGACAAATCAGCCCCCCTGAATATATATGTTTCAAAAGATGCTTTCAATCACTCTTTAGTCCATTTCAGCACAAACAACAGTCTCAGACATAGCCGTAGGAGGCGGGGGGGGGGGGGGGGGGGGGTGCCCCCTCCTCATTTGGCTCAAAACGTCAAAAATTCGGGCAAACAGTTGTTTTATGTGGGCACACCAGTGGCGAAAAACCGTCTCAATTTCAGTGAAGACCTTCTTTCTTTTTTTTTTGGAGAACACCTCTTAATTTGGACAGAAAAACCGATTGATTTTTCGTGCAAACTCAATGCATCAAGTCATTTTTCGGGCAAAAGTTTGGTGCCCCCCCCAAATCATATTGAGCTCCTACGACCGTGGTCTCAGAAAAGATAAAAACGTGGTATTTTCCTTATTCTGCATTTTGGTTGACAGGCCAATGGGGGAAAAGTTATAGCCCCCCCGCCCCCCCCCCCTGGCTACGCTACTGAATGGAACACTTTTTTCCCCGAATTCAGGTGGAGACCTGCGCGCAGATGCACACCAGAGTCAAATTATTGGAGGGGATGCAGATGTAAACCATACTCAAATTATTGGGGGGGATACAGTCAAATTATTGGGGGGATATATCCCCCCATCCACCCCCCGGGTTTCGGCACCCCTGATTTTAATATCAGGAGATATTTAACTGACAAATATTTTGACATAGTTTGGGGGTGCCAACCCCCCCCCCCCCCGGGGACCCCCCCAAATCGACCCCCCAAAAATCAATTTTTTGAATGGCTTAACTTAGGGTGCCAATCTGTTTTGATATCTGCAGATATTTAACAGAAAAATATTTTGACATAGTTTGGGGGTGCCATCCCCCCCCGGGGACCTCCCCAATTGGACCTTGAAAATCAATTTTTTGAACGGCTCCAACTTAGGGTGCCAGTCTGTTATGCTATCCGGAGATATTTAACAGACAATTATTTTGACTCTACTTTTCTGGAGGTTCCATAATCAGATATTTTTGAATAATAGCTGATTTTGCGGTAGACAAAAAGTACTTTTGAGCGTCACAGCATTAGCTTTACGTCGGTCGATCACTGGGTTTGCTGGCAAACTCACATCTAGTTTATAAATAGTGCTTAAAATAAACATTAATCGGCCATGTGTTACTGCTGTGACATAGAATTTTAAGTATTTTAGGATATGGCAGGCGCGTAGCCAGGATTTGGAAAAGGGGGGGGGGGGCTATTTTGAAAGAGTGAGAAAAGTGCAAACGACCTTGACCCAAATTTTCATTGTTCTTGAATCAGTTTCACACGGTTTGTCCGAAAATTCAGACGAAATTTCTCGGAAAGCTCGAAAATTCGAAGGTTTTTTCCGCCCAAAATCAGATGGTCTCCAAAAAAAAAAGGTCTTCGCCGAAATTGAGTCTGATTTTTCGGCCGAAATCCGAAATTCAGAGGTTTTTTCCGCCCAATATCAGGTGGTCTCCAAAAAAAAAAAAAAAAAAAAAGGGCTTCACCGAAATTGAGACTGATTTTTCGGACAAATTCGCAAATTCATACGTTTGTGGGGGGCTGTTTTCCTATGGGGGGGACTACTTTCAATTTTTCACAAAAAATCGGCCTCAAAAGCACCAAAAACGTGCGATTTTGCATACTTCACAAGCCAATGGGGGAGGCTCGAGCCCCCCCCGCCCCCCTGGCTACGCTACTGGGATATGGCCGAATTTACGATTTGAACCAAAGCTAAAAACCCGTCAAAGTATACAATAGCAGGAAATGGACGATGAGAATTTTAAAAAAGCGTAACTTTTCAGATCCGCTGAGCTATGTAAGCTGCTTTAATTGCTCTTGGTAATTAGGTACCAATTAAGGCCAGGCTATCTACAAAAGTGTTACTTTACAATCAAATTCTTTAAATATGCCCACTGAAGGAATTATACGTTGATTTACGGTAACCAGTGGTGCCGGAACGGAGGGGGGGGGCAGGGGGGCAGTACTGCCCTTTGCATTTCAGTACGATAGTAACGAAGCAAACGTTTGCTAATCTCAAAGCTCGCTTTTCCAAAGCAGGATAAATTTAATTGTTTATGAACAATAGATCTAACAGTTAATTTAAGGGTTTGTGAACAATAGACCGACAAATGACCCAATTGTGCACTACAGCATTTAACACAGTAAAAAGTTAGTAGCAACTTGCAGAGTTGCAGTAGGCTATACTACACTGTACGTTATTTTTGCTAGCTCGTGAAAGCTGATCAATTGGATGAAACTTAACTCATATCCTCCTAGCGTCAGTTTAAACTGATGGCACGCAAAAGCGTACGGAGTTACAAGAAGCATTTGAGGAATTAAAATTTAGTGGTTTGTCAACCAACAGAGCCCTTTCTAGAAAGAAAACGTAATAAAAATTTTTGTCGATTCAAATCACGTTGCAGTACAATTTTCATTTTCTAAAAAAATATCTTTCATTATCAGCAAAATTACTCTCCATTGTATGATTTCTAAATAACGTACCGATAAAATAAAAGAGCAATCTTGTGGAATATACAGTATTTGGTTAGCCTGTGAGCTGTGACAGCCGACTTAGTTCTACTAGTTTAAACTTACGCTACGAAGATATAGAGTGCTACAAAATTTCAAATTAAGAACTCAAGGATCAAAGTCTTTAGGCCTCTGGCCAGTGCCGTCACTACGGGGGAGTAGGGTGTAACATTTTGAACCTCATTTTTTAAAATTGGTTTTGGTTAGCAATTGTCGTTTGTGAAATGACCCAACTTGAAGAAAGAAAAAAAAATTTGTTTAAGCGGCCCACACTCCCCTTTTTTGTTTTGGCCCCCCCGTGACCCCCCAATTTTTAATATCTCCACTTCTAGTGATCATAGAGCTCTAATTTTGGTGTCAAAAGTTGCAAAACACCAAAGTTTATATATCTAACTTCTTAACACACCATAGCCTTAAAACCTTTAGTTTTACTGTAAAGCAAGAAAAAAGGTTTTTGAGGGCAAATTTTGCCATTTTGTGCCATTGTTTGTATAAGTTAATGTTTTCAAATGGGCAACTTACAGTTGCTATAAAATCTCACATGCAAATGAATCTTGTGCAATTTGCATTCTTTGTTATTTCAGCTTGTTGATACCGCTTATGAATAGTTTAAAAGTAGAATTACAACACCTACAGAAACATAATTAACTCTGTATGGAGATATATTGAAAAAAAAAAAAAACTGGCTGTTTTAACATGAGCTTTCCTATGTGATCAAAACAAACTAAAAACTACCAAGATAATCAACCCTGGAGAAGAGTTAGAGGTGGGACTATAAAAGATTTTTACAAAGAAAAAAGGAGTAACTGATATGTATAAGTGTTTGATGAGCTGTTGTTGTTAGCCTATTAATATGAAGTAATAGTAGCTCCAATTTTTATAGAGTGGTAATAATCTACCAATGCAGGTGTAAGGGAGCACTATTTTCAAAATAAAGTTCATTAACGCAAAAAAAAAAAGTTTAAACTTATGTGTTTTGCAGAGATTTTAGCGAGTTAGTTTTGAAAATCTTTAGCTAGAAATATCAAGATTTGATTGTCAACTGCGATGTCACGTCAGAATATTCTAAATAAAGTTAGCGTGATGGAAAAGCTGACCAAACTACGTTCCCTACCAACGCTGCAAAATGTTATGCAAGGATATTACTGGAGACAGAATGAGCTTAAAGCTGGAAAGGGACTTAATTATTATCCAACTATATCTGAAGCAGCAAGCTTGTTGGAAAGTGACATACGTCACACTTGGATTTTTGCTAATTTGAAAAATACTTTGCTGTCATCACGAAAAATTTGTGAAAAAAATTAAACCAGTATAGCCTACAGCTTCTTTCCAACTTAAAGGCACAGCCAAGGCAAGAAAGTCATCCCTTAGTTATTTGAAAAAACTTGCCGATTTTGAAAAGCAATGTCGTCAGCTTTTTGACGTTTGTGCATGCAAATGTAAATTTTTATTTGATGCTACTGTGGAAGAGGAAAACACTCCTTGCTCGGATCATTGGAGAACTAAAGTAATTTGCTCCTGCCCAATATCTGCCCTAATTCATCCAAGGGAATTAAAGTTTTTACTTGATCAACGTTCAGAACGTCGCATGAGAATTGGAGGTGTTGATGTAGCTGTAAGTCAAGACAACATGAAAAGATTTCACCGCAACAGTAGCCAAAAACGAGCTCGCGTAAAAGTGGCTCCGATAGAAAACATAGACAACCTGATTACTTCATCTGAAAATGAATCTTCAAGTCAATCACCAAGCAAATATGAACAATCAAGCGAAACAGAGGAAGAATGTGCTGGGCCATCTCACCTTGTAGGCTCTGATGTCTGTAAACTTACAGATAAAAAATTTGTTAGCTTACGGTCAACAAGTAGCATCTTGCAAGATGCTACAGGTCCCTTTCCAGCTTTAAGCTCATTCTGTCTCCAGTAATATCCTTGCATAACATTTTGCAGCGTTGGTAGGGAACGTAGTTTGGTCAGCTTTTCCATCACGCTAACTTTATTTCGAATATTCTGACGTGACATCGCAGTTGACAATCAAATCTTGATATTTCTAGCTAAAGATTTTCAAAACTAACTCGCTAAAATCTCTGCAAAACACATAAGTTTAAACTTTTTTTTTTTGCGTTAATGAACTTTATTTTGAAAATAGTGCTCCCTTACACCTGCATTGGTAGATTATTACCACTCTATAAAAATTGGAGCTACTATTACTTCATATTAATAGGCTAACAACAACAGCTCATCAAACACTTATACATATCAGTTACTCCTTTTTTCTTTGTAAAAATCTTTTATAGTCCCACCTCTAACTCTTCTCCAGGGTTGATTATCTTGGTAGTTTTTAGTTTGTTTTGATCACATAGGAAAGCTCATGTTAAAACAGCCAGTTTTTTTTTTTTTTCAATATATCTCCATACAGAGTTAATTATGTTTCTGTAGGTGTTGTAATTCTACTTTTAAACTATTCATAAGCGGTATCAACAAGCTGAAATAACAAAGAATGCAAATTGCACAAGATTCATTTGCATGTGAGATTTTATAGCAACTGTAAGTTGCCCATTTGAAAACATTAACTTATACAAACAATGGCACAAAATGGCAAAATTTGCCCTCAAAAACCTTTTTTCTTGCTTTACAGTAAAACTAAAGGTTTTAAGGCTATGGTGTGTTAAGAAGTTAGATATATAAACTTTGGTGTTTTGCAACTTTTGACACCAAAATTAGAGCTCTATGATCACTAGAAGTGGAGATATTAAAAATTGGGGGGTCGCGGGGGGGGGGGCCAAAACAAAAAAGGGGAGTGTGGGCCGCTTAAACAAATTTTTTTTTCAAAAAATTTTTTTTCTTTCTTCAAGTTGGGTCATTTCACAAACCATGATGACTAGCCACTAGATAAGTTGGTCAGAGTGTTACACCCTAACGGGGGAGCCAGGGGGGCCGTGCACCCCTAACGGATACTTGTGCCCCCCCTTTAGGTTTACTCAAAATACTGTTTTTAGAACATTACTTAGTGACAAGGCAACACACAATGACGGAAAAAGGAATAATTACGTTCAAACATAATTCTCCTTTGACGTTTTCTCGATTTTTTGCAAAATTGCATGCAACCAACTGCTGTGTCACATAAACCTGACGCAATATTCCGTCTTAATAACACGCCTTTACGGATGTGTCGCCAAAGATAGATGTAAGCCTGCAGAATCTGATACATTTTTTTCAAAGACCAGCTGTTTTGATTTTTAGAGCACACTCAAGATTTTGAGGTCGCAGTCAGTGGCACAACCAAGGTGAAGGTGCTTAAGCCCCCTCAGCCAACTCACTTGTAAAATTTTACCTTAAAACGCAAGCGTTTAAACGTATTTTAGACTTGACCTGAAGTAAGAAGGGGGTTGAAGGTGCTAAGCAATTTAATTCTTTGAAATTACTTCAAAACTTTAGCTATTGAGTTATTCATATGGCTTCAAAAAGTGTGAAATGTGATTAAAATGGGGTTAAAATCGCTACTTTTTTGCTGCAAAAATCGCCTAGCGGCTGGAGCTCCACCCCAAGCCCCGTTCACAGTCACTAAATATTTAGAACTGTGCCCCCCTAAGCGAGGATTGTGCCCCAAAGAAAGTAACAGGCTCGGTGCCATTGGAGTGCAGTTCGAGGCTTGAGACCCCCAAAATACTGATCATCACCCCAGAATTCGTGAGCAAGAACCGTTCTTTCGCAGATTCTGCGGTGAAGAATTTTTTTTTTTGTTTTTATGGTCGTCACTCACGAATTCGAGGGAACAAAGTTTTTGTTCCCCCCAAAACAAATATTTATGCCTCCCCAGTCGCGCTACTCTGGCGCCAGACATTCAAATTTCTAAGTTTGTTTGTTGCCCTAGTTGGAACGAATGACGCTGACGTTTCCAGAGGCGAATCCAGGTGATACGGAGCCCTGCTCAAACCGGATTAATATAAAAAAAACTTGTAACACATGAAATTCATTGCAGTAACTGGAGAAAGATCCATTTCTTGTCCAGACCTAACAGCAAAATACTCGTTGGGGATGGAAATGTGAGATGTGGTGGAAACAAACATTTTCTTCAAAATTATCTTGTTTTGTAAATGCAGACGAATTGGTTTAAAATTTGTGATTTTTTATTTTAAGGTTTACCAGCTTGTTATAAAAAGGCTATAGTTTTACCACTAGCCACCGCCCTCATAGCCAATCTGCTCATTTACGCAGCCGGTTAAATCATGTTTTAGCACTGCTAATTTTTATGCCACAGTTTAAAAGCATTAATTTTTGCTACAATAGGCCTAAAATTAAGTTATTTTTGCACAAAAATTGCAAAATCTCCGAGCGCTGGGGGCTCCGCCCCCAGACCCCCTTGCCTCCGGCTGTTGGGGGCGTTGCCCCCAAACCTCCGATGGCATCTTGCAGTAAAGACTGCTCTTATTTAATTGATAATTTGTTTGTTGTTATTTTTTACTGCATATTCGATGTACTCAGTACTTTGGCTTTGGTGAAGTGTTTAATTGTTTGACAGTATTTCTGCAATGTTGGTGGTAATGACTGTGCGTACAATATTGAAAGTGCCCCTTGAAAAAGCTGCCCCCCCCCCCTTGCCTTTTTGACGTTCCGGCACCCCTGATCAGTAACGTCCAATGCTTTGTAATGGCATTTTGACGTCCAATCGTTTTGGCGGAAAAAGCTATGACGTAGATGCAATCCATCAATAGCAAAGCATAAACTTGCTTAAGACGTTGAACAAACACTTAAACAGCTTTTCTTTTTAATAACAACAAATTGCAAACTCATTAGAAAGTTATCGGTTCAGTTTAGTTACAGAATTTAATTGTATATTTGGGGGTAGAAGCTTTTCGATGCAAATTGCAAACATAGGATGCATTTTTCGGCTAGTGATTTTGGCCATAATAATGGATTTGCGGCGGTTATCAAATCCATAATAACAATGTAAAACTTTTGTTGCAAGTTTCACGTTTCTTTCTACGCTCTGTGAGTGGGACGGAAGATCTGGAAGCTTAAGTAAACTGCTGTTTGCATGGCACAACACCAGATCTTTCGTGGGTATATCCAGTACTTAAATTGTAAAATTTTGCATGGGGGGACGCTTTTGCAGCCTTGACCAAACGCATTTGGTATGCGAAAGTACTTTACTGTAGTGAAAATTACGTAATTCCGTCGCCGAATTTGAATAAACACCAGAAAAAAGGTCTTTGCCGGAAATTGAAGTGTTTTTTCGCTAAAATTAGATGAAGACCAAAAAACAGGTCTTCTCCGAAAATTGAAGTTGTTTTTCGCCATAATTAGGTGAAGACCAAAAAAAAAAAAAAAAGATCTTCGCCGGATATTGAAGTGGTTTTTCGCCAAAATTACGTGAAGAATTAGGTCTTTTTTGTCTGATCATCCAGCGCTTAAATCTCAATGGGGGGACACCTAAATCTCGATGGAGGGACGCACAATTTAAGTACTGGGTATATCCTTCGAAAGCGGTGGCTCTCCACAGAGATACCCTTCATCCACAAGATTGTACCACTCTTTTGCTTCCCAGCTGATGGGAGGGATTTTCTTTTCCGTCTTTATTTCCTTGCTGATTATGCGTGCAAAAGTAAAAATGTGAAATTATATCTGTCGCTATTTTTTATTGCGCAATACGATTAAAAACCGAATCCTAAAACTTTGGTACTTTTTGGTTCTGGTTTGCTTTTACTGATTATGGCATGTTGTTATTTAAATACTAATGTAAATCACAGTATAGTTCTACAAAAATTATATCACATTTATCACGTAAGTGCAGTATAAAATGAACTTTATTAATTTTATTTCTATCCAATCTGTAGTTACAGCATTTTAATTTTTTTATTTTTTAGTATGCTTAGAGTTAGAACAATTCTAATGTTGTCTTGCATTTTCTTTACATGGTGACTGTGAGTTTTGTGTATACACTGTACGAAGTGTACATATGTTTGCAACACTTTGTTTTAATTTTGCGTAAAATTTTTTATCATAGAAAGTAGCAGACTGAGAAAATCTAGAAGCTGTTTTTTTTAACCTTAACTTGGTGAGGTGGCAGTAGACTTAGATGACCTTTCGGTCCTTCGCTGTCTTCTCACCAAGTGACTAAATATCGCTTTGACTCTGCAAGTTTGTGTGTTTGGTTTTAAAGGAATTGCATATTTCGATGCTTTGGTGATAGACCTAGAGGAAGTTGCAGTTTTTTTCTTGTGATATGACGTCACTTGGTAAATAAATAAATATGATGATGATGATGATGAAAAAATCTGCAAAATTTACCGATTCTTGCTCCTCAGGTGTATGATTGTCTGCAGTCCCAAGTTTCTGACGATGGAATCTTCATCTTTTGTCAATGCATACAGAAAGTTTTCTGACAATAAGCAAAACGAGTTTTCTTGCAGGTTTTGCTTTGCTATGGTTTTTACGTCTTGAAATGAAAGTAGATCAATACGAGACAAATTCTGAAACAATATTCTAGGAGATTCGTGAAATTTTAGATGAAAACTTTATCTCAAACCACGAATGCACATAAACCTTTAATATGTAGTAAAGGTCTACAAGACAATATGCTTTCCATGTTCTGGCCACGCCGAAATTACGCCAAGCAGACGCATCGTCACGTAAAGCAACTTTTTCACTTTAGAACTTTGCAAACTTTATGCCAACTCAAAAAAACTACACAGCGTCGCCAAGTGAAAATGGAGTCCAGCACGTTTTGCAACCAGCTGATGTCTGTGCAGGCGCGCATCCAGTGTTCGGAGTTCCTCGCTCAGCTTTGGTGTCTTCAGTTTACCGCCTTTTAGTGTTGTTTTGCATTTTTTTTTTTTGGAAATAATGCAAATGCTTCATTGACAGTTGACTCGGATGACCTGTTTGGTCCTTGGCAAGTGAATATATGTTTCTTGGTTAACTGTACAGACTGCAGAGCATGCGCGTAGCCAGAAATTTGCAATGGGGGACTGTTACAGGGATCTGGGGGCTGAGCCCCCAGCGTTTGAAAATTTTGTGTTTTTTTTTGGCAAAAATAACTTAATTTTAGGTCTATTTTTGTAAAAATTGATGCTATAAAAACGGTGTTTAGAAATTAGCACTCCAAAAACATGATTACATAATTTGTATAAATGAGCTATGTGGACGGTAGCTTTGGCTAGAATTTAGTTCTCTTATATTTACAAGCTGGAAGATCATAAAATGTTATACCCGTAGTTCAATAAAACTCACAAGGAGTAGTCTATTTCGTCTCGTCCTATATTCTATGAAGAGCGATATAATTACGGGGGTTCATGGAAACTTGAGAAAAGTGATTGGTAATTACTAATACCGAATAACCCCCCTCCCCCCTATTCCTGAGCTTAAATATTTTTTGATGAAACATATGTTAAGGCTTTTTCAATAAGCGATCAAATTTGATAACCAATTTTTGGTCATTTTTCAAAGTTTTTTTTCTGATCTATTGAGTTTTACAGTAGGCCAATTTTGGACAAATTAGCCACACCCCTCAATAAACGTTTCAAAATATGCTTTAAATCATTTTTTGCGTTTACGCAAGTGAAAAAACAGTCTCAGAAGTGCTAAAAACGTGATATTTTTCGTACTTTGCATTTTGGTTGGCAGGCCAATGGGGGGGAGACTATAGCCCCCCCCCCCTGCTACGCCACTGCTACAGAGTGTAAACTATAGAGTGATTATTGTGTTTGCATTATTTGCTTGTTTTGCATCAACATAGGAGATGAGTGTGGGAACGAAGATTATTTTATTTTCTTCGATAGTTAATTCTTTATAACCATTGAGCTTGAGACCGAGGCGGCACCTGCCAAGACCTAGGCAGAGACTTCAAACAGTTGGTCTAGAGACCGAGGCCGGCTTTGAAACCTCCAGCTTTGCTTTGAAATTTCATCTTTAAAAACTGCAAAAGTTGTTTTGTGCAAAAATGCGGCTTTTTTTATTGGTGCAGCGTCTGACGATATGCTTAGCCTACTTTGTGCCAAACTTTTCGTTAACAATTTATTCCGATTGCGAAAGAAAAGAATGCCTTATCTATACAAGCACAACAACTTAATTACTGATTATCTTGAGTTTTGCCAAACTCAGCTTAACTTTTCGCACATGTTGAGCACGTGATGACTTGGCCATAATTCCTTCTTCTCCTTCTGGAGTTCCAAATATTACATGCACGTACTTGTAGCAAACTTTGCATTTATGACTACCGCAGACTGCTTTGTTGCAGACATATGGCATTCTATAAATAATAGAAAATAACAGCGTAACCGAATATCTGATCAATGTCAGTATAATGATGTTGAAGTCTATTAAATATGAAGTAATAAAACAAGCTAAACTGATGAGCCTTAATACTTTGCGGCATTCATGTCTGAATTAAGATATTATTTTTTCATACGTTTTAACAGTTTCAACTTTCAACGTCTGCTATAGGCAACTAGTGCTATTAGAAATTATTTTGTAAGTCAGTAGTGACCATCAAAGGATATTTCTGCACATCTAGCTTAATGGTTCATCGATACAAGAGTTTTTGTGGGGGCTGGGAAGTTTGGTTTTTGACTTGCGACCAAAACAATCAAGAATAGTTTGAAAATATTCTCGCCAAGCTTCAGCTTTCGATGCCCTATCGGTTTTCGAGATATTACGGAACAAAGAAAAAAAATTCCCCTTAGTTCAGTGTTGCCAAAGTGCCAACGCTGTGATAAACATTATCTTCTACTTACTTTGACTTTTAGAAGCTTCTAATTAGCAGCAGTGATCGACATTCTGGCATTATCGCTGGTACAAAAATACTTTTGAGGTAGTAAAATAGCTATTTATAAGCTGTTTATGAGGTAGTAAAATAGCTATTTATAGGCTATTGCTTATACCGACAAGTTATTTCTTCATTTAAATTAGCTGAAATTCTCAGCAGCTCCCCGACCCCTTTTACTTTTCACTGGATCCATAGCGCTTAGTCAAAATTTCGATTTCGCCCTGGAATTTACCCCCACTTTGAAAATGGTTCCGCCATCCATCACCGTGGTAACCAAAGAACAGAAGTATTGACTACCGATACCAAACGCTTAAAAAAAAAACAATAAAAAACCATACCGACTATCAAATTAATCGCAACTTTGTGAAATAACATTGACTTGTCAAGCGAATTACAATCGCCATTGCTATTGCCAGCAACAGTCGCTATCAGAGGTGGAGTCCTCGAGGACGTTCTTGGCCTCAAAGACACAATCATGTTGAAGTCCTTGGCCTTGGCCTCGAAGCCTTAGGTCCTCGAAAACTGCCCCGTCCTCGGCTGGAGGACAGCACTATTTTTTTGAACCATTGAAATTTTTTTGGAAAACGCCAGAAACCTCGCGGAAAAATTGCAAATACCTTTTTTGTTTTTCGCAATTGGAGCAGAGGCGTAGCCAAGCGCCCCCCCTCCCGATTAAAATTTCACCAATGACAAAAATGTGACAAAAAATTCTATTGTTTCTTCAGTTTCTTTTTAGCATTTTTCGCTTACACCAGTAGCGAACATCAATATTGAACACCAGGGGCCCCGGTACCCCCTGAAATCAATTTTTGCCAGCCAATTTAAACGTAAACCTGGAAGAAATAGATAGTTTTCGTCCTAAAAGTTGCTATCTCAGGATCACATCTAGCCTTTCTATGAACGTAATGCATTATAACCAAGGCCGGATTTACCACAATATGGCGCAGTACCAGCTAAGGGCCCTGCACTCAAATCTTAAGATTTTTTATGGTCTTTACCAACATGTGGTAGAAAGATTTTGCGAAAATCTCCAAAGTGCCAGGGGCCCAGCGCGATGTAAATCCGGCCCGGCAATAACATGGTAGTTAGCGTACCGTGAAATGGGGAGACTTTGAACGCCGGGGTGACTTTGAACGATTTTACATATGTAATTTGAAGGTCCATATCTCATAGGTTTTTGATGGGTTTGAACTCAAGTTGGTCACGATTGTTGTTTAGGTAGCCAGCCCACTATGTTGAGACAGTGGGCGAAGTCTCTAGCTTCTTTCAGTACTCATTAATGGATGAAACAAAATGGACCAAAATTTAGCACAATATTTTACTCTCGAAAAATCTATCTCATTCCTAATGAAGTGGTTGCATTGCACGGTTTGTAATAACATCCTGAATCACGTTTTCCATCAGTGGTATGCCCTGCCAATCGAAACTTAAGTTGCACATCTCAGTTTTTCAGACAGCAAAAAAACTTACATGGGGTGACTTTGAACACCCTACGAGGTGACTTTGAACAGGCGTGTAAATAGCATCTGCTGTTTTTTTTGTATTTAGAAGCATATTTTTGTATGTGTGGTTATTTTTGCTCTTGCTTTTCAGATAGCTAGTTGCAGTTTATTACATGACAGTTAGTTAGCCCCATATTTAATTGTTATTCTAGTAACTGGTATTATAATTCAAAGTTGTTTTCGGATTAATTTGGAGACTCAGAAATGCCCCGCAAATACAAGCCAAAAGCTGGCAGTCGAAGTTATAGAAACTACACAGATGAGTCTTTACGAAATGCTGTGCAGGAAATACAAAACCAATCTTTATCCATGAGACAAGCTATTTATACAAAAACCAATCTTTATCAAAAGTTTTGATTATCTTTATAATGTCGATGTTGCAGTAGATTTTGTTGGCAAACCATGATTATCACTAGGACTAATTTTTTTATTTGTGTCATATTGGTATTTCTGCTTTTGTCGATGTTGCAGTAGATTTTGTTGTTAAGCTGGCATCTAACATAATAAATAATAAAACTTTTCGTTTAAAACGTCTTTCCAGGCCCGAATTAAAAAGCACTTGCAACGAAAACGGCGTCTACGGTGTTCGGGGGACGTTTTTTGTTGTTTTAGACGTTCAAAGTCACACTTTGATAGCACAACATTGAAATGTCATTAATTTCCTATTACTGTTCAAAGTCACCCCATTGCGGGGTGACTTTGAACAGTCCATAAAAACAAAAAGAAAAGGTAGTAGTCAACTGTTATTTCAAGTAACATTAGCGGTGTTGGAAAGGTCTACTATACTCAGGAGGTATTTCTATAGCAAATTTTCACCAATGCGACTTCGAACTTTCAATGTATAAGCAAAAAGTTCAGAAAAAGTGTTCAAAGTCACCCCGTTTTACGGTAACCATCTATTGTACTATTTTTCAATAACAATTCATTAATTCACCTCAGCCTCGCCAGTTTTTATGCACAAAATACTTTTAAAAAAAATTAGCAATGGAAAATGCTGATTGAACAAATCGTTGAACTTCAGTTGAGGGGGCCTGGGCCCCCTGGCCTAATATGCACTTCTATAACTGCTTATTTTCATGACAAAACAAAAATCTCTAAGGAAAATCTTCGAGTGGATTTTCATTTACTGCTAAAATATTGCACGAGACAATGCACCTTACTTCCCCCTACCTGGACCAAATCACTTACAATTAAACTTTAACACCAAAATGCAAGATGTTAAACGTGTTTTGAACTTAACTTGCAACTAGAAGGAGGATTAAACAATTTAATTTTTTTAATTGGCTTTCAAATGTCAAAAATCTAGTGCTATCAAATGGCTCTAAACATGTGCGAAATGTGATTCAATGGCATCAAAATAGCTTTTTTTTCCAAAAAATTGCCCAACAGCGGGGGGCTTCGCCCCCAGACCCCCCGTTTGTGATATATTCGAGTTATACTGGCTTTGTTAAAACATCTCCAAAATTACATATTTGCACTTTTTAACTATTAGTTTAAGCCCTCCCTTTGCCAAAATCCTGGTTAAGTGCCAACAGGCAAATTTTTGATGACGACATTGCATGTGATGTGTGATTTGGGCCACCCTACCAATCAAAAATTTTGGCTGCGCCTATGAATTGGAGATTGCCTGAAAAACTCTTTTGAAGACCTTTTTTTTTTGGAGGGAGAACACTAGCGGCTGTGTCCTTGGTTCTTGGCCTTGGCCTCGAGCATTCCAGTCCTTGGCCTCGAGAAAGTCTGTTTTCGGAAAAGCTGTCCTTGGCCTCGGATTTTTTTTGTGTCCTTGGCCTTGGTCTCGAAACTTGTGTTCTCGACTCCACCTCTGGTTGCTATGGATATTGACTTGACTAGCAACAATATATAACTAGATGAGAGATTGCTGAGGAGCAACCCCTTTGAACGACCGTCGCAAATATCTACAGATTTAAAACAGAAACTAGCGCCCTAGCTTAAGCCATTAAAAAACTTGATTTAGGGGGGGGCTCTGGGGGGGGAGTGGCACCCCCAAACTATGTCAAAATTTTTGTCTTTAAATATCTACCAATATAAAAAAGCGTTACCCTAGGTTAAGCCGTTTAAAAAATTGATTTTTGGTGCTCATTTGGGGAGTTCTCGGGGGAGGAGGGGGTGGTACCCCCAAACTATGTCAGAATATTGGTCTGTTAAATATCTACTGATATCAAAACAAACTGCATCCTAGCTTATGCTATTCAAAAAGTTGATTTTGGGGTTCCATTTGCAAGGGTCCTCAAGGGGTGGTACCCCCAAACTATGTGAAAATATTTGTCCGTTAAATATCTACTGATATAAAAAAAAACGGCACCTTAGTTTGAGTCGTTCAAATTATTGATTTTTGGGGGTCTGTTTTGGTGGACCCCTGGGGTAGGGGGTGGCACTCCCAAACTACCGGTATGTCAAAATATTTTTCTGTTAAATAACTAGTGATATCAAAAAACTCTGGCACCCTAGGTTACGTCTTTCAAACAATTGATTTTTTGGGGGTTCAATTTGGGGGCCCCAGAGAAATGGCCCCAAAACATTTTGGGAAGCAAAATTGTATTTGCAGCTCAACAACTTCACACAAAAATTAGATTTCAATGTTTTATACGTTAAGAGAAGAAGAGCGTACAAGATTTACGAAGAAAAAGAAGAAAGAAAAAAAAAAACGAAAAAAATCATCGCGGCCTAAATTAGGTGGGTAGGGATAAAAGATTATTTAAAGACAAAAACCATGTAAAATATTTTTTGTCAAACTTAAGCCGTTTTTGAATGAGACCGCTTTTTATGCCAAACTTTCCGGACAGTTTTCGGGTCTTAAAATCTAAGCCATGTAACTAATTGCCTCGAAATTTTGTAAAAACATACAACTCATTAATCTCAAACTGCTGTAAAATTTCATGTAACTAGACCATTGGCCAGACTTAATCGTTCTTGAATTATAAGAAAAGGTTGAAACTTTGCACTCGTTAGTTTGCTTTTGAAAATTTTGAGATAAAGCAATTATTTATAGATAACGCGAGTGTCGGTTATTCCAAATACTGTGTTTGCTTTTGAAAATTTTGAGATAATGCAATTTATTTATATATGTGAATCAAATAGCAAAATACGTTGCAAAAAGGTCTATAAAAGGTTCTTAGCTCATGGGCTCGTATGACAACCAGTCTAACAGCATATTCTAGCTGCTTTCCCCAATATTTATGTTTTTCAAGGAAAGTGATGTTGACTGTTGCCTCACTGAACACCAATTAAAAAAAGATATATATATATATTTGGAGTTTAGATCTCAAAAATGAGGGGGGGAATCAGGGGAAGAGAGCAAGAAAGTAAATCACGAAAAAGTCAGCAAAATACTGTATTTTCAAAAATTATTTTTAGATTTTTGAAAAGTAGACAAAAAAAGCAACATTTTGATGTTTCGTGTTTTGAATTTTTTTCTAGCATATACAGGTAAAGCGATTTTGGCCAAAATATTGGGATCAATGAAGTATGATGCGTGCGCAATTTGAGCTCGACGGAGTCGGCGGTCAGAAAAAATTTAGGGTTAGAGCAAATAAGAAATAAAAGGCTGCAAGTTTTGTGCCTGTAACTTAAATTTCTCTGCTAAAAAACAGCTTATGCCAGAGTAGCTGGTAAGCTTGCGCCAGTGTTTCGCTGATTGGCGTAGCAGCTCTTCTACTTGCGCCACCACGCCAAAGTGACAGATTTTTCACGCCGGAGTTCTTCGGAAAGGGGAAAATAAAATGCAGACTGGTCTACAAGGAGACAAGTGATGCACAGATGCTACTGTACGGTAGTTTTCTACTGTAATACCGCTACAGAATAGGCTAGACTACATGTACTGTATTGGTAATTGTAACTACATATTATTCACCGAGTTTCCTTGGCCAGGAACACAGCAAACTCAAAGGGACCTTTCGGTTTTTGAGTCAAGCTGCAACTTGCCCACCTGTCTAGTCTAGCCTACCACACACGGCGGAAGCTTCTCCAATTCACAGTTCACACTGTCGTTTTAATTGCTGAACGTCAATCAGGAAAGCTGTGAATACCATTTTTTATAGCCTAGTCTTAGGTTTGACTCGACCGGAAATTAAACCTGAGTCTCCTGCTGCAGTAGCAGATGCTCGACCACTGATCGGTAAAGTTAAAAATTTACTAACAAAATGAAGTTAACATACCAGTACTGTAGTAGCTCAGAGCTGTGAACTTCACAGTGTGAAGTAAAGTAACATATGGTAGCCTATCGTAGGAGCTGTGAAGTGACAAGCAAAGAGGGATTGTGGACCTACTGGTAGGCCTATTTATTAACTCTAGTTTTGAAATTGGCATTAAAGTTTGGCAGAGGCTGCTGTGACGTTATGTAAGAATTAGAAAAATTGCTATTGTAGCTCTATCCCCACCCTAAAGCTAACCCAAACTCTAAACCTAGGTCTAACCCTAACGTTAATCCTAACCCTCTGCCCTAAAGATAATTTAAAAAACAAAAAAGTTCGTCAGTTTGTGGGCATTATGTAACGTACGGTAACACTAGCCACTTCTTAAAAGTTTTGGTTAGGTTGTGGCTTTGGCTTGACATTTTGGTCAGGGCAAGGGTTAGAATTACTGTAGACTCTGGACTAGGCTACTGAGTTGGGAATGGGAACTTAAGGTTTAAAAATGTCATTCACAATTCTGCAATTACAGATTAGCTGTTTCTGATGTTCTGTGTAGCTTGAATGGAGAAAATTTGGCACCCTTCCACTGCTCCAACTACTGATACAGGGTCATTCCATGTCAAATCAACCAAAAAAATTTAAAATTGTAACCCAAAGTCTCAGATTGTAATGAAATCAAACTAGTTTAAACAATAATTTAATTCTGAGCAAAATGAAACTTGTTTCAAGAAAATCGAACCAGTGGTTGCAGAGTTACAGCATTTTTAAAAAGGGCAGTTTTTGTGCTCATTCAACCATGACATGACATCATTTTGACAGTGGTTGTAATGAAACAGTCATAGCTATGGCTACAATTGGAGTTCAGACTTGAAACCAACTTTTTTGGACAGAGTATTGAAAACTCTTTTGACTTAAAGCATACTTCTACTGATTTTGCTTGGGTTCAAAGGTCAAATGTTACTTCAAAGTTTGCATGCTCTTTGAAATCAATTAAGCTAATCGAAAGATAGAAATGGAATAGCTCAAATCTAGCAACTTCAATTTTTTCAAGTAAGGTGTCATATGAAAGCTCTTTTCAAGGAGAAACTAATTTAAGTATTCTCATAGGTGATATTAACTCATATCATGGTCATAAAAGGATTAATAAATTATCATGTTTTAATGCCTGTCCGGTCTTTCGTTACATCATGCTGGTAATCATTTTTGCAGCTGCAGGTAAGACATGCCTATTTGGTGTTGATGGTACTTTGCTAGTTGGTATATATAAGTAAAGTACTGTTATTACCATATAACTACAGTATGCAAAGATTTATAATAATTGGAGTAATAAAGATAAAATTCGTTAAGAAATCTCTCTTTTTTTATTATATATTTTTCTGTTTGTAAAAAT
Organism: Trididemnum nubilum; assembly: GCA_963965965.1. NCBI lineage: Eukaryota > Metazoa > Chordata > Ascidiacea > Aplousobranchia > Didemnidae > Trididemnum > Trididemnum nubilum. Next base: position 18,743,577 of record OZ014474.1, on the reverse strand, counting down.
ATATTGTTCAGTCTTTAGGCTATTTTTGATATCTAATTATGAGTGTGGTTGAAGAACTCCTCTGCTGTAGTATAGAAATTCTTAAGAGCAAAGAAGAAGAGTGCTATAAATTATCAATCTTAAAATCAAAATCATTAATAGGTATGATTTAGCACATTTAGTCAAGCAGATGAAGCAAAACTTTCGTATCGCGCTGATTTAACTGATCGAAAAACTGAAGTTAAAGCTGTTGGTGCACACCACAAAGCTTTGATGATCGACAATTATGAAGTTTTACAAAAAAATTATTGCAGTCGTTTTAAGACCCATAAAAGCACCATCAAACGAAATTTACAAGTTATAAGTGTGAAATTTGCCAAACATCAGCAAAAAAATCAATTAGCAATTATTCCAGAAAAAAAAGTTTGTGGAAATCAAGATTGAATAAGCTTTGTGATGGTGCTTTAAGTTCCTCTTCAAATGCTGATTTCACAAGACACGATACTGATGGTGAAGAAAATACTTGTATTGGTCAGATATCTAATTGTCAGCTAAATACAAGTTTATCTGAGTTTTTATATACCAGAGTTTATAAGAGTTTGGCACAAGAGCTCAACTACTGTATCTTCTCTGAGTGTTTTGTTTCAGGTTTGCAAAGTATTTCTTTTGTCTTTCTCATTAATGTATCAAAGTTTCTAACCTTTTGTTTGCTTGTTTGCTGTCACTTTCTCCAGGTGTTGTGTCACTTGCAATTTCCTGTTGAGGTATTTCAGCTCAAGTGCTACTCATTTTGTCATTTCTTAGCTAATTGAAGAACGCTTTCGTTTTTCGTAATTAGATCGATTGTGTTGTGGCATTCTGTGCAGCTTGCTAGGAGATTTGACAATTTCAGATAAACTTGTATTTAGCTGACAATTAGATTTCTGACTGGCAGAAGTATTTTCTTGACCATCAGCACTGTGTCTTGTAAAATCAGTATCTGAATAGAAACTTTAAGCACCATCACAAAGCTTATTCAATCTTGATTTCCTCAAACTTTTTTCCTGGAAGGTGAAAAAAATACTTGTGTTGGTCAGATATCTATTTGTCAGTGAAATACAAGTTCATCTGAAATAGTCAAATCATCCAGAAAGCTGAACAGAGTGCCACAACTCAGTCAAGCTAATTGATTTTTTTGCTGATGTTTGGCAAATTTCACACTCATAACTTGTAAATTTCATTTGATGGTGCTTTTGAGGGTCTTGAAAGGATTGCAACAATTTTTTTGTAAAACTTCATAATTATCAATCATCAAAGCTTTGTGGGTGAGCACAAACAGTTTTAACTTCAGTTTTTCGATCAGTTAAATCAGCGCGATATGGAAGTTTTTCTTCATCTGCTTGACTAAATGTGCTAAATCACACCTATTAATGATTTTGATTTAAAGATTGATAATTTATAGCACTCTTCTTCTTTGCTCTTAAGAATTTCTACACTACAGCAGAGGAGTTCTTCAACCACACTCATAATCAGATATCAAAAATAGCCTAAAGACTGAACAATATATTTTTACAAACAGAAAAATATATAATAAAAAAAGAGAGATTTCTTAACGAATTTTATCCTTATTACTCCAATTATTATAAATCTTTGCATACTCTAGTAGAGGGGTTCTTAATCCAGGGTAAATTTACCTTTTGGGGAATAAATTTTACCTACCTAGGGAGTAAATTTACTGAATTATAAACTAAAGCAAACTTCAATTTTTAGTATTAAAAAAGTGTTAGTTTTGCGCTGGATTGCCATTGCACTGCAATTTTGCTGCCCAAAAAAAGGACAATTCCCAAACTTAAAAGCAAGCCGTCCAAACTCGCGGACATCTGTGGAGAGCCTGCAGAAAAACCTTGTGGGTTTCCGACATGAAAACCTGTTTTTGGGAGGAGATCACTGCAAGCCTCACAGAAAATTGTTGACCACCAAGAAGATGGGGATAAATTGTACTTTTTTCCTTGGCTGGAGGTAAATGAAACTAAAAAGATTGAGAACCCCTGCTCTAGTATATGATAATCACAGTAGTTTGCTTATATTTATCAACTAGCAAAGTACCATCAACACCAAATAGGCATGTCTTACCTGCAGCTGCAAAAATGATTACCGATACCAACATGATGTAACGAAAGACCCGACAGGCATTAAAACATGATAATTTATTAATCCTTTTATGACCATGATATGAGTTAATATCACCTATGAGAATACTTGAATTAGTTTCTTGAAAAGAGCTTTCATATGACACCTTACTTGAAAAAATTGAAGTTGCTAGATTTGAGCTATTCCATTTCTATCTTTTGATACGCTTGATTGATTTCAAAGAGCATGCAAACTTTGAAGTAACGTTTGACCTTTGAACCCAAGCAAAATCAGTAGAAGTATGCTTTAAGTCAAAAGAGTTTTCAATACTCTGTCCAAAAAAGTTGGTTTCAAGTCTGAACTCCAATTGTAGCCATAGCTATGACTGTTTCATTACAACCACTGTCAAAATGATGTCATGTCATGGTTGAATGAGCACAAAAACTGCCCTTTTTAAAAATGCTGTAACTCTGCAACCACTGGTTCGATTTTCTTGAAACAAGTTTCATTTTGCTCAGAATTAAATTATTGTTCAAACTAGTTTGATTTCATTACAATATGAGACTTTGGATGACATGGCCTGGTTGATTTGACATGGAATGACCCTACAGCAAAAGTCTAGCAAGATGTAGGCTAGTTATTGCACAGCCTAGCCTACACTGCACAGTACTCACCCACTGTAGGCCTAGTAGCCTAGTAGGCCTATTAATAGTACGGTAGGCTATTCCAAGGGATTAACTACCGGTACCAGTATGTACCGTACTGATATTCAAGATGTCGATGTTTAAAGGGAGTGACTAGCTTATTTCTCTAAAAAATTTCAAGTTAAAAAGACCACATGAAAATATGAAATGAGAAATATATTCAGGCCTATCCACCAGTCCACACATTTTTCACTTGGGTGTTTAGGGTAAAAATACTGTTTAGGGTTTTACTGTAAGTTACGGTTAGATTTAAAGTTGGTTTTGTGGTAAGATTTGAGTCAGAGTTAATTAAAACTACTGGTACTGTACTTATCTCATACAGTATTGCAAAATACTGAATAGATAGAAATTTTTAATCAAGTACTTGTACAGTACCGGTAGTATATACAGTATAGGCCTACTGTATATCTTCCACGTTCATTCCTATTCCTAATCAAATAATAGTCAGTAGGCCTAGGCTGTATGAATCATAATTAAATATCGGTAGCCTAGTCTCGGCCTACCATTACAAAATGCAACAACTCATTCAATTTTTATAGTACCTCTAACTGTAACGCTCAGTGTTGAATAGGCCAATCAGCTGTACTACAAGTATTGCATAATTACCGTACTGTATTCAACAATGAAGCATAAATCAAAGCTTGTGCTTATTGTATTTTTTTGGTTTGGCTGTATACTTTTGTATTGGACATTGTTTGACAAACAAGAGAATGGTGATAGAAGTATGCAGGTACCAATATAATATGGTAAACTATTGATGCTGTGTTTAAATCTGAAATTATATGGTACCATAGAACGATTAAACTTTGCCAGTGTCTACTGCACCGGCCCGGTTTCCAACATCTAATCGCTGCTGCACCGACGGCGGCGGCGGTCGTTTTATTTTGCTGTTCAACTTACTATCTCTCAAGCTGGCATCGCTGCCCCAACCCTAACTCTAATAATAAGATTTTAGAGAAAAGAAAGGAATTTGTAGCATTATAGCTCACTAGCGCTATTTTTGGCAAGCGTGTCCAGCGAGACTCGATACCTCAACCCTCTGCATTGCAGCCAAGCATACTAATCACTACGCCATCAGGGCTTCGAATTCGATGCGTCAAAGTGCTGTATTTAAATCGAATCAATGAGAAAAACGCAATTTAATAGGCTCCCGGTGCACCAGCGATTTGATGTCCGAAACCGGACCGGTGCAGTAGACACTTCCTTAAACTTTGAGCATCTTAATCTTAAGCTTGGACGACTCCTCTAGTGGTTCAGGGTTAGTTTTGAGTTTTGAAATGTTTGATTTTTTCAAATCGTTTAGAAAATAACTGTTGATAGAAACTCATTAAACCCTCTGATAAATAAAAATAATTCTAAAAGTTAAACCTGAAACCAGCCACTAGGGAGTATAGGGACACTGTCCAAAGATAAAATTTGTGTCTTTAATATGCATAGTACAGTGGTCTTTTTATGATACAGTATTTTTTTTGTCATTTTTTTATTGCTGATACCTTGATAGCTTTATTTATAAAAAAATTTCAGGAAAATACTACAGTACTTCCTCAATTATCCATACCTCATTTATTCGGCATTCGATTACCAGTTCAGTGGATCAAAAATCAAACAATAAAATGTAATTTTTATAAAGTTTTGCTCAAGGCTTCTCAATTGCCATTGCAACCTCATAAAGCTCTTTTAACTTTGTACTGGTACAGAACCATTTGAACAAGACAGATGGAATCACCATTAATAAACCATCTGGTCAATTTTCTGATTATTTAATGCGGGAGCAAGAGTTACTGAAAGTAATTTTAACTATTACATAAACCTACAATAAAAAGGTATAGTGCTATAGTTCTCCAATGCTGTATAGCATTACTACTCAATTTCTGCTCGTGGTCCTCATCTGACATCCAGATCTCAACGGTTTCTTTCTTTTTCCTGCATTCTGTCATTACATCACAGTAATGTATGATAGTTTGGTCGTTTGTATCAACCATTGATTTTGTGTCTGTCTAACCATAGACTCTGGTTGGTAGACTAGAAACAGACCTTAGGAGAAAAAAAGAAGAGCATTGAAGAAAAAAAGTTTGCTTTTGTAAAGTTTTTTTGCAGTCACGCATGTTTGACTGATTTGATTGGACATATTCTCAGCACGAGTGAGCCAAGAAGAAAAAATCACTCCAATTGGACAAATTGGCACATTTTAGAAAAAAGGACTGCAAAGAACAAAAAGTTTTGTGGTCTACTAAAAAAGAGTCTTTGGTCTAACCATGTCAACGCAGTGCACTTTTTTAAAGTTCTGTTTGTGAGTCTGGGCTGCTGCAATGAGTAGACTGCTTGGCCCCAATGGAAAATAAGCGTAGAGTGTATATTCCAAGGACGCTATGACACATTGCCAGTTCTTGAAATGAACCAGGGGTCAGTAACCTTTCAATCACAAATCTGACTCTCTATTGTCTTCCACTGAGCTATTGCTGCCTCACAAACAAATCGTTTAAAAAATAACGGTTGACATGAAGTGACAGATAGCAACAGATTTACATTGTCAAGGTAATGATTGCAAACTCTTCTCATTTGTTATCATTTTTCTCTTTTCATTCTTGGTTTGTCTTTTTCTCTTGTTCGTGCTTATATAAATAGTTCTTTCGTAAACCAACAGATAGTTTTTAGCATAGTAGAATCATAGTTGCTTTATAAAGATCACTAGTGCAACCAGCAGGGAGTGAGCTAAGAGGGCTTCAGTCCATCCTTAGCCAGGTTACTTAGAAAATTTAAACCAAAAGTGCGAGCATTTAAACATGTTTTAGACTTGACTTGTAAGTAAAGAGAGGGGTTTTAGGGCTGGGCAATTAGTTCTTCATTTGACTTCTAAATCTTAACATTTTATTTGTTCTGACAAATGGCTTTAAAGCATGAAAATGGTATTCAAATGGTGTAATACAGGTATTTTTTTAGAAATATCATAAAAATTGCTCAGCAGCTTTGAGCGTACCCCGTCTGTGATCTGCTTTAGTTGCACCAATTTGCTCAGCATGCCAATCAATTGTGGCATTTTTCAAACAAGAAAAAATTTAACTTTTGGTTCAAGCCCCATTCTTTGCAAAATCCTGGTTGAGTGGCTGATAGAGGCTACTGTAAAGCAGAAGCTGTATGGAGACTATGGTAAAATACAAGAATAAGTTTGTTGAAATAAGACTATGGTAAAGGCTATGATGAAGCAGCACTTGCATCACAGTCTTGCATTGCCTGCAACACAAACTTGCAAGATGCAAAAAAGTCAGTTTTTGCACTAAAATAAGTCTAATCAAAATATACATAACTTTGTGATTTCTCCGTATTAAACTATTATACATTTTTGATTTGGCGGATCTTAACCCAATGAGTTTTCATCTTTTGTATCTGGACTGTTGTTAAAACTAATTGAGTATCCTGCTGTTTAGTGTGATGTTGATCCTTTTTTAAGTTTTAATGCTTTTAAATCTTTTTTTTTTGCTGTGCTGTTTTCGGTAAAATAAAGGATTTCAATTATCTGGCTTTTTCACGTTCAGGTTTCTAAAAAATTATGTCCTAATTAGATCTGATAATCAAGGAAGTACTGTACTTTGTTAATACATTAGGTTTATGCAGTATTTGTCGATCAATTTGATTACAGTCGTACTGAGTCTATATACTAATTAAATGTTTCATTCTAATCTACTGACAAAAGGTAAAAGTTTAAAACCTATAAACATGTTTTGGTTATCAGAGTGATGCATTTTTGTCATTTGTTAAACATGCTAGCTATCTGCTATAGAGAATAATATTAAAAATGCACTTTACTTAAATTTCTGCAATGATTTTAGTCATCTATGTAAACGAGGGGTGTATGAAAAGTTTTAAGCATCAGAAAAACTAAAAGGAGTTTGAGAATTATAATCATTTACTTTTCAACATAGTCGCCTTCAAGGGCTGAACACTTGCTCCCACGATGCTGAAGCGCTTTTATCCCTGTGTAGAACAACTCTTTTGCTTGAGACTCAAAAAAACTCCTCGACTGCAATTATGATGTCATCGCTGGCAAAATGGCAACCAGCCAAGGCTTTTTTCATTTGTGGGAAAAGATGAAAGTCGGAGGGGGCCAGGTCTGGCAAATAAGGTGGATGGTGGCAAGTTCAAATCCGCAATCGTGATTTGTTGCCATGGAAAACCACGGAGGTGTGAGCTGGTGCATTGTCTTGGTGGGAGAGGATTCCTCTTGTGAGCTTCCTTGACCTTTTTCTTTGATTGCTTCCCTTAGACGCTTCAGCTGTCCAGAATAATGGTGTCCAGTCACTGTGTGGCCCTTCTGAAGGTATTCAATCAGCATGATATCCTGGTAATTTAGTTTTTTTGATACTTAAAACTTTTCATACGCCCCTCGTAATTAAAACTGTAAATTGCTTTGGTTGTGCTTATGATATTGGTAGCCTAGTATTTTTTCAGCAAATGTTGTTTTTTTTAGTCACCAATAGACCAAAAAATAATCGGTCATGATCTGATCAGTGATAGTAAATAATTGATATTCAAAATTACAGCACTTGATTGAGTTCAATAATTCATCTGGTAATAAAAAGCACAATGCATCATTTGCATTTGAAATTTTCTTAATTGTATTGTCACTAACTCACTTACAGTAATACCCCAGATGACAAGAGAATTGAGACGACGGAATTTTTTTTAATGCGAGCATGCCGCTCCTGAGATATTTCTCAAACACTCGTACCAGTATACTTAATTACTACTGTAACAGTGCATATATACTTATTCAAATAGAATGAATATATAGCATAGTAAGCGCAAATATAAAATATATTAAAATATTCAAATGAAAGAAACTTAAAAAAAGTTATTAAAAGTAGTATGACAAACTAGTGCCAACCAGTTTAAAACTTGCACTTCCGAAGCTACAAATATGTTACAACCAAACTCAAAATATTCTAATTACTTCATTCACTACACCAAATTACAAGAACAAGCCTATAGCTAGACTTGTAGACTGCCAATTTGGAATAATATAACTTCCAACAAGATTATGGAGCAAAACAGCAAGACTCCATAAATTTCTACGCTTTGACTTTTACAGTTTCTGTCGCTCTAGTTTACAAATAGACATAAACTAGATTTAGAGTGAAAACGATCATATAACATGAGATCCAGCAAAACATACTTTAAGCAATTTTAAACCATGCGCTGGCAAGCTTAATAAATAATGATTATGGTAATAACAATAGCAAACATGGCAAAAACAACTCATTTTCAAAACTTTGAAGTTTTAATAAACAGTATTATTTGATTATAATTCTTATTATTTCTCATTATTACTACTATTGTTATTATTGTGACACATATTATTTTTAGGTGAACGATGATTTCCATTTGGAAGCAAAAAGTAAAAATGAAAACTTCAAATTTGAATTGAATCAAGATAATTCTTTTCAAGATTCCATTAAATTAAAACACTTAAATCAAGATAAGCCCAATTTTCGTGATCAAAATCAAGATGTTTTGGGTCGGTTGATGGATCGCCAAAATATTCCTCCAAAGAGAAAAAGCTTAATACCTCCACCAAAACCAGTAGATATGAATGATTTTGAAGCAAATAAAATTTTATTCGACCATGATGAAAACCAAGGTAAATTAGGTACATTATCATGGAGACGTTTTGATGAAGAAAGTTATATTAGGGCCACTAGGCTCAAGCCAGGTGAAAATAAATACAACAGAAACAAATTCAACCAAGAAGCGTCTGACAAAATCAAGTGTGACCGTCATATTCCTGACACTAGAAGCTCATTGTAAGTATAATTAATTGATTATGAACTGTGACACCATTAAGCTGATTTTTATATCAGCAAATAAGCGTTTTCATTGAGCACATAGTGACTTATAATAGAATTATTTATCATTTACCATATGAAAATTATCAATTTTTGAACACTAGCCAACACACCTAAACCTTAGGGGAAACGCTGGTTTTAAACCCATGTTTTGTGAAGGTCTGGTCTACTACTGCAAATCTGTGATTAAGGCTTAAAGTGTTAGCTGCTTTTAGTTCAAAATGGAGTGACTATTGTTCTACAGAGTTTGAATGAGAATTCATGAAATATCTACTCAGTTTATGTATATTTTAACAAGTTAAAGGTAAAGTTTAGCTTAGGGTTAGACCGAGAGTTAAATTTTTAGAACAGGAAACTAAGAATTAGGTTTAGAATAAATAAAAAAGTTGATCTAATTTTGCAATGAAATAAAGCCTGCTATTGAAAAATGGTAGTGTTACAGACAGCACGATCGTTTTTAGTTGGATTCGAACTTAGGTTTTTATGTTCTGTTGTTAACACGTTCATTTACCTAATTTGCATATTACTTTGTGTTGCGCGTCTTTCATAATTTGCACGGAAGAAACTTTGCAACGTTGCCTGAAAGACGCGCCGTTTTGCCTTTTTGTTGATCACTTTTTTGTAGCAATGTTTTATTTCTAGCACAGCAGTTAAATCAGTTAAGTCAGTCTTATTTTTTAACAGTAGCGTCAAGAGGTTTTTTATTTTGTTGGTGTAAAATTCAGTTTTTCAGTTTAAGTGTTTTCCGCCCAGCCGGGCAATCCTCAATAAATCTTTGCTGGACTGGTCTTTTTTAATTTGCCTTTTTTATTAATACAAGTTTATTTTGGAATATCCTTTGTTAGCCTCTTGAGCGCTAGGACCAGACAGCGAAGACCTAGGCATTCCGCCTAGGACACAGCCATCAATCTATAACAGGTTGGACCGTGATCTTAGTGTTTTTTCGTGTAGATTTAGTGTGGTACTGGTAACCTTTTAATTTATTATAGAAATTTGGTATCAAGACGAGTATCAAGTATCAAGATTATAGAAAGCATATAAAAAAGCTAAATTGCTTCAATCTATGCTTGGATATTTTACAATTAATGTTTTTAATCACATAATTTACAGATGCAAAGATGAATATTATAACACAGATTCTTTGTCTCCAACAAGCATTATTGTAACTTTCCATAATGAAGCTCGTTCAACACTGCTTCGCACTGTTGTAAGTGTTTTGAATAAATCGCCTCCTCATCTTCTAAAAGAGATCATTTTGGTGGATGATTTCAGTGATAACCGTAAGTTTTTTGTTGTTGTTGTTTTTTTTTTTTTTTGATGCCATTCTGCAAAACAATACATTTGACTTTTTAATTATGGACCTGTAATTTAAAGCAGCTATGTGATTACTTTCAACTTATTTTACAAATGCACAAAATTAATGTAGTAAAAATTTATGACTTCAAATATTTTCTGCACACTACTCAGTTGAAAAACAAAAGCTTTTTGATGCCCATAAACGAAAAAATCTGCAGCTTTTTCGAGCTGACCAATACATGCATGAGCAATGAGTAATTAAATGCTGTACTAAGGTGGAGTACTTGCTTTACTTAATCTTGTAGTTTAGATTTAAGTATCCATCAAAAGACCATCAATATGCGTTGCATTGAAATTATTTGTCACCTGCCTTTCAAATATAACAAACCAGATTTTTCAAAGTTTTATGGCATTTTTATGGCAAAAAATTTTTTCTCCAATCAACAAAAATAGTTACAGTACAGTTGTGATTCTTCAGTATACTTATTTTTGGCAATTATTAAGAATCGTTAAGTTATTTTGGGTGCCCATTTTTTTTTTGATGTTTAGTCAAATTGAATGTCTATTTGGTGCTTTCTTTATAGTGCGCTTGAAGTTTTAACTAAAAATTAAACTTTGTTTTTTTTTTTAATTTAAGCAATAACTTGCACATTATGCAGTTACACGCTGCCTTGATAGTCATTTTAATTGATAATTAGGGCCAACAAAAGTCAATAAAGTCAAATTTTTTTCAGGGCTTTATTTATCATCAAATGTATACCAACATTGGTTTCGGGTGCTCTGGAGCCAGTTTACGTAGATTTTATTGGTCAAAATAAAGTCAAAATTTTAGTTAGGTCAAAATTTGTTAAAATTGCATGTGATTAAACATTCTTTTTCGAAAGCAAACAAAAGTTTTCTTCATTTTTCAGGATATTTGAGCACCAATGAAACTTTATGAGCAATTTTCTACAAGTTTAAATGAAGTTTTGCTACTCAAACTTCTGCATATAGTTGCAATATGTCGCAATACAATTGCCTGGGTTAACTTCTTTATAAAAATAATTTTATAAAAATGCGAAACTCATTCGTTTAAATTAAAAACAAATTTAAGAATGCCAGTCCCCTCGGCTTAAATAAAATAATTAAGAACACTATATGTCCAAATTCAAAAATCAAAAAGTCAATTTTTATGATACAGTACTGTATATCACAACAAATTAACCAGATTTTTGAAATCTTAGGACTGTACTGTTTTGCTTTCACAGCTTTAGCAATCGACCAAACTTTTTGCACAACGCAACTTTTTCCCAAGCAAGATTAAAATTGTGTCAATTTATTTTCCAATACAAATTTAAGAACAAATGAGGCTGGAAATTCGTAAAAATTTAAGAACAGCAAATTTTAATCCAAAATTTACTCGTTACAAAGAAAAATGTAATTGACGTAGAAATGTGTGCAGATCCCTAGGATTTTTTCCTGCAGCGATTAGTTACTTAAATCACAAGACTGACTGATTGATATATCTTTCTGATTGCTGTTAATGAAAAGTGAAGAAGGTTACCAGTTTGAAATTTACGTGAACTGCAAATAACAAATTTTTTTTCTTAATCAAAATTTGGAGCTCAATAAGGCAAAAACGGTTTACGTCAAAATAAAGTCAAAATTTAGCTAAGATAAAGTCAAAATTAAATTTTTTTAGGTCAAAATAGAAATGGCCACGTTGATGATTCAAACATTAGATGATTCTTTAATTTAGTGCTTAATTCATATAGTTTAGTCAACAAAATTAGGGGTGAGTTAAGGATTCACTTATAAATTATTCACTTATAAATGTGATGGCTGTCTGACTCGAATAGCTGGATATCTTCACAGTTTCAGCTCATGAATTTTAAATGATGTTAATATAGAATTTTGTTTTGAAAACAAAATAACTGGAATGGAAATAGACGTGATGGTTGCAATCATATTTGTGCATAGTAATTATGATTTTTTTACTTACAGCTGAGGATGGTCAAATTCTTGCTAAAATTGAAAAAGTTCGTGTGTTACGAAACAATCAGCGTGAAGGTAAAAAAGGCAGTGTTATAATTCTGTAACTAAAGATTGTGTGGTCTTTCCTACATTGTAATCTCGCGTGAAAATTCGCAGAACTTTCGTAACTATGTCATTTTGTCATGTTTCATCTCCAATACGACAGTATTGATCTAACGTTAGAGTTAGTTGGATTTTTTTTACTCTTTTTGGAAAGATTTTTTTCAGTTATAAACTGTTAACCCCATGTATTTAACATTAACTTTACTTTAAAATGGCTTTAGAAGAGCTGTAAGTACTTCCAAAATAGACCCTTGTGCATGAGGTTAATTTGTCTTTATTGTTGTACACTACAATTTCTACGGAGTTTAGTAATTTCAATGGCGACTGAGTTTTTTTTTTACATTCAAATATGTTTAGGTCTTATGCGGTCCAGGATCAAAGGCGCAGATGCAGCCACAGCCCCAATTCTTACTTTTCTTGACTCACATGTGGAATGCAATGAAGAATGGCTTGAGCCATTGTTGGCCAGGGTAACCAAAGACCGGACTGCTGTTGTCTGCCCAATAATTGATGTCATAAATATGGACAATTTTGAATACGTTGGAGCTAGTGCAGAACTACGGGGTGGTAAGCAAATTTTTGATGGCCGAAGGGATTAGTTGTAGCGTACACTGCTTCAGCACTAAAAACAAATCCCTAATCTCATTGGCCGTAGCACAAATGAGTGACAAGTAATATTGTTACTTTCTACTATAGCATAAGTTAATGTGGGGTTGCTCTGTTTTACTTACGAATGCACGTAAACTTGACTCTTTTGGTCTAGGTTAGTTTAAAGGATGGACTCAATCATTCTCATGCATATGTAGTTCAATTTAATGGGCTATTCGTGAATTGCAATCAGGTTTGCTAGCAGCAATTCCATAGGTAATCATAATTTAAAATTAAACTCTATTAATTCTTAGGGTATGGGCAATGGGGCACGACAGTTAAATCAATGAAACGGGGATTGAAACACAAAAAAAGTGGAATGATACGCCCAGAAGGTGGAATTGAACCACTCTGGCGTTAATCAGCTACAGGTTGAAGCCTGCACCCTAAAAGTTTTCTGAATGGTGTTTGTTTTTAGGTTTTGATTGGAATTTGGTATTTAAGTGGGATTACATGTCTTCTGAAGAAAGAGCGAAAAGAGCGAGCAAACCCATTTCTCCTATCGCGTAAGTTTATCCCCAATAATCGCATACTCTAGTCTGAAACAACTTGTCTGCAAGGTAGCATGCTTTGACTAGAAACTAATTAATTGGTCTTCCCACTTAGGGCATTACGCAATTGCACACAGCTTTTTTTTTTATAAGTGATATCCTAATGGTCGTTATATTTTTCTTTTTCGAGATGACAAGCCCGTAACCCTACCCACTGGTAAGGGATCAATTCTTGAAAAGAAGCCGAAAAATAAATGACCCCCTTCGAGTTACTCTTACACATTACGTCTCTTGTATTAGCCTACTACATAAAATAACGGCCTAGTAGAGCTTCTGTTTCGAGGAATATCACCTCTCACCAGCTGGGCTTACTAGGCTAGCTTTGTTTAGGCTTTCAAGTTTCAACCCTTAAATGGCTACTGATATTCCTCGGAGCAGCAGCTGTACCAGGCTGTTGGTAGGCTATCATGACAGACATGTGGTATTACTTATTAGGTGGTTCATTTGTTTTTCGACTTCTACAAGTCGTAATTGTGATACCTAATTGTAGTATAAGAAAAGATTTACCGATTTAGCAGCTGGATTGTATTAGAGACAATAACAGATTAATACCTGCTATCTAGAGTTTAATGAATTGCATATTCCTTCCGTTTTAGTTTCGTCGCTAGTACAAACTGTCGTGGGAATTTGTTCTATGTTCATGGCAGTTTCCGTAATACGATTTTAAACTCGGAGCAACTTTTTTGTTGTTTTCAACAGCTGTTTAATCAGCTGTTTAGCGGCAAGTCTGTCTGGTTTCGGCGGTATTTCGGGCGTAATCAACTATACAATTGCCAAGTTAAAACTGCAAACTTGTTTCACCCCTGCTGTTGATATCAATAAGCGTTCGCAGCGATTTTGCTAACATTTGAATAAAGTTATGATGCCTCACTGGCACAGCAAATTTTACCGCGAAAAAGGAAAACTACAAATTTTACAACGATTCCGACCAAATAAACTTTGAGCGAAGCAATTGGAAGACGATCATCGCTTTGACGTTTAAACTGTGCCGCACTCAAATTATTCAATCATTATCATCAGTTGCAGTGAAACATTATGATAAACATACGTATTTTGTGTCTAGATTTTATAGCTTCTTTTGACAATGTCTTTCAAATTTCAAAACAAACATCTTGATTTTTTTTTTGACAATACTTGACGTAGGGTTGACCCACTGTTAAGAAGCACTTAAACTATCGAAATTCCACTTAAGATTTTGTTAATCACTACGTAAACTTTTGTTGAAAAACAACGCACAACCAGGATTTAAAGATCCAAAATCAGCCAGACCAAAACTTGTCGATGGTAACTGGCGACTCAGAAAAAAAAAATGAAACGCTCAAAGAAGTTAGCGAATTGAAATTCCAGACCGAAGTACATCACATCCCTGAGTTCTGCAGTCGGATGCTCGTAGCTTCCGACCGCTCGTCAATTTTTGTGCCTTTTGTTAATGGCCGTTAAAATACTATTAGCGATTAGTTGTCTGAGGGCAAATTTCCCAGCTTCCAAAGGCCAGTGATTTGGGAATCACTCCGTTATTAACGAGAAGTAAAAGACCAACTAGTTGTACAATGTGCAGTTTACACGTTTACAGTTTTTGCTAGAATTTAACGTTAACTGAAGTGTTTTTTCTCGTAATTTCTCATCAGCATTCTTCATCTGCTGGAATGAATGGAACAATTGCAAAAGAATAAACCTGCTTAAGCTACGCTGTTGCAGTGATTTGTAATTACGTCTTTATCCACCAAGTTATTAGGGCAGGAGTCAACAAAGTAACCTTTCGATCTTCGAGTCAAGTTACCATCTGTCCACCTGTCTACCACACATGTTAGAGGCTTTACATTGTCCCTTTTAATGCTGAACGTCGAGCAAGAAAGCTATTAAAACTATATGATCGTCGATTTTCTTTTTTTACAGAACACCGATGATAGCTGGTGGGCTTTTCACAATGGACAAATCCTACTTTGAGCAATTGGGAAAATATGACACGGCTATGGATGTGTGGGGTGGAGAAAACCTGGGTAATACCTAAAATAACCTGTCCAAATGCCACCACTTCTCCCAGATATGTCAGCCTTTTTTAATATTCACTCAGTCTGAGATTACAAAATAGCGAAAAGAACCCACTTAGATGTCCATGTCATAGAATTTTTTCATGCACAGATCAGTTTAAACTTATACCCAAGCCACTCGAAACAGAGTTGCGACGCAAAGATTTCGAAAAAATTAGCTTTTTGGAGCTCCCACCCATACAAGTTATGACTACAAGGCTCACTCTTTCATTCTGATTTTTTTTTTAAACTAAGAGCTTGCTTATTGATTAATTAAATATAGAACAAGTTTTGTTGCTTTAGCTTTGACATAATGTTGTTTTTTAGAAATTTCGTTTCGAGTCTGGCAGTGTGGAGGCAGTTTAGAAATCATTCCTTGTAGCCGAGTTGGTCACGTTTTCCGAAAGCAACATCCTTACACCTTTCCTGGCGGCAGTGGAACAGTCTTTACAAGGTAGAACAGTAGTAGACTGCACGTGGGTTATGATCCTTCAGCTATGTACTGAACGTGCGTACAAAAATGGTGTGTTTTATGACTCCTGAGATTATTCTACTATGCGTAATGTATGGGCGGGTGTCTCAAATCGATAAAAGACGGTACAAACAATGCGAGGCGAATGGGAGAAAGTTGGAAACAGCATAGTTGTTTAAATGCTTGTGGTGTAACGCTACCGAAGAAAATTAAAAACTGACTCATTTAAACAGTTTTAATAATTTATTCATACTTAGTAATGTGAGCTGAAAACGCGACTTTTGGTTGAACTTAAATCCCATTTTCTTCTTTTTTTCAAGTATCTGTATTGTTTGGCTAAGTTAATTCGCGTACTCTTTTAGTATTTGCCTTATCCGTACATAATAATTGCAGTTACATTTTATCCACCAAGTTGCCTGGGCCAAGTGCCAGCAAAGGGATCTTTCGGTCTTCAAGTGAAGCAGGCTGCCACCTGTTTACTTCCCCTCACTGGAGGCTTCTCACAGAACATTTTAATGCTGAACGTGTTATGCAGGAAAGCTGTGAATACCAATTTTTATAGTCTCTAAGGTTTACTTCCGACCGGGAATCGAACCCGAGTCTACCTTTTCAGTAGCAGACGCTGTATCCACTCGACCACTGATCGGTTAAAATGCACTTGAAAAGAAAACTCTTTAGCACATTGTTAGTACGTGCATTTGACACTAATTATTTGGCAAACAGGAACACCAGAAGAGCAGCTGAGGTTTGGATGGACGAGTACAAAGAATACTATTACGCAGCCGTGCCTTCTGCTAAACTTGTGCCTTTTGGCGAGTAAGTATTGATTAAACTTCTCTTCGAATATCTAATTAACGAAAAAATTAATTTGACTTTTATTGAAAAGTTTACTTTTAAAAATTAAGAAAACCTTCTGTTAAGTATCGAAAATCAATACCAAACAGATTACTACAAGTCGTGTTAATTCCTTTTAAAGAAAAATTGTTAATATGTTGTGATGACGTCAAAAAGCTTTTTCCGACAGCGATTGTACGTGGTGACGTGGCTCTGTGATACGTCTGTCCATCAACCCCGCAAGCAGGGAAAATAATCTTTTTTAATGTCGAAGATTTTTTGGCTTATTCACGAAATTTTTTTGGCATGTGTGATGCGCTTTGAGTTTGATTTACGCAAATGTGCAGATTTACGTTGATTTATTGAATTAAACGCTCCATGATGATGTGAAGATAAGGTTTTAAATCAGAAGACTCATTATTTGCTGTGCGAAATCTAAGAAATCGAATCAGTTTGTGAAAAACTCTTCATTTTAATACGTTATGTTTTGGCAGTATTTCTGAAAGATTGGAAGTTCGACGGAAAAACAACTGCAAGTCTTTCAAATGGTATTTGGAGAACGTCTATCCCCAGCTAAAGTAATGCTATAAGTTATTAATCTAGAACTAGTTGTGAATAGAGCGTCCAGAAATGAACCGAATTAAATTCGATTCTGTACTGGGTCAAACCAAAGTCTAAAATTCCACATTTTGCGTTTCCCTGCTTGACATTCTGCATCAAAATAAGATGTAATGGAGTCGATAAATCTCACCAAGAGTTGCAAGTAGGGGACAGCTTGATTTGAAGACCGCCAGGGCCCCTTTGCTGTCTCGAGCCAAAGCAATATGCAACGTACTAACTGGTTTACCTCAGCTAGGCGCCGAAACAGATGTGTTTGATTGTGTATTTAATCTTTTAGATTATAAATATTTTTCTGCTTAAATTTTCCTTTCTTAAACCTTTTTCAGTGCCATTCGCAAAGCTTTTAAAGCTAAGCCATACTTTTTCGGTTAGGGTTGGTGTGCTTAAAATAGCTGTATCTTGACACGTTTAAAGTTGGTAGAAGATTTTGCGTCAACCGCGAACCATGACAAAAGCAACGTTTTCGATTTCGTTTATTGCTATCGGCAATATTCTGATCTTTCTGCAACATATTTAAAAACGGACTAGTTTGTCACAATTCTACGACTTACGATTTGCACGTGCTTATTAAGATGTGAGATTGCTGTTGCCAAATTGCTATTTTCACGTCAGCATGCTCGACAATTATCTGCATCATTCTGTTGCTGCATTTTCATAAATATTGGCTAGCTGAAAAATCGAATATGAATGTTAAAAATGCAACAGATTCAATTGTTTTTTATTATCAAATCTACATCTTGTGTACATTGTTTTGTGTTCATGCCGATCAGTGGTCGAGTGGATAGAGCGTCTGCTGCTGAAACGGTAGACTGGAGTTCAATTCTCGACCGGGTCAAACCAATGACTATAAAAATTGGTATTCACAGCTTCCCTGCTTGACGTTCAGCAATCAAAGGGAAAGTGAGCAGCCTCTACCGAGTGTGGTAGACAGGTGGGCTAGGTGGCATCTTGACTCGGGACCGAAAGGTCCCTTTGCTGTCTCCTGGCCAAGGCAACTTGGTGAATGAAATGTAATTACAATTACTATTTACACTAGTGAATTGTGTATTTTGGGTTGGCCTAATGGTTTAGTGTTCATGGAAAAAATTAGTTACACTAGAAAATTTGTCTTGCCAAGCAAAATTTTCGCGGTAAAAATTATAACGTTAGTCAATTTTTACCAAGATAATGTCAACTTTTCGTTTAATGTTATCCATCTGAAAACTTCGCAACGAAGTCGAAAATTGTAAAAGAAGACACATCTAGCGAGTGTGAGCAGAAGTGGCCTTTATGCACCTGGTTGCTTCGTTGCTGATGGAGTACAATTTCACTCTCAGCTGTGCCACATTGCAATTTTACGTAATGCCATTGTCGAATTAGGTTTTAACATCATTCTGAGTTGCGTCATTGAACTAGAAAAATCTTATGAAAAAACCTATTTGATAACCTACAAAAGCCTTGTAAAACCGCCTACTTCAACAGAAAATGATCTACTAGTTTTGATCATCGCACGTAATCCAAAACCTGACACTAAAGCAAATCCTAATTGTAAAAGCGGGAACAAGAGACATAGATGACTTCTGTATTGCTTTTATCGCCTTCGAGAATAAAATTGTCGATAAAAAGTCATTCTCTGAGCTTTGTCACTGCAAACCGTAAACCCGTTTGCCAATGCTTTTGCGAGTTAACTTTATCTTGTAATTTTAGAGTACCAAAGAAAGACTTAGCTGCTTTTGGTTCAATAAAGCAAGGGTCAGAGCAGTGTATGGACACAATGGGGTCTAAGAAAGGTGGAAATCTGGGAGTGTACCCTTGCCATGATTCTGGGGGAAACCAGGTAAGACAGGTAATTGTGATAGTGCTATTTCAGTAAAATCATTGAAGTATAACGCTTTGGTTTTCTTGAATATCGTAAAATAATTGAAGTATAACGTTTGGTTTTCTTAAAATGAAAGTGTCTGTTTGACTGTCTGTTCCCCCCAGTTTCTAGGGAGAAAAATTTAAATACACTTCATATGATAAAGGTTTTATTCTTATTGGAAAAAGTATACTTTTGCTTAGAATTCTGTGCTAACTGATCAAAATTCTAATTTTTTTTTGAATTATCTTAGTTTGTTGCCGTGAAATGCGATGCAGTGTTTATCATGTTGCCAGCGTAGATGCTAGGCTTAAATTAACCGTTTGTTTTAATCTCTATGCAGTAATCAGCGGTTAAATATCAGTGTATCTTGAAATGGCATATTTTATGCACGTTTTTAAAAGTTTTCGAGAATTCAAATTAAAATAATGAACATTTATTATTGCTCTGGTGGCCGCAGTTGCTACCTGTATCTTTGTAATAACCATCCAAGCTCCATCATTTTGCTGCGGGTAAAGACATATTTCACAATTGGAGAAGCTTGAAATTAACTAATTCAAAAAAGCGCTTCGTGGCGGGGCGAAACGTATATATGATGCAACACACAGTGTTCGTCACATGTAAATATTCAAAAGTTAAAACCCTTCAAGCTGTTTCGACGGTTTTGGGGATCATTAGGGGGTGCCTTGTTTATATTGAACCATGTTATATTTTTGATGGTGATAATGGTCACGATTCATTGTGGTAGTATGTTTGGCTTCGCTACAGAATCTAAGATGGCGTTGGCGTGAACTTCAACACAAAAATTTAAACGTCGAGATCAACTGTATGTTTAATTACGGGATGTAAGCAGATTGATTCACTTTATGGCTCTTTTCTCAGGTGTTAATTAGTGCTTTCAATCTCGAGGTTAATTGCTATGGTCAACTTACACTAGAATTTTCCTTAGTAAGATACTAGACATAAGTCATTAAAGCACTTGAAGTAATAATCGACTAATCAAAACCCCACTTTAAACAATAATCACGGAATCTTCTTTTTGCCTTTGTTAAAAAATCCTCGTTTTACTGCTATACGACGTTTTTCTGCTTCACCAACAAAACTACAGAATCGAATGCTGAACTACTGAGTCTATGATTGCTTGGTGCTGCGCCTATTAAGTTTTTTCGATATCATGTCCCACTAAATTTCAATATATGTTGTTGAAAAGAATTCAAATTATTGGATATTTCTCTGAACAACCTTTGAAATACATAAGAAATTACAAATAGGGGTGCTTCCGTGAAAATTCTCGTTTTATCTAATTAAGGCGCCTTGACGATTAGGTGAGTAGATAGGCGACTATAGGGGTTTGTTTCTTAGCAGTTTTTTCTTATATGTATTTGTTTATTTATTTGAGATTCAGATTGAATCAAACTTTTTAGTGAAATAGAGCTTTCCGAAATGACACTATAAGTGTAGCCGTGCAAAAGCTACAAAAGCTCGTGTTAAATCTCCGGTACTCGAGAAGATTATAACGTTTTCTTCCTGCTATTAATAGTAGAGAGTGCAATGTAATCCGTGAAAATCGATAAAACCTAGCAAATATGCCTAGTTTATAACCTCTTGGATTGTTCATTCGTTTTTACGTCCCCAAATTCTTTTGTAATTAACTACTTTTAAAAATGGCTGATTGTCACTGAATTATGAGCTTGCAGCACAGAGACTCTTTTGGAGGTAATTGTTGATTAGTTTATCATTGCGATCACCTTTCTCTTAAAAATGTAGTAGCTTCGGTATGTACGGTTTTCTTGCCTTGTTGATTTTACGAGAACGACTGATTTTTACTAATATTTTTCGAAAAGTTTGTGATAATATTTTCATTTACTTTCATTAACCTGGCTAATTCACAAGGTATTGCTTTCAAGACGCGTTTTAGACTATAGTGATTTCTACTATATCTTTTTCGTGCTAATGTTGTTCCCATGAATGAGATACGCGTAAGGCAAAGGGTTATTTTTAAACACCTCTAGGCAACGCTATACAGTATTTTACTTTTTATTGCAAGATGGAACATAAGATTAATTAAAGCACTATTAGGGCTAGCGCTTGGAATTGATTCCGACATCCGAAAATTTATCTTTTTATGATTCTTAATGACACTTCAAACTCGAGACTATTGCCCTTTTGATAGCTAAATTAGCCTCATCTGTTCAGAATTTTGGCTTTATAAAATTTGCTTAAATGAGAACAACCAAATTTCAACGAAGTCTCAAGTACCCGGCAGTTTTTAGTTGCGTTTTGGCTTGGAAAAAAAGAAGAATAAATTGCTATTGAAGAGTCCGGAATTTGAATTCACAATCCAAGGCACGATGATTTGAAAATATTAAATCACCGATTAGTTTTAGTTGGTTTTCATCAAGGCTTGGTCAAAAATTCATAAAATTTGACGTAGAATTTAAAAATTTCAATCGGGTCTAGTCAGAATTAAAGTGGTTAGGTTTTCGTTCATATTCGATTACCACATAAACAGCCTCAAGCTATTGGTGACCAACTGTTACGAATGTCATTTCTGAAACCAACAATCGCCTTTGTATTGCAAACTATTAGAAAAGTTGTTACAACTCTGCAATCTACGAGCTTACTGTCATTCAACATTTAGAAGCTGAAACTTCGGTGAACAGTTGGCGCGGTACCAACCTAGTTTTGTTTATGTTTCAAAAATAGCATTATTTTGGGTTAATTTTTTAAAATAAAGTTTGGTTAAATTGGCCAAATGACTCAAGGCCTGGCTAGTTGGTAAAGCTGTCTTTAAACTAAGCAATTGGTTTCAGCCTTTTGGTTCGATTCTCTCTCTGTCAAAAAAGACGCACCCTTTTCTCTTACATTCTATTAGGTTAAAACAGTTACTGTTGTTACTGCACGGCTTTTTTCCGTGGATGTGAGTATGCCGCAGCAGAAATGTTACACTACAGAACCCGAACTGGACCAAGGAGCCCAGGAAAGAAAAGTGACCATTTACCCATTTTTACCCCACTTAAAAGACAGAAAAGGGACCTTTCAGTTTTTAAGTCAAGCTTCCACCTGCCCACCTCTCACACGATGGAGGCTTCACACTGTTTCTATTGCTGACGTCAAGCAGAGAAGCTGTGCATAACTGCATACCATATTTTATAGTCTTTTTCATTATGGAATGAAATGCGAGTCTACCGTTTCGGTAGCAGATGCTCCATCATCCACTCTGCAATCTACCATTGATCGTTGGGTGCAACTTAGCGAAATAATTTGATTTCACGCTATCGATTTTCCTTTTTTGCAGGAGTTTTCAATGACCAAATCAAAGCAAATCCAGCACCAAGATTTATGCTTGACTGCAGTAGACGGCATTCGTGAAAACAGTGTAATCAAACTGCGTCAGTGCGACGATCGAAATTCTGCGCAGGTAGGACAAGTGTTCATCTGTCTTTGTTATTTTCATTAGCGGTATTTCGTAGCTTAGGTTTTGAAGTGGAATTGGAAGCTAATCGCACGGCGCCATCGACTTTTAAAACATCACAACACTTTGCTTCTCGATTGTTCCATAACGAATAGTGCTGCGAGTAAACTGGGTTGCACAAAGAGGAAGATTCGAAGTCCATCTCTTAACCAACATACCTCGGCGGCTGTTGTATATTTAGCATTTGTCTCGAGGTCGTGTAACCAGATCTTAATGCTTTAATTTCTGCATCTAAACCTGAAGTTTTCGCTAAGAAAATTCGATTCTAAACCGTCCTGTTAATTTTTTTCCATTCAGATCCGTACGAATATCACTATCGTGATTATGAAGTCTGAATTTCTGGTTGCATCGCTTATAAGTCGCTTCTAGCTTTACTAGCCAGTTAGTGGTTTTACCTAAGCTTAAAGTTGCTGGGATTTGTCTTTCCAAACCACTTCGTCATGATAACCTTGTTCTTTACAATGTTGAGTTGCAAACGCTATGTTGTTACCCTGATGGAATACCTCTTTACGTTCTAAGACGTTCTGAAATCAACTTCTTTCATTTTTTGCAGCGTTTTGACAACAGCAATAACCAGTTACGACTGGCTTCATCCGGTTTGTGCGTCGATAGCAAACTCTCCTCTACCAGTGGACTTCTCCTAACGAGATGTAACCACGGTTTAACACAGTTTTGGAAATTTTCCATGTCTTTGACGTGAAGTTCCATGGCAACATGACGTCACTGTGACGCGCACTTGTTTCCATATCGTCTCGTTTTGATCACGTGAGACCGTGTACCACCCCTTAGTGGATGTGGACTTTTTTCGAGTGCGGTAACGTACTTATTGCAATCAAAATGTGCAATGTATTTTACGATACTCTAATG
Source organism: Trididemnum nubilum (assembly GCA_963965965.1). NCBI lineage: Eukaryota > Metazoa > Chordata > Ascidiacea > Aplousobranchia > Didemnidae > Trididemnum > Trididemnum nubilum. The sequence goes on along the minus strand of OZ014474.1, from coordinate 18,720,238 downwards.
ATGTAGGTTACAAATGACGAAATGTAAACAGTGCTCTAGAAAATTTTCAGTTTGATTTTAATGAATTTACCTTTTTACGTTTTGTTCGATTTTGTACTAACTTTTGTCGGAACGTTGTTTTTGTTTTTCTAACATTTCGAGAATTTGTTTTTGTCTGCGGTTCATTGGTTGAGATGTATTTGGCTTGCGTGAGTGATAAACGATCAGAAACTGTTTCGTTTTTTTGTTTTTGTGATGAATTTTTCGACATAATTGCAATGAAATCAGCGTCAAATTAATTATTGCGTAATGTATTTTTACTACTAATAGTTGTAATCTACAAGATCACTTGGTAGCATTGGAGCTAATTTTTCGAAAATCATGTCCAAAAATTCCGCTAGACTAGGTTAACTCATTAACCACCCATAGTCCAATACACTTCAGCCTACTGTAGTTGCATTTTGTAACATATTTCTCTGCTGCTTTAATGACCCTTTTTGATGATTTTAATAATCGACAACTAAGCTTCTGCACAATGTGTGAGATTATTGTAGTGTTAATCGCAGTTCGTTAAAATGAGGGCAGTTATAGCACGATGTTAATAATTGTACATGAAAAGTATTGATACAATTTTTGCCAGTGAAATTATGATATTTTAGATAATTTGAAATTTTAATTATTTGAAATTTTAAAGCCCGGTTTACACTGCATAAAATCGCAAGCCAACTGGCAGTTTGTACGCTGGCAAGGCGGTGTACCGGGCCTACCGAATTTGTATTACATTCGTACACTCTCGATTTTAAGCCCAGTGTGGACCAGGCTTAAAGAGATACTGTAAGGAATGAGAACTACTTGTAATAAAGAGGTGCCTCAAACCTTTTACCACTATTCCGTTTATTCGCGAAAATACGATTTAATCCGTTTTACTCCACACCATCACCAACTGGTAGCAGTAAGTAGCCTATATCCAAATCTGAGAATTCGGCTACTGGTACCTGTAGACCTAGGCTACCAGTACAGATTTACGGTAAGTTTTTGTAATGTCACAAATTTGCGAAATACGAGGTTACCAATGGCTCGGAGTCAAATAGGTTGAAATGTATTTTCGCTAAAAAGAAGAATTGTGGAAAAAAATTTGAGGCACCTCTTTATCACCTCAAGTTGTTTACATTTCTACTAAACTGATTTGAGCGGTATCTTTTTAAAAAGTGAGTCGGACTTGATCAATATAGTGTTTTAATTTTTGAATCCTTTTTCCGCAGCTTTGCTAGTTTTTTGCTGCAGTATCGTAACAACCGTTTTAAATTTTTTCTACTTTCGTTTCCTTTTTATGTGTTAAAAATTCTTAAAAGAAAGCGTAATTACCATCAACTTTTTTTACTGTTTTTCCTCGTAGGGCCTGGTGTGGAACCGGTAGCGTTGGCCGTCGGAGCGTTTCCTTTGTTTGGTTTAACAAATTTTGCGGGATCAAATGGCCGGACCGAATTTTTGAGAGGATGCGATCACACGCTTGCGATCTTACACCTAATTGACCTGGCCCTCGTAGTGATGTTGAATGTTGTTTTCGGCTGGTTTTTATGTAGCATTAAATTGTTTGGGGCTTATTATTTCATCACTCCACTAAAAACCGCTGACTTGCTACCCCGTAATATTTAAAGTTTTATGCTTTTCAAATATAGCTATAAAAATTACTATTCTGCCTTTCTTGTTTTGATGTTTTGCAGTGTTTTTTTTTTTCGCGAACTTAATCTTCTTTAAGAGTTGCATAGATAAATTGGTGTGCGAGTTTTAATTTGGTTTGGAAGCCATATTAAATCATTGTTATTTTGTTTCTCGTATTTTTGTTTGTGTAGCAAGGTCGAAAAGTGATTCCGTATTACAGTATTGAAGCTTCATGGTACGCTACCATCAGGTTTTGACTTTTTTTTTGTCAAACCAAGCTCTTCCCAAAATTAATCAAATCAACGAAATGTTTAGGTTGGATTGTTTTTTAATTTTTTCAATACGATTGTGCTTTCTTACTGACTGTAGTTGCATTTTTTGTTCTTTTTTGGGAAGGGGGGGTAGAAGGTACGCCTTGCAAATCTTAAACCAGACTAACCACCGCAATAGTAAACTGCTTTGCCTTTTTGAAAAATGAAACTAAGAGTTTTTTAAAGACACAACGCCGCTATGGCGGTGCGGGAATCAAACCTGGAACTAGTAGCTTTTCGATTTTACATCAATGCTTCATCGATTGACCAGTGACCACTGTTTACAAGTTTATTAAATACATAAAGCTATTGTTTTTGTTTGTGGTTCTTGTGTCGTATTGAATTTATCAACTAGCATCAATTTTAAACGAGGAATGAAATTTGTTAGCTGTTGCAGTGTTCAATTTTTTTTGAGTAAAGCGAAAATCTTGAAGTTTTCGTTCAATACGATTTTGCGATAACCTAAATACGGATCAACCTCTCTGAGTGCTATGGTGGCTTAGAATCGCCATCTTCGACCAAGTAACTATAGCGTCTGCCGGACCATGTTTTTTGGTTTAAAATCTTAGTCATAACCATGAACCAGCTGTACGTAGAACGGCATTGTTGTTGGTTATCTCTTCAAATTGAGGATGTTTAGTGAAGGTTTAAACTAAATCCAGGGTTCTGTAAACTAGTAGTTAATCAATTACCTAATTTTTGTCCACCGCTTTTTTGTTTGGTTTTCCGCATTTAAAATTTTTGTGTGATCATTGCAACGTTTTTAAATATTTTTTCATTGCAAATTGATTTTAGGCTTGCATACAATGTGCAAAATCTTGGTATTTTTTTGTTCCGAAGCAACTTTTATCTTCGTTTATTTGCTAAAAATTTAGTTCAAAAGTATTTGATCCTACTTCACAGCAAACGAAATACTGTGCTTAGTTGAAAGAAAATTCACGTTAAACCGTACAATCGGCAATTCCAGCGTCGGTTACTACCAACCAACCTTTTTTAGTACATGGCGACCATTTGCCCCCTTCCTGTTTCAACAATAGGTTTGGAAGAATTGATCTGTCGGGATCTTGTCGCTGTTTTGATTTTTTTTTTGTAGTTTCACTACTATTAGTTTGTGTGTGGTTAGATATGTTTTGTGATCTGGAGAACTCTGCTCCCAAAAACTCGGTCTTTACTGTGCGTAAAATCGTGAGTTTTCGAGCGTATCCCTAGTTATTTTGACCAACTGGCAACTTCAACCATAGCGAGTCGGTACGCCGGGCAAACCAAGTTTCTCATTAGAAAAAAGGATACGCTTGAACGCTCACAATTTTACACCCGCTGCGACTGGGCCTAAAATGTTTTTGATATTCATTTGACTCCGCGCATCAAGTATGTATTTGCTTGACTTGTGTATAGAAAATCTTTGAATTATTATTTGCTTGTTGCAGTGTACGAATGTGAAAATGAATACGTTGAAATTTTGCGTCATTGAAGTTTACCCCATACCGAAGGCCGGCTTTACACCTTGGCTTAAAATCGTGAGCGAACGAGCGTATCCATGGTTTCTTTTTAACAAAAATCTACTACACCCGGCGCAGAGTTGTAAGTCGGGTCTGAAGTGCTTTGCATTTTAGGTGGCTATTGGTTTTAAAAACAACTTCGCAACAGTCAACGAAGACTTCATTTAATCATCAAGACGATTATTGTTGCACTGTTGTTATTATTGCATCACAATTTATCGAGAAGTTTTATTTAGTCAAAGTTTTTTAAAGGAAGGACCAATTAACCACATACTTTTTTAGACCTAACCTAACTTTCGGACCTGGTTTGGGCTTCAAATTATTTTGGGGGTTCGGGTTCGTATCTTCAGGTTCGGGCCTGAACTAGTCGGCCCGTTTACAGCTCTGGCCCAGCGTGCAACGTAACCAGCTAAAAAAATATTCAAATAAGCAAAAGATAAGCTCGTACACTTGCGATTGTAAGTTAAGTGTAAAACAGCCCTATGCTCGACATTTGCACCGACTAATTTCGAACATGTTATCATCCTGACAGTTTGTTCCAACACATTAATCAGTATTTTTGAATTAAGCTTTGAGCGAAAAAAAACCCTTCGCAAGATATAAACTGAAAATTTCAAAGATTAAGTGCATTGGTTGTGATGTTGATACAAAAAAACATTCCCTCGCAAAAAGTGAGCTAACCAAAAAAATTCTTGAATGGAAATGTAATTCAAGTTCAAAAATTGCTTGTTTCTAAAAAGGGACTTTTGTGAACTGTGTTTTTAAGTGTAAAAAAACCATCCGTGTTATTTATGAAGTTTATTTGATACGAACGATTTTAGCTGGAAATTATTTTTGCCAGGTTGTATGGTTTTGTGAATTCTAAGTTGTGCCAATAAAGCCATTGTCTGGTGACATTCCAAAGAAAACGATTGTTAGCTTCGTCTATGCGTCAAACGCGAAAAGTTGATGATGATCTCGGAAACCCGAAATTGCATGTAATTTGGATCTCATCAGATCCCATTAGCAACATGGGTGGAACACAGCACCTCTCATTTGGTTATTCATCTGCTTTTCGAATATATGCGTGCAACTTAAGTTGTCCAGTTGATAGTGTTTAATTGATCCATCTCTCCATTCCCTGAATGAAAAAGTGATTGGCTCCAAAGTTCAACGGTTTTAAGTTTTGTTTATTTTTGACGTCTTTTCACGGAATTTGCTGCTTTTTGAAACCCACGAAGCAGATAAGCAGTGGTGTAAAAAGTACTTGAAAATTGTAATCAAGTAAGAGTTTCGTTACTGGCGAAAAAACTACTTGAAGTAAAGTACAAAGTACTGACCAAAAAAAGTACTTGAGTAAAAGTAAAAAAGTAGTCGTTTCAAAAGTACAAGTGTTTTTGAAAGTATTCAAGCAAAATAAACAAACCATTCAATCGACATATAACAACTGGTCGACTACCTTCTCATCACTGCCACATAGCGCTCGGTTTTTAACCTTTTATTCACTCAAGAAGTCTCGAATTATTAATTTTTGCAAGTTTTTTATTAGATTCAAGACAATCAAAAAGAACAACAGCAGCAAAATTTCGAGATCTGAAAATCATGCCATGCAGAATTTACATGGAATCATTTTATAAAATTTTTGCTCAACCACTCATTCACTGTCATTGTTATATTAATATGCTAAAAAGTGAAAACACTGGGACGTGTCTTATAAGTGTATAGTCTACTGTATCTAAAATGTGGGCCAAAAGTTATGCACCATAGCTATTTCCGTATATTCTGCGATAACCTTTTTTGGATTAGTTGATCAAAATTACTGTGGGTTTTTTTAATTTGGTTTATTGCACAACATGTATAGGCAGGCAGAAGCCTGATAAACGTTAGGTCACTAAATCACGCAAAATTACTGTAAATAGCCCATGTAGATAGTCTGGGTCTCTACTGGGACGAAATTGATCGTCATATTAAAAACATTTTGTCATTACGTTGCACAATATAATGCAGTACCGTACAACAATGTTTTTTGCATGTATGGTGTGTAAATTTTGGCTCATGCTGTAAAACTTAGCTTTAGAAACGTTTAGTAATCATAGGGCGCACTTTTGGCAAATTTATCTCTCAGTTTACTTCTTTCATGAATTACTTTTAAAAGAGAAAACATGTATGCCAGTACCGGTATGCGGTTAAAGGCAAACAACGAACGTGTACCTAACACCATCTTGAACTGCTTTTCGCCAGACTCGATCTGATACGTACGTGCATACGTAGAAAAAAAGCATTATTGCTACTTAGAGGCTGTGTTGGTCAGACCACTGACGCAAGAGTTGCCAGCCGAAAAAGGATGAAAAGAAAACTAACTTTACTGAATTGAACAATTGCCGGTGGAAAGTCGACTGTTTTGACGAATTCCTGATTCAAATTTAAAATATTACACTACTGTACTTTTCTGAATCAAAATACTACTTAAGTAGCGTTACTTCACTCGATAAATAATCAAGTAAAATTAGCGTAAAAAAACTACTCAAAAAGCACTCGTTACTAGAAAAAACTACTCAAGTAAAAACATTTCGTTACTTTACACCACTGCAGATAAGTGACTACATTCAAGCAACCCAATTCAAGGAGGCAACAACGTGGACAATGACCAGGGTCAGTGGCGTCGCAAGGGATGGTGACACCCGGGGTGGAATTTTGTGGTGTCACTCTTCATAAATCATAGTGAATAGTAGGCTGCAAAAGATTTCATTTTAATGATAGCGGTACTACTTTATTACTGTTGATAGCGGTTGTTAGTTGGCTAGTTCAATAACTTCTCTTTGAAATATTCTTAAAACTTGGAAATATGTGAGCAGCATACATCTAGCATTCAGAGAGTAGCCAGAAATCTGCAATGGGGGAGGAGCTGTTTCGGGGCTTGGGAGCCCCGCCAAAAGCCATTGGAGTCTGGGAGCGGAGCACTCGCAAAATTTGTATTTTTTTGCAAAAATAACTTAATTTTAAGCATACTTTGATAAAAATTAATGCTTTCAAAAAGTGGCATTGAAATTAGCAGTGCAAAAACATGATTCAGGATTAGACTCAGGTGCACAGCCGGAAATCTACAGTGGGAAGCTGTTTCGGGGGTCTGAGGACAAAGCCTCCATCTCCCCGAGGCTGGAGGTTTGGGAGCAGCGCCCCTCAGCTTCCGGAGGCACGGGGGTCTAAGGTTTGTTTTTTTTGCAAAACAACCTAATTTTAGGCCTATTTTGATAAAAATTAATGCTTTCAAAACGTGGCATTGAAATTAGCAGCGCAAAACCATGATTAAACTAGTTGCATAAATTGGCGACGGCCAGGGGCGTATATAAGAGGGGGCATTGTGTCATGCACCCCCCCTTTGGGGTGCCAGTAATGCATAAATACCTAAGAATAGTACGCAAAAATGAGTCATGGCCCCCATCTCTGGAATTTGGGCAGAAAATCTGAGCAGAAAAACCAACTAAATCTGGATGAAGACCTTTTTTTTGGTCTTCATCCAAATCTGGGCAGAAAAACGGGCTAAATCTGATTGAAGACCTTTTTTTGGTCTTCATTCTTCTCAAATTTCCTCCCCACCCCCTTTCGAAAATTCTGCGTACGCCACTGGCGATGGCTATGTGAGAGGTGATGGCTAATGGTAAAATTTCAGTTCCTTTATTTACAAGCTTGCATAGGCGTAGCCAGGATTTTTGATTGGGGCGGCCCAAATCACAAATCATATGCAATGACGTCATCAAAAATTTTCAAAAAAGGAACTTTTTGTGGGGCAAAGATATCGTAGAATGGAAGATCTGAAGTCGTGGTCTGTTGTCACTTAACCAGGATTTTGGTAAAGGGAGGAGAGGGCAAAAACTAACTGTTAAAAAGCGAAAATGTCTAACTTAGGAGACGTGTTGAGAAAGCTAGTGTATTCAAACGTATCACAGATGGAGGTCTGGGGGCTGAGCCCCCAGCCGCCGGTGGCTATAGGGGTCTGGGAGCAAAGCTCCCAGCCGCTGGGCTTTTTTTGTAAGTTTTTGGAAAAAAAAGCTATTTTAATCCCATTGGATCACATCTCGCACGTGTTCACAGCCATTTGAAAGAACTAGATTTTTGACATAGAAAACCAATCGAAAAATTTTGATTGTTCAATCCTCCTTTTACTTGCAATTAAATTTCAAAACACGTTTAAAATCTTGCATAATGGCGTAAAATTTTAATTGTAAGTGATTTGGTGCATAAAGGGGGAAGTAAGGCACATTGCCTTCTGCAATATTTTAGCAGTAAATAATAATCTACTCAAAGAATTTCCTTTCATGAAGTTAACCAGTTATAGGAGTACATGTACGGCTAGGGGACCTAGGACCCCTCAATTCAAATTCAATAATTTGTTCAATGAGCATTTTTCTGGCTATTTTTTAAAAAGTATTTTGTGCGTAAAAGCTGGTGTGGTGGAGGTGAATCGTTATTGAAAAATGGTCCAATAGATGGTTACGCTTACTAAACATGTTATTCCCGGGCCGGATATACATTGCGCGGTGCCTCTGCACTTCGGGGATTTTTGCAACATCTTCCTGCCAAAGATAAGTGAAGACCAAAAAAGTCTTACTATCTGAGGGCGGGCTTCTGGCACTGTGCTCTGGCACTTTGCAATATAGCAAATCCGGCCCTGGTTATTTCATTACATCCATAAAAAGTTTAAATGAGGGCCAGAGGTAGCAACTATTAGGACAAAAATTTGACATCACCCTGTTTATACGTTTAAATTGGTTGGAAAAAATTGAAATAAGGAGGTGCGCCGGGCCCCCTGGTCGTCAATATTATTTATTGTTAATTGCTGTTGTGCGCGTGTACTGTTGTACGCAAAGATGCTAAACGAAACTGAAAATGAAGAAGCAAGACTTTTTTTTGTCAAATTTGTGTCATTAGTGGCATTTCGATTGAGGGGGCCCGGGCCCCTTGTGCCACCCCCCTGGCTTCGCCTATGATTATGAGATAAGATCGCGCCCTTAAGTTCTTTCATAAAAAAAGTATTTAAAGCAAAATTAAAATAACTTTTTTTCCAAAACGTGGAGGACTCGAGTCAAGTCACTTGACAGTTTTTTGAAATCTCCAGGAATTGCATGACATTATTATTACGTGGAAACGTGGTCGTCATTATTATTACTTACTTTTGTAAGCGTAAATCCTAAATTAAAAAAACTGCAATTCCAGACAAGGAAAACGTATTGGCTATGCTCTCATTATATTTATCATTGGTAGTATTTCAATTCGGGGGTTTGCTTTACCGCCTGTGTTATAGCATTAAGTTCATAATAACGTTAAACGAGGGCCTGGGGTTGCAACTTTTAGGAAAAAAGTCTTAAATTTCTTATAGGTTTTGCATATAAATTGTTAAAAATTTGAATTAAGGGGCTCCTGAGCCGGGACCCTTAGTTGTCAGTAAGGGGCTCTGGGGCTCCCTGGTTGTAAGTTAGAGGCCCCGGGGCCCCCTGGTTGTCAGTTAAGGGCCCCATGGTTCTCAGTCAGGTCCTCGGGGCCCCCTGATTGTCAGTTAGGGGCTCCGGGACCCCCTGGTTGTCAGTTAGGGGCCCCCTGGTTGTCAGTCAAGGTCCCCGGGGCCCCCTGGTAGTCAGTTAGGGGCCCACTTGTTGTCGGTTAGGGTCTTCGGGGCCCCTGGTTGTTATTTAGAAGCCCCGGAGCCCCCTGGTTGTCGGTTAGAGGCTCGGGGACCCCCTGGTTGTAAGTTAGGGGCCCCTAGTTGTCAGTTATGGGCCCCAGGGCCCCCTGGTTGGCTGTGAGGGGCCCTGGGGTCCTCTGGTTGTCAGTTAGGGGCCCCGGGGCCCCTTGGTTGTCGGTTAGGGGCCCTGGGGCTCCTGGTTATTAGTTAGGGGCTCTGGGGCCCCCTGGTTGTTAGTTAGGGGCCCCGGGCTCCCTGGTTGTCAGTAAGGGGCCCCTGGTGTTAGTTAGGGGCTCTCTAGTCGTTATTTAGGGGTCCTGGGGTCCTCTAGTTGTCAATTAGGATCCCCGGGGCCCCCTTGTTGTCGTTTAGGGCCCGGGACCCCTGGTTATTAGTTAGAGGCTCTGGGGCCCTCTGGTTGTCAGTTAGGGGCCCCGAGGCCCCTGGTTATCAGTTAGGGGTTCCAGGGACCCCTAGTTGGTAGTTTGGGCCCCATAGTTGTTAGTTTGGGGTCTCCTGATTGTTAGTTAGGGGCCCCGGGCTCCCTCATTGTCATTAACGTTATTGTTAATTTCTGTTATGTGTGTAATTGCTGAAAAAAAGCTGCAACTAAACAGCGCTAGACTACACGTTGTCGTAATTTTTATCATTGGTGGTATTTTAATTGGGGGGAGCCTGGGCCCCCTGGGCCCCCCCCTGGCTACGCCTATACAAGCTGGTATATCATAAAATCTTATAGTTCAATGAAGCTGACTAGGAGTGACCCATTTCGTCTATATTTAACTGAAAAAGGTCATTTAGGTAAGGGAAGGGGGAGGCTAATGGAACAATATTTGCGTCGAAGTGATTGGAAATTAACTACTACCGAATAGTACTTTTTTTTTGTTAAAACGTATCTTAAGAATGTTTCAACAAGCGATCAAATTTCATTGCTTAGTTTTGGCCATTTTCAACATGTTTTTACTGATTTGTAAGTTATGTTTTTCACAAATTAAAGCGCCCCCCCCCTCTAAACACATGTTTCAAAAAATGCTTTAAATCATTTTTGTCCATTCCAGCGTGTTAAACATTTCTAATGATATAAAAAGATAGTGTTTTTTTCTTTTTTGTTTGGTATCACAAAATGATGTCACCTCAAAATGATGACACCTGGGGCTAGCCGCCCCCCCCCCTTTGCTCCTTCTAAGTGGTTTCACTGACCGGGGTATAAGTTGAACCTCATTCTCGGAGTTTATTAATTTTTAAGATTAATAGCAGACGTTTTAACAATCAAGATCTACTGTGCATGGACGGAGATTTGCAACAAAACTGGACTTGCAATCAATATTCTGACCGTCACAAAAAAGACCAATTTTTAGACAGCATTGAAAAAGAAATTGACCATGTGCATGCTTTAATTGTTTAATCAGGTTCAAAGAACGTTTGACCTAGGCCAAGTTAAAACAGAAGTAGGCCTAACTGAGGTTGGAATGTGCTTCGTGTCCATTAGACATCATCACCTCAAAATCTACCAAGGCGAGTTTCCAAATTTGCATAGTTCAAAATGGCGGTTTCTGGAAAATTACGAAGATATAGCCAGCAATGCAGGGATTGAGTCTGTTTTAACGTTTTACAATGCGGCGTAAAATATTTCCCAATAACGTCACAACAACACAATTACGTCACTGTGACATCATGGGCTTGATTTTTTCCATTATTCCCGGCGTTTCAGTTTTTTCGTGATAAATCTTTTAAGAAACAACCCATTGCTGTATTGAAACCAACTTGAATTTAAGTAAAATTCATTCAAGAACAAGACCCGAAACTTTGAACTCTTTGGGAGCAAAGTAAAGTTTTCCAGACTTCGCTTGGCAAGATTGTGGGAGGGGACTAAGGATGAAATCGGGAGAGCTATTTGGTAATTTTGCATCAAAAGAGTAATTTTGCAAAAAAGCTTAAAAAAAGGATTTATAGCGCTTACAACTGCTAGGTAAGGTTATTGAACTAATTACCACTACGGGGCCACCTACACTCCTACTGTAATGTTTATCACATAGTCACAAAGTAACACACAGAGATAGGCTTAATCTTGATCTTCAAGATCACATTATTTTGGAATCTGATCTTGATCTTCAAGATCACATTTTTTGTGTGATCTTGATCTTGAAGATCAAGATCACTTTCATTTTTAAATGTCGCGTAGGGTAAGCATCGACTAGGCCAGTTATGTGATATTTTTAAGCTATTTAATGGCTCCGACACGAAATGGGGTCTAAACTGGGGTGGAGTTTAATGGAAGGAGCGCAATATAATATAAAAAATTCTTTTAGTTAACTGTCTATGATCTACGATGTCATAAAATGTACGATGTCATGAAAAGGGATTTTGTTCTTGAACGGCGAGATAGCCGAGTGGCAGACTCGTCTGGCTTCAATGGTTAATTCTTGTGCAGGAGACCGGATTCGATTCCCGCGTCGATCAAATCTAACATAAGTTGACATTGTTGCGATGTTAAATTGTGTGCCCGTGGCGCTTTGAAGCGGAGATGAGCCCCGCATACTCGCGGCACCCATAAGCTTTGATTTGATTTTGTTCTCGAATTTCGTTATTGTTATACAAAACTAGCAAAAGTAACCTAAAAGAGTTTTCGTGATTATTTAAACTAGTAAAATAGCTACAAAAAGTTTGTAAGTGTCAAATGTCTTACGTTATTAGCGAAATCAGCACTGCCATTGCCCATTGATAGTCAGTCAATACTGATACAGCATTTAACATTTATAGCTTACATCTTCCCATCATCACCACTACCTCTCTTTGAGTACTAACAGTAAACTGATCTTGATCTTCAAGATCACGATCTTTATCTTGATCTTCAAGATCACAGTGTTTGGGTGATCTGATCTTTAATCTTCAAGATCACATTTTTTTGATGATCTGATCTTGATCTTTAAGATCACCTAAAGGTGGTGATCTTGCCCATCTCTGGTAACACATGTGATACAACAAGAATAAACAAAGAATTGCAAACGAGCAGAGTTGTAAACGGACCGACTAGTTCAAGCCCGGACCCGGCCCGAATCCGAAGATATAAGCCCGAACCCAGCCCGTACCCGAAAACTAATTTGAAGCCCAAATCATGCCCGAAAAAAACCGAAAGTTAAGTTACGCCTGGAAAATTTAGCAAGGTTGCCAAGTTATTTTGAGTATATTTTTGTGCACCTAAGGCAAAAAGCACTTCTCAAGCCCGATTTAAGCCCGAAATTTTTGTCAACTTTAGACCCGAACCCGACCCGAAAAGCCCGGCCTGACTTACAGCTACGCAAACGACACAACCATATCAGGTGCTATTCAAATTTTGCAGAAACCCGTTTTGTACTATCATTTCCCTTTCACTTAGCAAACGGTTCATTTCAGCCAAACGTGCAAGATACCTGTGCACGAAATTTTTTGCAAACTGATTCCTTAAATATTACCAACGGTTTGCACGAAACGGCCTCTTGGACAATTGGACACAATCAATTTTTTCGTATTTTTGGCAAATCAGCAATCAGCTAACACTTATTGAACTTTTATGTACTAACCGGAAAGCAAATAGTCTGCCCGTAGAAATGTTTCAAAAATGGGAGTCAGTATTTCGTCACAATGTTTTAGTTAAGGAGAATGAAACGGAAATGAGGAATATGCATGTGTGTATTTTTCATTTACTTTTGTAATAGTTAAGATTTGAGTTTGAGTTAGGGTTTGGGATTAGGTTAGGTATGGGGTTAGTTTTAGAGTAAGGATTTGAGTTTAGGTTAGATTTGGGTCTGAATTAATAAAAAAGTAGATGAAAATTTTTGGTAAGAATAGTCTCTTCTTTAAAAAATTCAGTATATTTTGCAAATTTCTTAAAATTGTTTTTCTCTACGCGAGAAACTAAACAACTGGCGGTCATAAAAAATTGCAAACGCAAGTACGAAGCTTGCAGAAGAGGTACAGTACAACGTGAAAAAATGAAAGTACGATTTATGAATTTTTGGGTAATTGAGAATGATTTAAATAAACGTGTATTATATTTGATACAGAATGACACAAAATGTTAAAATACTCAAAAAAAATGCATTTGCCTTTTTTTGTTTACGTTTTCAAAGGTTAAGTCTTGCTTTTGCGTTTCAGGTTTGAGTTAGTACGACAAAAAAGTATTGATAATAGTTTTTGGCTAAATAGGGCTTGTCTACTTAATTTTGATCAGAGGTGGCAACGGATCCGGATCGGATCCGGATCTTATCGTTTTTTCTCGGATCCGGATCCAATTTCATTAGAAGATGCGGATCTAATCACATCCGGATCTGATTTTGCTGATTACTTTTAAACTCATTATTGATGCTTGTCAAAATATCTTTTTAAATTTACAAAGTGTAGTTGCATTCTGGCGGATCAGGATCAGATCTGGATCTCAAAATTTGAAAGGTTTAGTATCCGGATGGAATTCGAATTTCTTGTTGTTGGATCCGGGTCGGTTCCGGCTCTTTTAATATGTGGATCCGGCCACCTCTGATTTTGATTCCACTGAAATGTGTAACTCCCTGGCATTTAGTACTGCATTTCAGTTTGTTAGTGCAAAGATTATTCAACTAACAACAGTTATTAGATGCGGACATTACGTAGCATTAAGCGTAACAAAGTCAACATGTCGATAAGCTTACTGAACAAATACATAGTGCTTTCGGGCAGCAAGACCTTAAACATTTCAAGAGTTGTGCACAGTCATAGCATCAAAGTTGGGTTGAGAAATTCAAATAAAATAATTGAGACCATATTTAGTTTTGTTATTTTATATACAGAGTATAGACTGTTTACAGGTGGAGCGTCTGCAGTGGTAATTTCGGGTTTGATTCCCAGCTGTCGTGTGATTCGGGTTAACTTCAATTCCTACAAATTAGTACAGTATTTCCAGCTTATTTGCTAGAAGTTCAGCATTAAAAAGAAACAGTAAAAAGGCCAGGTTGCACAAGCTCACTCTTGGCTAATTGAGGCAACATAAAAAAAATAAATATTTTTGTATTGGCGTTCTGGTACACCTACTGTATAGTAATCGGCCAAAATGTAAAAAATAAGGCAACATAAATTCGCTTTGACCCTTCATGTCTATCTTTTTATATTTGGTCATTTTTGTTGCTTTGGTTGTATTAACACAAAAAAATAATTATACATACAGTAACAGCACTGTAACAAAAATGAGTATTCAAAGGTCACTCAACCATTGCAAAATGTGAATGAGAAAATGACTTCCCATTTCCTACTGGTACTTAATACAGTTTTGGTTCGGACATAATTAATCAATTTTTCTGCAACAAAGATAACTTCCCTCGTGTGGGGAAACTTAAATATGAATTGTTTTGTAACACAGCTGATTAAACCGAAAAGCGAATTACAGCTGAGTACAGGCACAGCAAAAAAAAATTCAAGTAAACTTTCAAAACAAAACTTGAGTGTAACAGCAAAAATTGACGTAAGTGTTGCAATTCTGACTGTTGAGATGTTTTGTCAAGCTTGTTTCAACGTCGAAAAAGCAAACCGCCTTCAACAATCAGCGCAGAGCAAAGAGCCAAAGAAAAAAATATGGGTTTTATTTGAGTATAGAAAACGAAACAGCATGAAAATTTTCTGCAAAAAAATAAATAAATAAAACTAAATCAGAAGCAGTGCCAAAAAAATGTATCCTTTAATTTTATGTTCAAAAAATGTTTTAACTTTATCATAATTTCTATAAGTCATTTTCTAATTTACTCAAATAAAATGTTAACTAAATTGCTTTCTTTCAGTAAAATTAATAATGCAATAAGTCGAATCGATTCGTGTTAAAATATACATTAATAGGCCTTCATCAAATACAAAACTAAAAAGTTACAATAAATTGCTTCCAAAGTAGAGGTGGGGTAGTTTTTTCTTTTATCGAATACAACGATGACGTGCGAATGTGGATATGGGATAATAATTCCCGTAATTAACCCGTAGGGTCTTAAGGTGCGTTTACACTAGATGTATAGCAACGCGAAGCGAAGGGTACCACTCTTTGCGTGAAGTCGCTTAAGTTACTTGCTCAAAATAGGCCAAGCATTTAAAAACAATTTTGTTCAAATGAAGTTAAACAACCTCTAGCGAAGTTTGTGACCGGTTGAAACCTTTCACAAGTTGTCGTTGACGTGAAAATTTGGTTTCTTCGCGTCGCTTTGCGTTGCTTCGCGTCCAGTGAAAACGCACCTTTAGCTAACAGCAAAAATAATGCGTTTTGTTTTGATTGGGTAATACTTCAATACAACTTCGACGTTGCCTAAATTGAGGCTCAAAAGAGAGGTCGTTATTGTTCAGGAATTAGCACAAGTATAAACACAAAAGCGCCAAAAAATGAATAAAAACCCATAATTTATGAATGATGTTTTACAAGTTTTGATATAACACTGATTCTGAAAAGTTGTCTTTTTGGTCGAAGCCTAAGATCAGATCTGAGTAGCAAGTTGTATCTAATAATTTCGTGTTTTATAGTGTTAAAACTTAAAAGTTTCGCTTGTTTTTCATTTAATTGTAGCATTTTTTGTCAGATTTTGTTTCAAACCTCAAACAGTACCTATATTTAGGATTTTGCGTCCGAAATTTTGCGATTGATACATAAATGTGGCAAAACTTAGAGTGTAACTTTTCCTCTAGTACTAAGTTGTTTTGAGGGCAGCAGTGATCGATCCGCAGATCAAAAACTTCGATTCCGCAAATGACTCAACAACCCAGAAGAAATGTGGTTAAGGATGTAACACCTCAAGGTTAGTAAAATTGTAAAAAAAATTGTATCATCTAAATGTATTATTGAAAATTGGTAAGGGAACATTCCAATCTACGGCGTTCTTCCCGCTTTTGAGGATCGAGAACGCGACAACTTCTCAACGTAATCCAACAAATAAAATTAATAAGTTGGTTTATGCCAGCCTTGCTTTTGAACTCTGGTATTCTGGAAACTCGATTTATCTAGCAGTGCTACTAAAATTTTTTTCTAAAATTATGAATTTGGAATTGCCGATTGTGTTTAAAGTTACCCGCTCCCGAGGCCATTTGGTTGCGAGAAAGGACTGGCTCTTTGTGTTGAATTGTATGTTTTCGAAAAGCTACATTTCCGCTTTTGTATTTGGAATATATGGATATTTCCATTTTCACAAGTCCACTTCCTACTACATTTGCGGCTCGTTTTTGAAAAAAAAAAATAGGTAAAGACTAAAGAGAAACTGAACCTGTATCTAAGCTCCTACAGTCAAACCCTAATACTGCATCATGGATATTTACGTTGCTACGTATCAATGTCGCTTAGATTTATCGATTTATCGCACGAGTATAAGTTGCATGTTTACCATTTCTGAGAAAACTTTTAGCCAAACAAATTAACTCAAATGAGAGTTTAAAATGTTTCACAAACAAAACTCTAACCTTTTGCAAACGTAATGCGGAAATATTTGGTTTACATTTTGCCTTTATTTCTTTTTAAATTAATCATTGCTTGTTCAACAAATTTGAAAAATTACCAAAAGTTGATCCATTCTTAAGTCGTTTTATAGGTGACGTCCTCAATGATAACGGAGTGAACGTCGATCATTTGGGTCACGTGGTTTACGCGGAAGCACTTGCGGATCAGATCAAAAGGATCAAGACTCCGGTCACGATCGGATTATTTGCCAGATGGGGAAGTGGAAAATCCTTTCTGCTCAAGCATATTCAAAGTTAGTGTCAATGCAAATGCATGCTAATCCACGTGGTTTATTTGTTCAAGCCACAAAACTACGAAATAGTGTTTGTTTGTTTTTGTCATTAAAACATTTGGTAAAGCAAACCTTTAAACAAAGTTGAACCAATCAGTAGTCGAGTGAATAGAGCGTCTGATACTGAAACGGTAGACTCGGGTTCAATTTTCGACCGGGTCAAACCAAAAATTATGGAAATTGGTACTTACAGCTTCCCTGCTTGACGTTCAGCAACTAAAGGGACAGTGTAAAGCCTCCACCGTGTGTGGTCGACAGGCGGGCAGGTGGCAGCTAAACTCGAAGAGCAAAAGATCCCTTCGCTGTCTCCTGGCCAAGGAAACTTGGTAAATAAAACGCAATTACTACCAATATACTGAAAAAAATATTTAATTTGCTTTTAGATTGAAGGTATACCTAACTCAAAAAGTCACTTATGTGATTAACTTCATACCATATGTTTAATGATTAACTTCAGAATATACATTGAAATGCTTCGCACACTGGAATACAGCTTTGATATTCTAATGCTTTATTTTTGGTAGTTGGCACAACACCCTTGTCAAAGAAAATTAGTGTGTCATTTTTTGGATTGATCTCTACCCATCAGAAAAGCCTTATTTTATGGAGGATTTCATTGAAGCCTATCAGCTACAATTAAGGAAATAGACTGTTAGTCCCCAGAAAAAATAGACTTTTAATGTCTTTTATCCCAAGGACATATTCCACACGGTCGTTTCAGGGATCAAAAACAACTGCAATTTTTTCACTAATCCGACGTTACTTTAATTAAGCTTCTATTTAGTTTTAATTAACTTTGATCAAAATCGAAGTCAAATTCAAAGTCAAAGTCTAAAACTAACTCTAAGCCAAGCTAAAACTCGGATTTCACTGCATCCTTAAACCTAAAAAAAAAAAAATGCGCCGGTGAATGTTTTTTATTGCCGATACAATATGTTACTCTCCTCAACTAAAAACTTACGGTGAAATGATTACTTCCCAAAATAAATTTTCAACCCGGAGTAATTCACTCATACAAAAAAAGGAAGTTGCTGCAATAAACTTTCTGATATTGACGGAAAACTACAAAGGGACCATTTCAATTTTTTTTTGCCCATCATACTGTAAAACGTTCATTTTATTGTAATGTTTCAGGTAAAATTTTTCTTTCGCAAGAAGAATCAGGCGAAAATGCTCCACCAAAAATTTTTCTTCGAGAGCATTGGTCTTTTTTTGCTATTCTTTTAGCCACTCTTATTTCATTTGCTCTTTTTTTTGTCTTTGTATTTTACTTAAGTCGTCCTTTTTTGAGCATAGTGTTTCTGTTTCTTTGTTTTGCTTTACTTCTGTTGTCAATTTTTGGGAGCGGCGTCCCATGGAATTGGTTTCCCTTTTCTAAAGTCCTTTTTTATGCCTATTTTACCAAACTTCCTATTAAGTCCAATTGCACTTTGCCCATTCGATCCATTCCGCCAACGGATTACAAACTTAAATACAAGAAAAGTGACACCCAAAAAGTGCCAATAGAAAATGGGTCATCCACAAAGAAAAATGCTGGAAAAAGTTCCCAAAAAGATGCTAAAATACACGAGGAAAAAGTTAATAAGAGGTAGGTAACTTGTTTTTGACCAAAAAAGTTGCTTTATATAGCCTATAGGTAAACATCTGGACATTATTCTAAGAGCTGCAAAAGTTTTAAGCAAAAACATTGCCATGCAATGCAGATTTCCATTGCTGTAAAGACAGATTTTATCATGTTTTGCGCTGGCAATTTGTTCAAGGCATTTACGGGGAGTACAAATGCCCCCCGCCATAACTTGTAAACTACAGGTGTCGGAACGTTGCCACATTCTTAAAGTGGGGATTGGCTTTCACCGATATTTAGCAATAAGTTTTGAATCGTGAAGTTATAGTGACGCCAACAATAAATTGTTCATTGGTAGTAACGCCGTCATAGGTGACGTCAACGTTGGTTTTTACACAGACAACATCATAAACAGTTTTTTTGAATGTGCTTCACTCATTAAATGCTAAGCTCCACGTGATGATTTGACAAAAAGTACTCTGCAACATCAAATTTTCAAGGGTTTTCTGCAAAAAAGTTTTACTCTAGTCATGTTGCATCGAATTACTGTAAAACACTTTTGCGTACATGAATAAACAAGAAAAAAAATTTAAGATCATTTTGCTCCTTCTTGCACCGTAAAATTGGATTTTAAGGATGGGGGAGTTGGCCTTGTGATCTGACTTTCCCTAAAGAAAATAGAAAAGGTGCAGCTAATGGTGAGAAACTTTTTATGTGACGATTTTCGTAAACTTTACCAATCAGTGATCAAGTGGATAAAGCGTCTGCTACTGAAACGGTAGACTAGGGTTTAATTCCCGGTCGGGTAAAACCAAAGACTATAAAAACTGGTATTGGCAGCTTCTTTACTTGACGTTGGACTTTATAAGGAGCAAAGTGAAACCTCCACCGTATGTAGTATACACGTGGTAGCTTGATTGATTTCAAGTCCGAAAGGTTCCTTCGCTATCTTTTGACTGAAGCAATTAGGCGAATTAACTGTAATTACAAACTTGACTTGCAGTTGTCTTCGTAGTGATTAAGGAATAATCCTCAAGAAATAGCCAGCAAGGGAAAGACGAAATTGAAATAATTCTCCAATTACTAATACTATGGAATAGGGCTATTGATCTGGTAAAAAAAGTATAAACTAAAACCGTTGCGGTTTCACATTTAGAAACATGCTTATGTCGCTGATATATAATGTTATTGTCAGCTGTATGGCCGAAATGGTAAAGGCGTCGTTTCTACGACTACCCTGATCGCATGATCTCGGTTCAACCAGCACCCTTGCAGCTCATGTTGTCGCTTCCTTGGATAAGACGCTTTACGATGATTATCTCTGGTAGGTGCTTTGAAAAAGCAGCAAATTCAGTGAACAAAAATTCAAAGAATTGCACAGGAACATTGGATCACTGGAAACTCCTATATGCAGGTGCGGATTCCTCGAAGCACGAAGTCTAGTAATTGCAATGAAAAGTGTGCGGATCGTTTAATAGTTCGCGTCTGATGCTGTCCGGTGACTGGAGGATAACTATGCAATACAAATAAAACGTAATAATATGATTTCTCAACAAAAATAATTCCGTTTTGATGTTTGAATTTTTGTAAGGAGTATGTACTCCCATGAAAGACATAGTCTTAAAACCTGCACGAAAATTATCCCTTGTAGTAACTATTGAACCCAGCGAGAGTGCTCAACCTGACAAATCACAAATCTCATCAAGGAGCTATATATTTCTCAACCAAATTTGCTAATCCCTGAAGACAAAACCACCAACCTCTACGAAATGAGCGCCTAAGATTATAATAAGCTACTGCATAAAAACATTACAAAAAGCTACAAAAAAGCCCCCGATTCCCTCGAAACTGAAATTAACCGAGAGGCGAAAGCAATCGCCACAAGCTTACATTTAGACAACAGGATCCAAAAATTTCCCAAGCGTAACGCTTTTGTCACCCTCAAAGACCTCAAGGACAAATTCCACCGCAATACCGCATGCAGGCTAATTAACCCCGCAAAAAGCGAAATTGGGAAAATCAGCAAACAATACTTGGACAATATAAATTACTCCATCCGACAAAAAACAAAAAAACAAAAAAAAAACGATTAAACTAGTGGACAAACACAGCTAGTGTCATCTCGTGGTTCAAAATATCGACTTCTAGCTAAAAGAACTGCAAATTCTTAAAATTTGACATTGAAAATTTTTGTCCATCAATTTCTGAAAACCTGCCAGAAAATGACATTGGTTTCGCCGCTCACCGTACCGCAATTTCTGAAGAAATTTTGCTCACCATTCGACACTGCCGAAAATCCTTGCTATTCTGCACGGGCAAGATATGGGTAAAAAAAAGCAACCCCGAATTTGACGTGGCAATGTGCTCATTTGATGGCGCAGAAATATGCGAACTAGTGGGTCTTTACCTACTCGACCACCTATCAAACATACTACCAGTTGAATCATTCGGCCTGTATCGCGATGACGGTCTAGCAATCTTATCCAGCGATTCAGGACCAGACACCGAACGAATTATTAAGAACATCAGAAACTTATTTAAAACCAACAATCTCAAAATAATTATCGAAGCCGGCATGCAGCAAACTGACTTTCTGGTACGGCAAATACTGGCCCTACAAGAAACCAAACTCACAACTGCAATATATTCACACCCAGTCTAACCACCCTCCCAACATCAAAAAGCAACTTCCCAAAATGATGGAGAAAAGATTATCTGGCATATCATGCAATCAAGAAGAGTTTGACAGAGCGAAACCTGCATACGCACAAGCTCTAGAAAAAAGTGGAAATAAACAAAAATTAGAATTTCAAACAGAAAACAGCAGCAAAAGAAGACAGAGAAAACGGAACATCACTTGGTTTAATCCCCCTTTTAGCAATAATATATCCACAAATATCGGCAGAAAATTTTTAAATCTATTGGACAAGCACTTCCCCCCAACCACAAATTGCATCCCATTTGCAATCGTAACTGCGTAGAAGTCAGCTATAGCTGCATGCCAAACATGGCAGCTATAATCAAACTACACTATTCTAATGTGGCAAACCCACGGAAAACCGACGAAACCAAACTGGCAGAAAATTGCAACTGCCGAAACAAATCCAGCTGCCCGCGAAACGGAAATTGCCTAAAAAGCTGCCTAATTTACAAGGCCACCATCTCATCTGAAAACAAATGGGACGTCTATTACGGATCGTGCTCAACTGCTGTCAAAAAACGCTTCAACAACCACAGTTCTTTGTTTCGACATCAGCGCCTAGAAAAAAGTACCGAACTATCAAAACAAGTTTGGGTGCACAAAAATAAGGGCCACAATTACCAAATCCAATGGAACGTCATTAAAGAAGCTGTTTCATATCGCTGTGGTGCAAGAATATGCAGCCTTTGTTTGGCAGAAAAGCTGCAAATCATCAAAGCGAAACCAGAAGGACTGCTAAAAAAACGCTCCAAGCTAATTTCAAAATGCAGGCACAAAAACAAATTTTTGCTAAAAAATGTTGAAGTTGATTAAGATTAATGTTGATTAAAACAAATTTTTGCGCTTACCACATACCACAACCCCCCTTCTCCGGATGAATTATAAACCTACTGGCGGTGCTATATTAAGTTTTCGTATTAGTCATTTCAATGCTTTTAACTCCTACCTTTCAAATTTAATCTAATGGAAGTTACCCAATTATGAGTCACTCAAATTTGAAACGTAACCGACGACAAACCCAGTATGTGTATTATTCATTAAACGCAATGTTGTCCGCCTTTCAACTTAAAAGTCCTATAACAAAAGTTCTGTGGCCCAGTTGACGAAAGTTTCGAGGCCAGGCAAACGCATTACTTTGTTAATAACCGCTTACAAATCTATGTTTCAATCGTAACTAACCAATTTGTTTTTGTATATGTTGTTTAGAAGTTCTCTTCTGATGATCCCGTTAGGGTGAAACAGACTGTTAAGGGTTTCTAAATTTGAGTGTGAATAAAATTTGACTGTGAATAAAATAAAATTTCTCAACCACTGTAAGATCTGCCGTTTCGGGGTTTGTCCTTTTGTCAGCAGCGCACAGAGATTATAGTGGTTGGCTGAAATATATCTTTTGGACTACTTGCATTTAAATATGATAATTTTTTTCAGGTTTATTTTTGTCAATTACAACGCTTGGCATTTCGCTGGCTGCGATTACTTGTGGGCCGGGATTGTGAAGGCTCTTGCAGAGGAGATTGAAGATGAATTTGGCGTGTTCACCACTCGCCTTTTCCGCTCAATTTCGTTGGACACTGTACCGGAACAAGATTCTGATGCAGCATACAGCAAGCAAAGTCTCTTATTTCTCGAGTTTGCTGATGAGGTTTTTGAGACTGATGAGAGACCAGATGAAAAAAGTTTTAAAAAGCGCATAAAGGAACTCAATGGAGAACCAAAGCCTATTTCTTGCGAACCGAATCGAAAAAAACGATCAGCGACACAAAATGACAACAAAGTCAAATGCTGGGAGTTAAAATTCAAAAATGCCAAAGATGCGCACAAAGCTTATAAAAACTGGAAGCAATTCGAAGATGTAAAAGTTACTTTTTCTCTTCCTACAGCACCAAATGAAAACCACGCCACTGATCAAGAAACAATTAAGTTTGATTACAGAATTCGAAACGTTTTGGCAGCGGTGATGCTTGTTTTGATCTTAAGTTGTTCAATTGCTTTTGCTGTTGTTGCGTTTCAAAGCACCTCTTTGTTTCATGGAGTAAGTGGTTTATGATCGGTTTAGCGTAATTAGAGCTACAATCCGTTTGGGTTTGGTATGATTGCTGAAAGGAATTACTGCATCTTTGGAATTCAGAAGCCAGTTTTTAATTCAGCTTGTGATTTTACAAAGTGTAATTACTCTAAGCGTCATTGTGGCTTTTTTTCAGCCTGATCCACTCGAACCCTGAACATAACATTCTGTAGTATCCGCGAATTTCTCATTTTAGTCTACTGCCAGTCTGCATAGCCTTTTTCTTTTAGGGCTCTGTTTACATTAGTCATAAAATTGTGAGCCTAGGAGAGTAAATCGGCCTGTACACTTCCAATAAATCTTATGTTTATATATTTTGATCAACTTACTACAGTTGGACTCTGGTAAGCTCGCGGGTTGATAGAACTGCATTTTTATTCTAATTTAAACTAAGAATACACTCGTAAGCTCGCAATTTTGCGCAAGAGCAGAACGGGCCTAATCCCGAAATGATTTTTAGGTAGCCGTTAATGAAGAACAATCTATTGCCATCAAAATTCTGGCCATAATCCCTGCAGCTTTTGCAGTTTTGATTAAAATTGGACAAGTTGGTTTTGCTCTGTACAATTCCCAAGAAAAACGGATCAACGACATTCTGCTAGGAGCAAAGAAAAGTGTCGCAGACGAACTTGGATTCATGAACAAAATAAAGCAGGAGGTAATAATTAAACGTTAGATAACAATATTTTTAGCAAATTTATTGCATGCAGAAAGGAAGCGCGCGATCAGAATTCTGTTAAGGAGAGTGGGTGCTTGAATCCCAAAATATTTTGAGCCCTTCACGCAAGAATTAAATTGACCTCTTATCGAAGGTAATTCCCAAAACATGCTTAAACGCTAGCAATTTTAGCTAAATTTTCAAAGTGACTAGGCGAAGGGAGACTGAAGCCTCTTTACCCGTCTCTGGTTGCGCTACTGCGCATAAACAGGCCTATTCAAATAACAACTAATCAACTTTTTATCTTGCAGATCGAGAAAATGACGCAGTTGGTTCAAACAGTGAATTTAGTTTATGACATTTCCTACAAAGTTGTTATCACCGTTGATGACTTGGATCGAGTGCCTTTGCCAAAGGTAACGCATTCTTCCAAGCTACAGTGGTTAGAGAAGCCAATAAATTTCATAAAATTGTAGCGCGTGGATTGTGGAATAGGATATTACCGACAGGGCATGGTATGGAATGGAATGGAAAATGGAATGGAATGGAACGGAAATTTCGGTATGGAATATGGAAGATGCCAGAATGGAATGGAAGATTTCAAGAATAGAATGGAAGACAATCTTTCATACTTCCATACCAATTCCATACTAGATTTCGAGCAATGTATTTAGAGAAAAATACATACCGATATCGGGTAGTGATAATAATATTGTCACAGAAGTATTCAACTTCAATATCTACGCAAATTATTTGTCGACAAATCGCAGTACTTTGGTTGTGTACATTGCGCAAACAGTGTACGTATTGCATCATTGTAAGTAAATTGCAATTTAATTGCAGCATTGATGTTACAGTTGATGACCTTGATAGATTTGACTTGTTGTTTTTTTTATTTTGAGGCTGACAATTTGCCCAGTCGTAAATTTTGTTTTCTTACATCGTCACAAAAACTCGTATTTGCTATTTCATCCCCGTTTCAGCGTAATTTTATTTATATTTTTAGTTTTTAAGCTTATAGTAATTCTTTTAGGTGTTAAAGCTTGGTATTTTTATTACGGTAAATGTTCTAGTTGATGTGAGGGCAAACTTGTACGGTAATCATTAAACCATAGGCATAGCCAGAAGGACCGGGCACTCTGCCTTCCCCCAGTTGAAAAGCTACCACTGATAAAAATGATGACGCAAAGCCTATTTATCCAGTTCTTTTAGCAATTTTGCAATGCAACAGTTCATGCGTACAACGGCAATTAGCAATAACTTAGTATTAATATTGACGACCAGGGAACCCACTCCCTCTCAATTTAAATTTTTACCAACCAATTTAAATGTACAAGCCGGGAGAAATCAGTGTTTTTGTTCTAAAAGGTGCAATCTCAGGCACTCATCTAACTTGTTTATGCAATAATATGTTTTAGGCCCCCAGCTAATTTTTATATTAAAATAACATGATTGGTAACCATTTACGGCATCTTAATGTACCAACATTAAATAACTTTAAATTACCAACTTTAAACAACAATCCACCTCCATCTCGTCAGTTTTCACGCGACAAAATGCTTTTGAAAAAACCTAGTAAGGAGAATTGCTTATTGAACAAATTATTGAGTTTGAATCGAAGGTGCCTGGGCGCGTGGTCGTACATATATTCCTAAAACTGGTTATTTTCATGACAAAACAAAAATCTTCAAAGGCAAATCTTCGAGTGCATTATTTAATGCTAAAAATGTTGCAGAAAGCAATGTACCTTGATTTCCCTGACTTGGGCCAAGTCACAAAACTTAATCCCAAAATGCGAGATTTTAAATGTGTTTTGGACTTGACCTGACGAAAAGGGAGTGATTTTTTCAATTGGTTTTCAAACATCGAAAATTTTGTTCTTTCAAATGGCTCCGAAAACGCACGAAATGTGATCCAAATTGCATTAAATTAGCCACTTTTTTCCAAAAAATTACAAAAAATCGCCCAGCGGCTGGGTGCTTCGCCCCCATGCCCCCTGTGTGACATGTTTGAGTTGCACCAATTTGCTCACCACGTTTTCCAATTTTGATAGGATAGAAAAGTTTTTAACTTGTGGTTCTAGTCCTTCCTCTATAGCAAATCCAGGTTACGAGCCAAATCAGACGCCCAGCTTTTAATCTTTTATTCTTGGTCCCATAAAAAGTCCCTCTTTTCAAAAACTTCTGATGACGTCATTGCATGATTTGCGGTTTAGCCCTCCCCCTAATTCAAAATCCAGGCTACGCCTATGCAAAATGTGCAATATGCGTACCAGTTACCGGTCGTTGTATCTTAGTATTGTTGGCGCACCTTCACGAGCAGTTGCTTACAACATTGCAAAGGTGCAAAGCAACTAAATATTCGTTGCATTGCTTCCAGTCTAAAATTTCTTTGGTATGGAAGTATGGAATGGAATATGGAAGAAAATTTTAGTATGGAATGGAATATGGAATGGAAGATTTTTGGTATGGAATGGAAATGGAATGAAAAAAAATTGCCAGTATGGAATATGGAAAAATCGTCTTCCATTCTATTCCATTCCATACCATGCCATGATTACCGATACCTCAAACGTGCATGAGCAGCAGTAGAAACGAAAAAAAAAAGACGTACGAAAACGATTAAATATTTTACTCGAATAAAAATTTTACTCGAAAATCGCGTGGGTTTAACAGCAATTTCGGATTTGCTTTCTTATGCTATTTTGCTCCGGGTATTGATTTCTTTTACGTGTTTGAGACAATTCTACAAAACTGCCCCCTACTTCGCTTCTAAATTGGAGGTCATTGGAACACCAAATTTAGCATGTTGGTTGATATTCACCAATTTTTGTTTTACAAAATTGGTTTTGAGTTGATGACGCCATCATAGTCATGTTAAGGCCAGTTTTTTGGCAAAATCTTTTTTTAATGACGTCAAAGGCAATTTAATATAAATTTGCACGTAAGTTTGTTTTTTGAATGTAAAGCATAAACTGCCTAAGCTAAAGTAATTACGTTACAAAATTGGCTATGACTTCAAATTGGAGGACTTTCTTTGATTCTAACAATTCAATTTTCAAGGTTTTTTTTGCAAATAATCTCGGCTCAAAGTCATATCAAGGTAGATGAAGATGATGAGTGGAGTTGAAATTCAACCGATTTAAAATAGTGTTCAACAGCGAATGTAATGCATAAACTAAATGTAATGAAAGTGATGCATATTACGAAGTCTTGTAGCTGACTTTGCGCTAGTGTTTTATTTTGCCGTAGCAACATGAGTTACACGACAAAACTTCATTTCTTAGGTAAAATCAGTTTTGGAGGCGATTAACATTTTACTGAGTGACCGATCGTCTCCTTTCGTTTGCGTCATCGCTATTGATTCCAGGGTTGCCATTGATTGTTTTGCACTTGATGAAGACAGATCATGCGATGCCCCTGGCCAAAGTCGCCCAATAGTTAACGGCCACGAGTATCTCAAGAAAATCATCAACGTGCCGTTTTGCTTGCCAGAGGTAAAATTTTTTGGGTTAATTTTTTGTGTACTCAGTTACATACGAATATAAAACTTACAAACTTAATGGTTTTCACAGCACCTACAAACCGTGCTCGATGTCAAAGCAGATCTAACAACAAGGTGAAATTACTTAACACAAGCAAAGATGCGACCATTGGTTTCATGTTGATGCAATCATCAGGCACATTAATTCTCTGAAAAAAAAAAAAACAAACAAACAAGAAAATGCATAATACATCAACTGAATAAATTCCGAAATTCCCTATATCTAATGCAAATAACTTAAAGATCAAGCGATAAGAAAAATGCTACACAAAATTTCAGGTTATTATTACATAGTATACCAGTAAACTAAGAGGTTTTGAAAATTTTGCAAAAATTTATGTCCGATTGGCTGAGTTATTTAGCTTTGAAGAGCGCAACACACAAAACTTGGCTAGCTGTCGAAAGACGTCATGAATGAACTAACAGTAAGAAGCCGATTCTGCGTAAACATCGGTGAGTGTGTTTCCACGCCATAGAAATTACGTATACACTACGGATAATAAGCTTTGTAACAATAGTAATATACAAGAAATCGAATTCCTTGCCGAGTTTTATTAGTCAGAACTGTTGGTTGTGAGAGTTCATACGTTAAGTTCAAGCTTTACTTATTGAAATTAATTGCAATAAACAGATTACCTATTGTAATACGTGCGATTTAAAACTTAGTGTAGCAACAATAAATGACCTACAGCTCAGAGGTGAAGTCAAGAACACAACGTTCGAGGCCAAGGACAGGAATGGTCGAGGCCAAGGACATAATTTTTTAAAATTTATATGTTCGGCAAATTTTCCATAATTTTTAACGAAAAAGTGTTTAAGATACTGCATTTTGTTAAGTTTTTAATGATAATTCGAAAATAGTACTTTTAAACATAACAATGATTGCCATTTTGAAATTTGACACGTTAGTAGCTGATGTTGACTACGTACCGTTGCGGTATTTTGATAATGAAACAAGGCCATAACTCGTGATAGGAAATATTCCTAAAATATAAACGAAGAAATTGTCAATTTTAATGTTTTAATTTAATCCGTTCGCCGTTTGGACCTTGGTGCAAACGTTCACTGATTACGGATCCCCACTTTTTTAGTAGTTTCCTAAACGCAAATTGTATTGTGTGGTGAAACGATATCTTTTCACCGAATTTTTTATACATTAGTGTCTAAAAGTATTGCAAAATATTGTAAATTTATGTTTTTAAAATTAACTGATGTTCCATACCGGATATATTCGTAAACTCAGGTTTTTTTAAATTAAAAAGATGGGGTTTTTGGGCGAGGGCAAAGTCAATATGTCCCTTGATGAATAAATTAGTGTTGTTGTATTTTTCAGAAAAGATAGCAATTTTTGTGACTTTAAAAAAGATTTTTAAGCTTAGATTTTCAAGCAATTTGAAAAGAAAATACCATAAATGTTAAGTTAGTAAAGCTTAAGTTTTTCCACATTTTCCCAACCCTGTGATTCTAAGCCAGTTTGTTTTTACATTTCAGTGTATGTGATGTTGTTCTCACATTTTATACATATCAATGAATGATTTAAAACGTTTCGGCCGCCAAAAGGCACTTGGTTAAATTTAACATAAGGTGTTTAATTAACAAAAAAGAACATGAGGATCTCAGAAGAGTCTGATATAAAAGGAAAAGCATTAAAGATATTTGCCCTGAACTCCCCCTCAAAGGGTTTACATTCCACAATCGTAGAAACGGAAAAATAGCAAACCATTATTTTTTTCTAAAAATGTCCAAATTTTTTGCGGGAGCTTTGTCTCTTCATCTTGTAAGGAAGTGGGGCAAAAAGTTTATTAAGCCCAGCAACCCACACTCATCTCTAGGCATTCGAACAATTATTATACTGTAGTTATATTTAACTTCACGCTTAATTTCTTTAATATTCCATCATGCACCGCTTTTTTGTGATCCAATGGTGTGTTATGTGGGATTCCTAGCTTGGATTTTCAACTCAGAAATTGTTCGGTCAATATGGCTTGCCTCCCTCCAGACCGCTTGCCAGTGGCTAGAGTTGTTCTTTCTTCTTGCAAAACTAATTCTTCACGCTCGCGCATTTTCAGAAGAAATTGTGGTTCTTAAGATACTAACATATTTACTTTAGTATATTATCAATGTGCAATCCCTGGCTACACTGAATTACATATCATTATCACACACATGCTTTCTTCTAAATTCACTCGCAGAAACAGCACGGTCATTTTTTTGCATTAGCAACTCAAAGTTGTGTGTGCTCGGACTCCCGAATTTTTTTTATGGCTCTGGATGGCTTTAGTGCTTTGCAGTGTGTACCGCCTGCACCGGTAGTATTAGCAGAGATAAAAGCAACAATTTTCTGCAATGCTTTTTGCCCTCTCATTCTCCGATGAGGGCTTCCACACAATGCCATTTAAAATAAGTTTCAGTATGACCTGGCGTTGTTGGCATCACATCATATTTTTTTTTTTGACTATGGACAGGAAACGTATTGAGACACTAGAAGTTTATGCCGTCTTTTTTTATTTGGTTATTTCCTTTTTAACCAATCGAAAAATAATGCTGTCCTCGAGCCGAGGATAGGGAATTTTTGAGGACTTGTAGGCTTCGAGGCCAAGGCCAAAGACTTGAGCTTCGAGGCCAAGGCTGAGGACTTCAAAATGTGTTCTTGATGCCAAATTTTCCTCGGCGACTCCATCTCTGCTGTAGTTGAAGTGCACAATAAAATTAAAAATTTCTTGTCTAACATAACATTTGCTGATCCTACAATTGATTGCTGCAAATCAAGCTTTTTATTTGCTTTTTAGTGAGTTCGTACGTGATGAATCTCAACACGTAGTTCTTTAATATCAACATGCAGTATTTAATAAACTAATAGCAATAACAATAATAATAATATTAATAATCACATGAAGCTAAGCAGCGGTATATTTACAGCAAGTGAACAAAGAAAAGCGAGAACGAAAAGAACATTAATTAAATTCCTTTTGTCTCGCAATATCCGTTCATTTCGCAAAACCACTCATAGCAATGAGCGATATGTGCCAAAAACCGGATACCGCAGACAAAATTACAAAGGACAAAATATATTAGTTCACTCGGTCACCACAGCTTCTTTCGATAATTATTGAAACATCATTTAATTATCTTTTGTTAGTTGTAACTGATTACGAATTTCGTTATGTGTTCTTCATGCACAGATAAAAGTAGAGCTATCAAGTTAACTTTCCTTACATTCATAACAGTTAACAGCTAAATAGCAAATAGCTGATTCCTGAGAAATACGAAAGCACATCCTTAGTGTTGGTGGTAAAACTACGGAGAGGCTATTGTTCATGCATGACGTCATTCACTTTATAGACACAAATTGCTATTTTGAGGTTTTTCTAAATCAAAACGACTGTTTAACAACTATAAAACTCCAAATATTTGTGTTGAGCAACTTTTATAAACATAGCAATTAAAACCAAAATAGCAAATTTACCTTGGCACTTGATCTTTAACCACTTACCGTTGAAAAGATAAAGTCCCAAAACTTGCGGTATATCCAAGATCGTATTAATAGAGGTAGGGCCAAATATTCCTAGGCCTTCCAAAAGTAGGCCGTCTGCAAAACGAGCCCCAGAATAAGTCAATCTCACAATTTCGGCCTTGAATAAAAGTGCAGACCAAAAAAGTCATTGATATTTTCTGCCGTAAAAAGCTGTAGGACGAAAGTCAAATTATTGAAGAAGTAAATGAGAAAAAGGTGCGTTTCTGTTAGTTTTAGCGCGAGACCTCCAATCCGCGTTTGTTCCAGCCTAATATACTTTAATCTAACCCGGAATAAAAATATGTTAAAATTTTCATAAAACGTGCCATTCCACCCCATTTCATTTTTTTAATTGCGAACTTTAAATTCATTTCCAGTTAGAAAAACTACATACTTTGACTATTTGCAGATAGACGATGATACGAAAAGAATGTACGTGATGGGATTGATTGAGGAAGCTGATATTACCGCTGAAAGTCGCGAAAAGTTTAATGAACCCAAAAGCGATGGTAAGAGGGAGCATTATCGAGATTTTTCCCAGTTCTATGTTACAAAATTCTTCATACTACATTATAAAACTTAAGCTGTATCAGCTATTAGGGTAAAGTATCACGCTGGATGTAAAATTTTTTGATTGCCTTAAAGTGAGTGATAGTGAAATGTCGTTACTGATTCTAAAATTGTCTATTCACGACCACAGATATTACGTTAACATCATCCGCTTGACAAAAGTTTTAGCAGCTCTACATTTTTGAAAAACCGGAAAAATTGCTTGTGTAACGTCACGCTCTAGTGAGTAAGTAACAACAAAGGAGACGTAAGGTCAAAAGCATAAGTTTATAAAGCAATCTAGGAGATTCTTCGTATTATGCAAGAGTTAAAAAGAGTTTCGACATGGTAAGTGAAACTTGTTTGAAGAAGCTTAGAAGAAACTAACTTTGGGAATGTGTTGCAATCATCTTTCAAGCATGGGATTGTACGTTGTTCATTGGGATGCGTTTATATGACCTGGTGTTACGAAGTACAGGTATCATTAAAATCTTGGAGTCCGTAATGATCTTTTGATCACTTCATAAAAGGGCTCGAAACTAGGTACTAAAACGCACATCACAATGAAATTCATGAAACCTTTTACTATTTTGCCGCAAAACTTGTCAGGTCGACCCAATTCTGCTGATGACGTCATAATCCCCAATTCTGATGATGATGTTGAAGACGAAGTTAAATATCCTTCAGGTAAACATGTAACTTGCACAAAGACGGCACCAAAACAGCCCACGTTTGTGCAAGTCGCAACTTTGTCTTTTACTTTCCTCAATTTCTATCCAGATGTCGCTTGGACAAATATGCAAATTTTATTTTGCGGGCTGTTTTGATGCTTTTTTATCAATCACGTGGATTGTGGGCGCGGAATACGCAGTAACTAACCAGACTGCCAGTGCCAGATCAGAGCATTTGCTAAAAGTTTTTGTAAAATTCGTCTGGCACTTTTCAGAACAGACGAAAAGCATCAAAGACAATAAAAATTCTGAAAAATAAGCTTACCTAACATGCAGAGTGTCCTAACCGGTGCGTATTTATTCATCCATGCGCAGTGCTTACATGAACCAATTATTAACACTTCGTGTCAGTCTAACCATAGACTCTTTATTAGTATACTAAACACAGACGCGCGGAGAAAAAGAGAAGAGCATTGAATAAAAAAAGTTTGCTCTTGTTGCGAAGTTTTTTTCGCGGTTACACGTATTCGACTGATTTGATTGGATTTGATTGGACCATTTGCAAATGAACCGTGAAGAAAAAAAAGACAAAACTTTCAGTTTTCAGTCTACTAATTAAGAGTCTATGGTCTAACAATACCAAAGCTAAGCACCCTTCCTTAGGTTCTGTTTTCAAGTTTCTCGTTAGGAGGGTTCGCAACAGCGGCAGATTGGTTGGTAATCCAGGGTTCGAAATTAACGCCAGCTTGCTTGCTCAAGGCAAGAGCTGAAATCGTCTCGGGCAAGTTATTTTTCAGCTTTACTTGCCCGACGGGCAAGTTAACAAAATACACCGTTTTAACCAACATGAATAAGATTATTTCGAGACGCAAATTAGGTGCGCTTTTGTTGAAATAATATAAAATGCAAGTAAAGAAATCTTTTGCTTTATTTCAGTACTTGGAAATCATCACAATTAACGCTTTGTTTAATCGTGCCCACATCATTAGTCGCAATTAACACTGCTTAAAGGCGGTGAATCATCCGGCCAATTCCGGTGGTTTACAATAGCTAAAATTGAACTATAATTTTTGATATTTTTTGTTTTGATTTTGGGGCAGCGGTTGCAAAGATATTTAACTAATACAAAAAGATATCCCCCGACAAAAAGTTTTTGGAAGCTCTGAGTTTTGTTCTTCCCGCCAAAACTGCAGTTCTCTAAGCTATTAGGCCTATACTGTATTTTGGCGGGAAGAACAAAACTCAAAGTTTCCAAAAACTTTTTGTCGGGGATATCTTTTTGTATTTGTTGAATAACTTTGCAACCGCAGTCCCAAATTTAAAACAAAAAATATCAAAAATTGTAGTTCAATTTTAGCTATTGTAAACCACCGGAACTGGCTGGATGATTCACCGCCTTTAATCGCTCGCAAATTTCTCGATATTCAGACGCTGTTTGCAAAATTTTGGCACAAAATGCTGCGTTCTTTTTTTGAGAAACGTTTTTCCACACTTGCCCGGTTAACCGCTCTGTTAGATACCATAAGTACCACCTTGCGCTGCATAGAAACGACGTCAAGAATTTAACATTTTTTTATTATGATCATTTTAAGATCTTTTAGGTCCGATAACTTTAGCAAAAAAATTCCGACTTTCTAGCTGGTGTAGTTTCGAAGATGTTTGGGATAAAAATGCGTTTAAGACGAAAGGTCAACGTTAATAAACGTCATTGTGAACGTGATAATTGAAATAATTACAATCGAAAAAGCAATTTTGGCCTAAAGTATGATTGAAAAAAGTTACTTATTACGTCACATTTACATACCAAACACGCATAAAAACTTTATTCTCGAAGATACGCGAATTTTGCAAATTCAGTGTTTTTTTACCAAAAATAAGTACATTTTACGAATTTTTTTCAAAGTGAAGCAAACTTCAAAACTTATTATTGTGTCTATTTGTTTTGGGCAAGTTGGGATTTCCTCGGGCAAGTAAACATTTGATATCACTTGCCCGACGAATAGGTTGATAAAAAAGTTGATTCCGATCTCTGTAGTCAGTTCAGAAGTAGCAAAGAAAATTAAAATTTTATACGAGTCGCCCTCCGTACTGTAAGTACATCAATTCCGACTTATGCATGTTTGTCTTTTTATAAAGAAATCGGCAACTGTGACGTCAGTGGATACTGGCATGGTGTAATGTCTAAGTTTCAACATTTGATGACACTTAAGTATTCTTTTTTAAAGGAACATTCGTCATAGCGAGAGATTCAGGTACAAATGATGGAACGAGACATCCACCACCTCCCCCTGAACCAACTCCTCCACCAACTCCACCTCCTTCTCCGACACCTCCAACAGTACTAAGTAAATTATTAAATTGTAAAATACATTTTTAACAACTCTATTAGACTTAATTGTAGTCCCATCCGAGCTCTTGGATTTCCTGGAAATACCACTACAAAGTCAGTTTTCTGTAGTTAATTTAGCACAAAAATAAGGTAAAAATAGTTTGAGGCGTTTTTGGGTTATTTTGTTGGGTTAAAGTATGTTCTCTGGCAGATGAAATTAAACCTCTTTTTTTGGTCAATGTCGAAACTACAGTAGAGAAAATTTTTGCAAAAGTTTTAGTTTCTTTTATCTTTTAGCTATATTCAAATCTTGAAGTTTCAGTGACACTTTTTGCTTTAGAGCATATGATGACTTCATTTATATCGGAAAGCGATTCAAATTCAGAAAAGACGCCTCTCCTGGAAAAGAATTTTTCCGGTATGACAAATTAAAACTAATATAATGGTTAGGTTTAATGTATAACTGTGCTAACCAAAAAATAACATCACCGGATTCATGATAGTCATCATGAATCATTATGAATCCGATATGTTTAAAGCTATTTTAAATTTTTTAATTTTTATATCATATTTTAGATTTTTGCATCATCTAACAGTTGCTGTTCAAATATAACTAGTGCAATTAATCGGAATTTACGTTGTTTATTCACCAAGTTGGTCTGGCCTAGAGACAACTAAGGGAACTGTGCGGTCTTCTAGCTTCGAGCTTCCGCATGCCAACCTGTCTGCGCGACACACCGTGGGTACTTATATAGCTGATTGTCTTTTCCTACCACACATAGTGACCAATATCCCATTATCGTCAAGCAGGGAGCTGTGAACACCAATTTTTATAGTCTTTGCTTTAACCTGACCCAAAGCAAACCAGAGTCTACAGCTTTAGTAGCAGAAGCGCTGTCCACTCGACCACTAAACACAAGTTTAATTAAAACATCAATTTATAACATCAAATAATTTTGTTTACTGTGTGTTACTACAGATTGCCGATTGTGTTTTAATGAGCTTAGCAGCTTATCTAACAACTGTTGGGTAAAGAACATCATCGCATTTTACTGTAACACTTCTTCGCAGACCGGAAATCGAAGCAACCGAAAAGGCAAGATCTTTCGGCTAAAACCATTTCAGAAGCGCAGAGTTCTCATTTACGTGCAACTTCGAAAACCAGCACAAGAAGGCCTCACCATCAAGGTTATTTTTGTTTTCATTTTTTGGTTTAATGTTTTGCAATTTTTTGTTTCTCATCTAAATAAGTATTGTAAAAATATGCAAATTATCACACCATAAGATTATCACAGTTTCTGGTTTTGCTTTATCTTGAGCCAAAGGGTGTTTTCAAAAAGGGCATTGGAGGTTTTTACCAAGTCGCTCTCTAAAGGGCGCCCCTTGTGGTTAAAACAGCAAAACAACCATTGCAAAGTTTTTCTTTAAAGAGATACTGCTCGAGATCAGTTTTATTGAAGAAATGAGAACTACAAACTTGAGGTAACAATTGAGTTCCTCCGTACCTTCTTCCAGTATTACCCTAATTCACGGACACAGAGTTGATCTGTTTGACTGGGTTTCATTGGCAACCCTGCGTTTCGAAATATTGTAACATCAGAAAAGGTGACTTTGAAAAATATCTCACAGACTAAGCAATACGATGTTCGATGATGGTGATATTGTTAATCGAACGAACGTGGTGATCAATGGTCATGATGATAATATCATTATCATCTTTGATCATGTATGATTATCTAACCTTGCGCTGCATGTTCTGCATAAAATTTTGTAAAGTCATGCTTTTCCCATGTCAAAAAATTTCGAAACGCAGGGTTGCCAATGGCACGGAATCAAAGGCACTTAACCTATTTTCGCGGATAAAGGGAATGCGAAACAAGTTTTGGGTACCTTTTTATTATCTTAGGTAGTTCTCATTTCTTTATTTAACCGATTTCGAGCTGTATCTCGTAAAATGATAAATATTTTTATGATGCTTCGCTTTGTTCCTTCGTTTGCTGTGCAACATTAGCATATTGTTTTGGTATAACAGCAGAAACAAACAAAACCAAAGGAATGGGAAACTCCGATACTCTTTATGCAAACTTTTCAAAACCGCGCTGGGCCGTAAACAAATAACAAGAGTGTATCGGATTTGACCACCCTCGTAATGGAGTAAAAGATGTGTGACTGAATTGCTCGTGAAGGTTATATGAGTTGTCGTTAATCATGTTTTTGTGTTTAAGCAAAAGGCATGAAACGAGCAAAAGAAGACAAAGTAAAAAGAGCACCAATTGACTTTGGAAACTTCCTATTTTCGTGCAGGTTAGCTGAAATGTGCTGCAAAAAATTTTTGATTAATTAAAGATTTTAATTAATGTTGCTTTCAACCACTTCCTTTCCTGTTCTTCTATGAGAGTCTTTGGTCTAATACTTTGTTGCACCACGCTTTCATTCACTGGAAATCTGAGACAGGAAATTTCAAAGCAGTTTAATTATCATTCTCGGGCTGGTTAAATCGTATAAAGTGCTGCCAACGGCTCGACCACGCTACGACATTTCTTCTAAAGGAGCTACGTTGCCTGGGCGCTATGAGGCAGAGATGGGCCCTGCAAACTTTTTACACGTTTCGGCGTAATACAGCGAGTGTAATGAAAGATTTGATTTGATTTAAATCATCAAAACAACAAAGAGCTAGATCGAGAATCCAATAAATGACTGAAATTTTACGTATCACGCAATATTTGTAACAGGCATCTCATGTACCAGAACGAAGATATACGACGTCACATGTACGGGAATCCTCGCAACATAAAGCGAATTTTCAACATCATTTCACTCACAGCATCAGTGGTCAGAGCAATTCAAGAAAGGGTAAGTTGTCACCTCGCTGTTAGTCTGTGTGCTCACGTGGCTCGTATGATACAAGAGTTCAACAAATTCAATTTGGGTATGTGAAATCGCAAACTTAAAATTTCCTATGTTTTTTATAAAATTCCAGCGTTGGCAATACAATTCTTCGTTATAAGATAATTTCTACTGGCTGTGTACTTCGGATATTCTCAGCTTTATAACAGTTTTTATAATCTTTTTTTACACTGGATTTTAGGCCTTTGCATTTTACACGGGGGTGGCAAAAATGCCCCTTCCAGAAGTTATGGGAACGCCAGTTGTTGCTGTTTAGCATAATGTTTTAGAAAAATTGGTATTTGAGCTAATGATGTCATTGTAGTGACGTCACGACCAGTTTCGGCAAAAACGACGTCATGGCAGTTCAAACCTTGCACCTAGATTTGTTTTTTTGAATCTGAGTTTTAAAATACTCAAGTCAAAGTGATTTCATCACAAAAACATCTTGTGAAGTTATTTAAGGTGGAATGGTACCAAAAAATGATGCAAACCTCAAAAATGGAAAACTTTTCCTTATGCCAGCCACTTCAAATTTTGAAGGATTGTTTTGTGAATGAATTTGACTTAAATAAACACTGCTCGAAATCGGTTTTATTGAAGAAATAAGAACTACTTGAGCTAATAATGAGGTGCCTAAACCTTTTTCTACAATTCCCCTTATTCGCGAAGATACAATTTATAACCCGTTTAACTCCGTACCATTGCCAACCCTGCATTTAGCAATTTTGTGACATCTCAAAAGGCTTTCTGTAAATCAATAGGGGTAGCCTAAGGTCTAATGTAGTAGAGTGGTGTAAAAAGCCTAGTGGGATAAAACACCTTTTGCCAATATTAGCTCTCCTACTGAGCGTTACGGCGTCATATTACCACGCTATTATCATGCCTGTCTAAATATACTTTAGACCATATTTGGAATAAAGAAAAAAGCTGGTTAATTTTATGATTATAAACAACTTTTTTGCTTTTTTCATGTAAGCATTGCGGGTTAATTGATGAGCTATTTCATCGCCTTCAAGGCATCCAAATAACTTGTGTCTTTTCAGTGAATAAGAAAACTATGATTGATATAAGAATTGGTTATTATTTTTGATCAATTGCCTCAACCCTTAAAATAAGTTTAGCATAACCAAAAATGACTACTGGTACGCCTCCAGTAGGCGTTTTACCCCATCGATATATTCCCTCCTTACTTTTAAAAAATTCATTTTTAACTGTACTAAGATTTATTGAAATAATAATGAGAAACTTAAAATTTGATGCCAAAGCTTATTTTACATGAAATAGTTGGTAGTATTACCAAGAAGCGCCTCCAGTGGGAGCAAAGATCCCCAATTTTTAACTCAATTACATTTTTCCGCACCAGCGCCGGCAATGCCCCTAATGTTTTACCTTTAAGAGGCAAAAATTAAGATGCCAAGTGAAGCCAAAGAAGAGGAAAATTAATAAAGTGGAGCTCTCCATTACCGGCATTGCAGATTACGTAGAAGTACGCAGTATTTATATTATTAAGGCATCAGCAAAGTTTTTTGGGGGGTTTGAATTGAAAAGATTTTTTTGCAGTAGTTTTGAGTAATAATGTCTTCTGAGAAGTTTTTTCCCTACCGACATTCCGCATTATAATGGGCCAGAAGAAAAGGAGAAAGAATCAGTGATGCTTCATCTAATGCAAGAAGCATATACACCAATACCACGAGGTCCAAAGAGAAAAAGAGACAGATTCGTAGGTCTGTACGTGGGCGACTGAATCGGAAGAAAGAGCAACTGAGCCCTGGAAGATTCAAAGACGCAAAGAACTGGAAGCGTTACAACTAGGCATAAAGGAGGCCGGAGGTCTGAAGTTAATTTGTGGTTACGACCTGCAGAGTAAAGTTTGGAGGGGTACGAGTCTAGCAGCTCACGAAAGAATAAAAATTATTTTCTGATATGCAACAGCAACATACTCAAAGAGAAAGTTAGCATGACCGAGAGTGCCGTCTTTCATTGGTTGATAACAGATTTTGAGGAAAATGCTTTGCGAGTGGATGATTCTGAGGGGAGACGCAGAGCACGTTTATACCAGGTTGAAGCCTGGTTTTCAAGTAGTGGTACACTTTCAGTTGAAAAGTTGAGCCTCGAGAAGAAAATGCTTTCATGCTATGGAATATGGACTACTTAGCGATTGGTGTAACAGCCAGCAAACGAAACGTGACACTTTCAATCAGTTCTTCTTCTCACGGACTCCCAATTTGTTTTTTGCTTTTCACCGCCCTTCATATTTCCTAGCAAAGCCGCTCTGGAGTGTAATTATGGACCTCTTTGTCCTCGTTTGGACTATGTTTCTGTCAATTTTTGGTGGTCTTTGGCCAGAATGAGATTGCTCATTTCCTATCCAAAGCGAGAGCTTCTCAGTCTTGTGCCTTCCGTTGTGGTCCTTCACTTATTCTTCCCCGCCGTAGCCTCAACTAGATGTACTCAATTTAGCGCACTTGGAGGTGCAATATTTCTCATTCACATCCGAGTTATCAAGTTCCTCCAGTTTCTTCGATGCAATTAATCTTGTTTTGTCCTATAGAAGCTGTAAACTTTTACACCTTCGCTGCTATGGTCAGAGCCTCATTTGATTTCGTTACTTCTATCATTTGTTAGCAGAACTCTTCTAGCAGCGCTTGTATAGTCATCCCTCCATATTCAGGATCTTAATCATCTCTTCCCAAAGTGTCCTTTTTTTTAAATTTTAAGGCAAATTGTTTTTTGACTCTTCCCTCTTTATCTTTGACTTCTGGTCCAGACTTTGTGGTGTGGCCCGACCAATATGGGTCTCTGCGGACTTTTATTGCGCGTCATTCCTCGGAAAGAGTTGGGTAGCATAAACACATTGTAGGTCAGGAATTGGTATACAATATATAAACATTAAGGCATCAGCAACGTTTAAAAAGATGTGCCATTTTTCAATTTAGATAAAAATAAAAGGTTTTTAGAGAGATTGTCTCTCCACTACGTCTAACTAAATCATTGCTGGTTATGACATTTTTTGGTCTGTTTTCTCGCATATTTGCCTTGTACTATCTTACCAGCACCCCAAAAATGGTATATGACATGTTTAAAACTGTTATTACGTTCTTTTAGTAGTCAACTTGCAAACATCTTTCCACTTTCAGAGATGGGGTAAAACGCCTTCCTGTAGGCGTTTTGCCCCAGGTGCGGGGTAAAACGCCCAATTTTTTTCAAAAATTAAAAATCGATTGTTAGCATAAATACAAAGTTGTCAAAATCCTAAATGCGTGAGTTGATAGAGCTTCAGTCGGTGCACACGTACAGCGAAAAAACTTTTATTTTTCTGCACTAATGCTGCCGATTACAGCATATTTTCGTTAAGGTAGGCTGCTTACCCCATTCTACTCTACCAGAAGCAATAGCTAAGTTTTCAGATTTGGTTAGACTGCTCACTGCTACGAATTGGTAAGTTACGGATATTACAGTAGATTAGGCTTGCAGTACAGTATTTGATTCTGATTACAGCGTTAGTGTCTGAATACTGATCTGAGATTAGCCTACAGCATACAGTAGATTCTGTTATTTTATTCCTTGTTGTACTATAACTTACCCTAGTGAAGAAAGAGTCGGCAAGAATAGCACTGGTAAGCCAGGCTAGGGATGCTTTAGGGCTGCTATTGTAATAGTCTAAAGCCTGCGAGAAGTTTGACAAAATCAGCCTTTAGTAATTTCACAAAATTGCGAAGTGCAGGGTTGCTAATACTAAATCGTATTTTTGTAAATACGGGAAAACTAAATCAAACGGACAGATTAAATTGTATTTTTGTAAATACGGGAAATTGTGAGAAAAAGTTTGGCGGACCTACTTATTATCTCAAGTTTTTCATTTTTTTTTTACTAAAACCGATTTCGAGCAGTATTTTTTTTAGTCAAGTTAGTTTGAAAGAAAAAAGATTTTTTCTGAAAGAATTTATAGCACAAAAAAAAATAACGAAGTATCCCCGCTCCCTGTGTAAAATAAGCTAATAACACTCAACTCAGAAATTTTGAAAATTGCTGATGCTGAATGCTACCTGTCCGTATGAACTCAAGTCTGTGGAGTTTTGCTTTTCTCGAATTTTTGTCTTTTTATTTTCCGTAACAAAGGTAACGTTAACGCTGGAAGAAGAATTAGGTGATATTTGATATGACGTTTTAAAAACGGCTGAACACTGGACATACAGTTAAAGTTAACGAAGAGGCTTTTTTGACTTAAATAAATCAATAAATAGTAAACAGTAAATTTGAGTATTGTTTCTGTTGATTAAATTTTGCAATAATTTTTGTTCTTGACTATCTTTTGGACGGCTACGTTTTTTGTTTTGAATTCGTTTTTACAGAAATAAGCTTTTACGGTAGAATATATTCCTGTAACCTGATTTTCGATGAAATTTGCAGGGCCGTGAAGATTTCAAAAAACGTTATTTTCGGAGAAGAAATGCCGTTATTATAAAACAAGAAACAGAAGGTATTATTTTGATTTTTAGGCCAGTTTTAATGATTTTTCTCTTTGTAGGAAAACGTGAGTAAGTAAGTATACTTTAAGGCTACAAAGATTCTATGTAGGATTGTTGTGTTTTTAGGGTCGAATTTTTTGTGGATTGAATTATCATTAAACCAATGAGTTTAATTGAAAGCTTTTGAACGTAATAATAGTAATACGAGTGTAGTAATAGTAATAAATTATATTTTGCCGAAAGTCAGACCTTGTTTGAAAATAGCTGCAAGTTTTCATTAATACAAGAGCTCAGCGGTTTTATCAGTATTTTCTTTAGCATCGCTGTTTTGCACAAGAAGGGATATTTTAGCCCCTCTATTAATTTTTTTTGTGATAAATCCATTCAGAAAAAAGATTTTTATTTCCAATTAACTTAACTTTGAGTCAAAATTTATTACAAATAACTCTTGAAAATATGAAGTTGCTAAGATATCGGAAAGTTTCCCGATTTTTGTAATTTTCCGAAGTCATTTTCCAAAATCTGAGCACTTTTTGGCTAATACTTAACGTAGATGACGTTATAAACCGTTTTGTGACGTAACTAACTTAACTGAGGCAAGTTATAATTTAGTATCAACAAACAAACGTATGTTCAAAATTTAAACCGCCTGTGACGTTATTGCAAAAATTAAGCATTTTTCAAAAGTATGCCGGTGACATCACAATGATAACTCCATTTAATCAATACCAGTTTTTCTAACAAATTTTGTTCAAGATCAAATTCGGTGTTCCCTTGACTTTTGGTTGAGTTAGACACGGGCGGCATTTTGCCCCCCACTCCGTGCAATATGTGGTGATCCAATGCACGTGTAAAGTAGGGTTAAGTACCAAAAATGGAAAATTGTTTGCACTGTATAAAGCCTTCACCGCTGTGCCGTTAGTTAGGTGACCACCAAATCACTACTACGTTGGTTTAGAGATGAGATGATTAAGCTGCTGGTGATGAGAACTAATATAAGTCGAATAAATAGCATTGCTTAGATTTGTGAGCATAATATTGTGAAAATGACTCTGTTTTAGCTGATAAAAAAGATAACGCCAAATTTGCCGAAGAAATATTGTACTGGATATTGCTAACTGATCAGTGGCCTTTCCGAATGAGTTATATTTTGGAAGTCATTGAGGACGCTGACCAAAGAGAATCATTTGGAAACGAAGCTGAAGCAATTCCAGAAACTACGTCGCTTTTGGAAATTTACCAGGGGTGAGTGTAAGAGTTCATTTTGAATTAGTACATGAAACTGTAATTTTCTAGCAGTGATGAAGTAGTAACTGCGTTATTTTCATAAACGAGTTGAACCATAGCCACTAGAAGGGTGGATCAGTTTCGCAAGGAAACTCTGAAGTTCAGCTTGGAAAATTTTTACTCATATATCGGTAGCTTTTTGCTATGCATTACAGTAGTTGTAAATACAACCCAAGTTATTTTCCGCCTTGTAATGGAAGAGCTGAAAACGGTGATCTTTTATTTTGGTTGTCAAAGGAATTACGAAAAGTGAAAACTTTTTTGTTTCTCCATTATTTTACCGTAATGATTAATTTGGAAGGTTATGTAGAAAACCGGCAATTATTGTTTAATTAGGTTCGATTTAATTTTTTACTTGCTTTCTATCCTCGCCTGCAGGATTATAGCTGAGCTCTGTCTAAATAACATGATTGGCTAAGGCCGGAAGGAGGAGATCGCGAAAGACTATGCGGCAGGCATTATTTGATCTGGGCCTTCTCAAATTCTGCAACCTTTAATATTTTTGCAAGACAGATGATGTATATGGAAAGCTGGATTTAATGTGGATAATCTGCTGCTTTGAAAGTAGTTGCTATAGCAAATATTCAGAAATCTTCTATAGACTATTGTTTTTCCTTTTTCGGTTGTTGCAGAATTGTCATGGGATCTGAAAAGGAATTGGTGGAATCCTACACCAAATTGCTCTG
The DNA here is from genome assembly GCA_963965965.1 of Trididemnum nubilum. Taxonomy (NCBI): domain Eukaryota; kingdom Metazoa; phylum Chordata; class Ascidiacea; order Aplousobranchia; family Didemnidae; genus Trididemnum; species Trididemnum nubilum. The sequence continues at coordinate 18,676,443 of OZ014474.1, read as the reverse complement.
CCTCGATGGCGACTTGGATTTGCTGTACGGTCTGTTGGAAAGAACCCAAACCCTTTTGACAAAAGCAAAAGCAAAAGAGCTTATCAAGTATACTACGAATCTTGATACCAATTTGAGAAAGTCAATAGCTCTTCAAAGATCTTCTTTATTTCAAGAGGAAAAATTTGAAGTTGAAGATGATGTTCTTCATGTAGAAGCAGATGGTGTTCCTTCTTCTTTCACTGCTTCAGATACACAAAACTATTATCAAAGGCCATACACCAAACCAATGAAGATTCAATTAACTGAGAAAAGAGAACTGCCAATGGCGGCTGGGGAAGTTATCCGGATGAGAAAAAAACAAACAAACTTGTCTTTTTAAATCTTAATAGCTTGATAAGCAGAGAAGTAATATTTCGTACACAGAATCCTGTTAGTGGATGGATGTTTTTTATTACACTCTTGTAAGGCGTGGAATATTATAAACGGTTTTTCTCGCAAAGCTATTGTATATCATGACCTCCAAAATGCAAAAACTACTTTTACTAGTGACCACAACTTATTATTGCGCTAAACGCTAATCGAATTGGTGACTTTGCCAGTAACCACATAACGTTATTGCAAAAAATCGTTAATGACCTTTACAAACCAGGCCATGACCACTATACAGCAATCCACAAAAGTATTCAGAGTACAGACTCCGCTTTGAAAACACTATTTAAAAGTAAAATTTAATTTGTACTCCGTCTTCCCAGTTTTCAGAGTGCTCAGTGGGCCAGAGCCAGTTAACGATGCAGGAAGTTAAGTTAAAAATCAAAATCAGTAAAAATAAAAGTAAAAAACACTATAGCCTGTTTCCCCTAATGGGTTCGTCAGGCGGGGTAGAAACTAAACAAAAACAAAACGGTAGTATACTTCAGCACATTAACCGCATCTTCCCACTCCCTCACCGGAAGCTAGTAGTGGGCACAAGCCCTGGCCAGCCCACTAAGGCTAACCGTGGCACGCACCGACCAGGACCAGTAGCCGTGACCCGGGTCGGCGGTGAGAAGCCGCGGCTGGTACAAAACGCTATAAGCACTAACTGTGGAGGCTGAGTATCTTAATCAAACACTGCATATGCGCTGCTGCACGTCTGTTAAACGTAGTAAAAACACTGTTAAAAATTTCAAACACTGTCAGTGATACAAAGCGGCATTTTACGTCACAGTGATTAAGCGGTTTGCATTAAAAGCGATTTAGTTAGGCTGGTAATTCCTCAGTTTATACTTGGCTTTGTTTTGACATTTTGATACAAGTTCGGTTCTTGGTTGAGGGTGTTCGCCACATTCAAAACACGGTATAACAATCCCAAGCATATCTTCAGACACCAAGATAAGCGTCACTCGACAGAACTATCCAAAGCATACAGGAACAAGATAGAAACTGGCAAACATCTAAACGTAAAATGGAATATAACCCTATCAAAACGGCTCTAACAGATGTAACCTTTGTTTAGAAGAAAAAACCGCAATATTACAAGCAATCCCAGCTAACACCCTCAACCAAGAACCGAACTTGTATCAAAATGTTGACACAAAGCCAAGCATAAACTGAGGAATCACCAGCCTAATTAAATCGCTTTTAATGCAAACCGCTTAATCACTATGACGTAAAATGCCGCTTTGTATCTCTGACAGTGTTTGAAATTTTTAACAGTGTTTTTACTACGTTTAACAGACGTGCAGCAGCGCATATGCAGTGTTTGATTAAGATACTCAGCCTCCACAGTTAATGCTTACAGTGTTTTACATCAGCCGCGGCTTCTCACCGCCGACACGGATCACGGCTACTGGTCCTGGTCGGTGCGTGCCACGGTTAGCCTTAGTGGGCTGGCCAGGGCTCGTGCCCACTACAGAGCTTCCGGTGAGGGAGTGGGAAGACGCGGTTGATGTGCTGAAGTATACTACCGTTTTGTTTTTGTTTAGTTTCTACCCCGCCTGACCAACCCATTAGGGGAAACAGGCTATAGTGTTTTTTATTTTTATTTTTACTGATTTTGATTTTTAACTGAACTTCCTGCATTGTTAAAAGTAAAATTTGATTTTCATTTGATCAGTATTCTTAACAATGAACGATCATATCTTGTTTTTTAACATTTTGTTTTGCAAATGCAATGGCTTTAGTTTTTGACGTTTTTTGTGTATTTGTCACATATATTCCTGAAGAGGATATTTAATTATTTTTTAAACGGTTCAAAACGTCAAGTTTTGATGTTTTAGTTATTTTTTCTTCTTTTTTAAAAAGCACCAAATAGCTAAAAAAGAAGAAGTTTTGTTATTACTCTTGAAGTGTTTCATGCTATATACACACATTTTTACAGTATTGTAGAAACGCAGCAAAAATATTTGCCAATTGTTTGAAGAAGATTGTACAAAATAGGCTTGGTCTTAGTCGCATATTTGCCAGTGCTTAGGAGAACTAACCATTAGTCTTTGGCAAAAAAAAAGAAATAGAGACATAAAAATTGAATTCTTTTAATTTTTTATTCAAAAGTTTTGTCGACTTTATCGTAATTGGTACGATCGACGCTCGCGTCGCGTGTTCCAACGCTTTTGCTTGGCCATCTTACAACTAACGAGTGCGAAGTTTCAGGGTTTTGCGTAAAGCTCTGGAAGGGTTGAGGCTAGCTCTGTGAAATTCGGACAACAGTTTGAAATTAATAAGATGCTTGTTTGTATCAAATTTCGAGGCAATAGATTGTGTAGTTTCGGTTTTAGGGTCTGAAAATAGCCCCAAAAATGTGGTGTAAAAAATGACTTGAATACAGCATGACTTGAATACAGCAAAAAAAATTTCACATGATTACATGCTTTAGATACCTTTTTATCCTACTAACCCACTTTGGCAGCGATGTTTTTTTTCATTTATTTTTCTTTCCAAATCTTGTACACTTTTCTTCTCCTAAACTGCAAAACACCGAAATAATAATTTTTGTGGGAAGTTGTTGAGCTACAAACGCAGTTTTGTTTCCCAAAATTTTTGGTGCCACACTTCCGAGACTCCCCTCCAAGTAAGGCTCCAAAAATCAATTTTTTGAACGGCTCAGGTTCAAACGATTTTTTTTTTAGTTGATATTTAAAAGACAAATATTTTAACAAAATTTAAGGGTAATCTCCACATAGACTATCCAAAATTAACCTTGAAATGCTAAAGCTATAGCTTTAACTTTTTTGCTCTCAGTTGATATTTGAGAAACAATTATTTTGACAATATTTAAGAGTTGCCACTTCCAAAATAACCTTTCCATTTGGCACTCAAAATTAATCTTTTGAACGAATTAAGCTAGAGAGCTAATTATTATTTTCTGATATTAATATAATTTACGAGACAACTATTTTGATAGTTTTGGAGATGCCACCCGCCTGAACCTTCCAAATGTGTTCTCCAACGATTGATTTTTTGATGGCTGATTAAGCTATCAGCAAATTTTTTATGAGGTTTAATTACTATGTTGTTCATAAATATATTTTGACTCTGTGCGAGATTTCAACCTGCTTTTGAGCTCCTCATGAGGATATTTTTGAATTGCTCTTTTAAAATGAGAACAAAAAGCTTCGATCAAAATTTTATTATTCGTCATGCATCGGTTGTTCTCTGAGCTTGCTTGCTTAGCAAGCTTCCTGCATCAGTAGTTTTACCAAGTCATTTTCAAACGCATTTAAATAAAATGATGATTGAATTGTTCTATTTCAGTAAAATTGATAATGCATTAATACAAGATCAATAGTCCCGCATGCTAAAAACACTAGGCCTACATTAAAAACAAAACTAAAAACGTTTCTTGGTGAAGATTTGTGACTCTGTTCCTCTCTTGTAAAATGTAAACATTTGTTTGGTTCGTTTTTCTTTTGCCGATTTGGGTTCTTTTCGAATTTCAATTGAAATAGAATTTATCGAAAACAAAGTTTACGAATTTGGTCACTTTGCTTAATTTCTACTTATTGTGAGTTTTTAAATTGCACAGACTTTGAAATAAATTTTCTTATTGATAGTGGTGATAGATCTCTATCGAGAGTTATGAAAGTTAGAAACAACAGAATAGTCACAACAGCGCTTTTGCTGGCTACTCCATTTTGCCACTGCAAAAAGGGCCGTCGTGATTAATATAGAATTAGCCTATAGGCGTTAAAACTTCTGCCACATGACTCAAAAAGTATATTATGGTTTTGTCACTATTAGTCCAACCCAAATCGTAAATGAATTTAGTTGTTATAATTATTCTAAGGTTTGACCTTTTTCAATGTTTTGTTTGTGTTCTTGTTTCCAAAGACCGACCGATGACAAAGGGGGCTCTTTTTGAATTACTTTTTTCTCCTAGCCGATCTTCATAATAAATAACTTCTAAAGTATAGGTTGGAGGTGGATAGTATGATCGCATCATCTGGGTCACTGGTGCAAATTTTTGTTCAGCATTGGGGGGATAATTTGCAATTTTACCCCAATTTTGACTTATTTTCAACATTGGGGGGGATAAACCTCGACCAAGACTTTTTTCAGGTGAGCAAATTAAGTGAAGACCAAATAAAAGGTTTCACCAGAAATGGAACACTTTTTTCCCCGAATTCAGGTAAAGTACAAAAAAAAAGTTCTTCACCAGAAATGGAACACTTTTTTTTCCCCGAATTCAAGTACTAACCTGCGCTCAGATCCACACCAGAGTCAAATTATTGGAGGGGATGCAGATGAAAATCATACTCAAATTGTTGGGGGGTATACCGTCAAATTATTGGGGGGGATATTATACCCCCCATCCCCCCCGGGTATCGGCACCACTGATCTGGGTTCAACCCCCACTCTGGTCACGTTGTTGCGTCCTTGGATACAACGCTTTACGATGATTATCTCTGCTTGGTGGTTTCGAACAAGCAGTAAATTTAATGGACGAGAATTCAAGGAATTTACAGGAACATTGGATCACTGGAATCTTCTATGCAGGTGTGGATTTCTCTAGTCGCGAAGTACTCAATGCAATAAAAATTGTGCGTTTCGTCCAATAGTTTGCTTCTGACGTTGTCCAGTGACAGGAGGATAAATATGCAATACAACAACAAGTTTTTCGTCAATTAAAAAAAACGATAATGCACAAGTGTAAACATTAGGGTGGAGCACCAAAATTTTTTTTCGAATTTTGAAATCTCCCAATCACCATAGCATAGCCATTCAGCAGTATATCAAACTCTGAAAATATTTTGTTCCTGTATCTTTATTAAGTACTGCCCCAGGACCACTCAATTTTTTTCCAAAACTGCTAAAAATCGTTATTTTTAAACAAATTTTTTTTTTTTAATTTTGAACAGCAGTAAAAGTTTTTTTTCAAATTTAGAAATCTCCCAACTGCCATAGCATTGCCATTCAGCAGTATATCAAAGCCTGAAAATATTTTATTTCTTTATCTTCATTAAGTACCGCCCCAAAACCATTCAAATTTTGCCAAAATTGTTAAAAAGTTGTTATTTTTGAACCAAAAATAATAGCTGAATCTTGCGCGTTTATTGCAATGTCTGGTAAATCTACAGCAAAAAAGCAGTTATTTTTATCTTCTAAAAGATTAGTGTACTAGCGATTTTATACACGGTACAATTTCTTCTCACAGTAAACTGTTATATTGCTGCAACACACCGAATCGTAGTTTTGAAAAAAGAGAAGAAAAATGAGGTATTTGAAAAATATTTTTCAAATAGCCTCAAAATAGTCATATGTAGCAATTGTGTTAAATGTTTCAAAACATAGGCGATAGAAACAGTGTGTTAAGTGGTACCCGAATCACAAAAATAGCTACGAGTACAAACTCCAAAGAGGACATAATGGTGGCTTGCTGCACAGCAGTTCAATTCGCCAAATCACAAAAACTATTTACATTATGGCACAAGTCAGAGGTCTACTACTAAATTATTAAGCCAAAATTACAAAGTTTTCCGGCATTGAAAAGTTGGTCTATTATTGAACAAGGCCTACAAATTCCGATTTTGTGTTAAATGCGCTCATGGCACTGCGCGACCTTAATGTTGCTTTAACCATTCCATCTCTCTGATTTGCATCACTAATACTAAAGGAAGCCTCTGAAACCAGTTTTACCAGCCTTTCTACAGCTTGGGAATGGCAAGGAATGGCAACCAGTTCTGTTTCACAATCCACAGGATTCTCTGCAAGACTCTTCAAAGTTTGATTAGAGAGGTTTCGCAGTAGTGGAGGAGCAGTTGTTATCGAATCCGTCCAATCAACAAGATCAATGCAATCTTCACAGTGAAAATCAACTTTAGGCACTTTGAATACCCTGATAGGTTGAGCTGATCTAGTAGCCCTAGCTACTTCGAGTCTTTTGGCTGCTAACATTCGTATGTGCTTTCTGTCATCAATCAGCATTCTCAAAAGTAGATTTTCAGGATGAGCATAATAGGCATTACGCTGAATCACAGGATCCACCACATCCAACAGACGTTGAGGTAGGTACCTGCTACGATGAATCAATTGCCAGAGGTGCATGCTTCCATGGAAACAGGAGTTGTATGCTTTAATGTCAAACCACATAGGAACGTACACTTTCATAACGTACGTTGCTAGAGTGATTAAACCGTCAGAGGGTTCGGTTTGGGCCATATAAAGACGCAACAATCGACAAGCAGTAGTAAGCCAGCGAGCATGGTGCATCAATCCAGGAGTACGTGGCTCTAAATCTTTAGAACATTTGCCAGTAGAAACGGCAACAGCCAGTTCATACAATAATTGTTGATCAGTGCTAAGATCCTTTGGATCAGATATCTTCGGTAAGTTGCTATAGATAGGTTGGTAATTTATCACATCCAACTCATGGCAATTTTCCAGAGCTTTTCCAATTGGCCCAGAAAATGCTCTTGGACCATGTGTCACTCCATCGATTGCAATTAACAGATGTCTCAATGGAAGTTCGTTGGCATGAAAAAGGCACACAAGCCATTGCATTGGTTTGCCTGCAGCCTCTTCTATTTGACGAATTATACCTTTTTTGTAACCAGTGTTTAATGCAGTACCATCACAGCCAATCGCTAGTATTCGAGATTTGTGGATATTAGATTTCTGAAGAAAGGTAATGATGGAGTTCGCAACAGTATTAGAATCACTTTTGTGAACAGCAACGTGCCCAACATATTCCGATTTCGGTTCTGCGACAAGAGTGTAATGTTCTTCCTTTTCAAAAGTTGGGTAGTATTTGCCAGTCCCCTCGTCTTTTGTTATCGTCTTTGTTTTGTCTTTAAGCCCGTCGAAGAATAAAGCTTTAACTTCCACAGAATTTTCTTCTTGCAATTCGTTTCTCAATTTTGATCGTTCTCTTCGAATTTTCGAACGATCTATAACACTGGAAGTGTCATCGGCAGATTCAAGGCCCATATCAGTTAAAAATGCACTAACAATAGCAGCACCTGATCTGTCACTTATGTTACGTCTATCCAATTCACAGGCCACACTAGGCAAAGACACTCTCCAAAATAATCCTTTCGAGGTTGATGGTGCGTTTTCGTCGTTTGGTGCATCTGGCAGTATGTCAGAGTCTGCACCGCATGAATCTGATATGACTCTGGTATCAAAAGTTTCCGTGGTCGCTGCAAACACTTTGTCACCGGATTCTTCAGAAGCCTTCTCAGATGCATCGTTATTATCACATGAACCTGCAACATTTTCGAGTGTATTTACAGTTGCAAAAGTATCTTCACTCTCTACGACTTTGCGATTTTTGTAGCGCTCATACTGATCGACTTTCAGTTTTCTTTTCTTTCGTTGGTTAGTAACCCGAAGATCTACTCCTCCAATCACCATTTTCCTGCTTGTTCTTTGATCCAACAAAAAGTCTGTTTCTTCCGGAGGTACTTTAAGCTCTGGCTTGCATTTGCAAACACTTGCACTGGTGCATCGACAGGCAGCTATATCAAAAAGCACTTGAGCATTTGTTTCGAAATCTTTTAATTTCTTCTGATAATTGTTGGTGTGAGAGCGATCTTTGTATGGCTTCATCAAATTTCTATACGAGTCATAATACCGAGTTATTTTTTCACAAATTTTATGCTTGGACATTACGGGAATACTTGCATAATTCCATACATCAATTAACTTTTCACAAACTGTTTGGGCTGAGACAGATTTTTTATCGGAATTCTTTTTGACGTTATCTCGCACAAGCAAATAGTAACTCATTATATCATGATAAGTAGGCAAATTTCTGCCATTGAACTCTTTTGGATAGCCAAATACAGGATAATTATCGCTACTTCTTGTTGCCATTTTTATGCTTTTGTTTTGGCTAATTTTAACCGGCAATACCGATAATATAGATGCAAAACAGTTTTATGACAAAGAGTCAAAATTCTAAAAAAAAAGAGAGCAATGAATAAAGATACATTGCTGTTGTGCTGGATGGTACTTTCAGTGACAAAGTGGACAATTAGAGCACTGTCTCTCCCTACAGGTTGTTAAAAAAGAACTGTAGTAAATATCTGTAAATACAACTAGGCTAAATTTCTTTACTGATTGAAAACTCGAGCTGCTTTCGTTAGGGGGTAGCAATACACAAAAAACTCTCTATTTTGCTCTAATATGAAAAAAGTTCGAAGCAGCAAAGGATTGCCCTTGCTCTCCTTTGCTGTGATAAGGGTTGCCCTTGCTCTCCTTTGTTGTGATAGCTAGCATATTAAAAAATAATCCCACCGAAAAGTACTGGTTATGCAACTTACAGTACTTAAGCCCCTTCAAAATTATACCGTGGCTAGTTACAACTGTACCCTGGCTCGATCATCCTTTCATGACTGGACCTAACACTTGACTAGTATTAGGTCTAAACTATAAACTCTATAGTCTGGATTGGTGTCAAAGAAATGCAGCTGTGATCTTACGCTAAAATAGCCTGCTAAGATCAACAAATCTTTGTTGAGTTTGAAGCTCGGGTAAAACGCTGATTGGCTCAACGCTTATTTAATTCTGAACTTGGAAACACAGCCTACAGTAGCCATATAATATAATGCCATATAACGTGATTGCCGTAGCCATATAAGCTGTATCTTTAAACTAGGAGTAACTGCAAAGATTGTGAACGCTGCTAAACTGCTATGGTGTTCTCCTGCTCTATCTACACTATTGCATCTTCACTGGTGACTCTACTAACGATTAGACTACAGGTTAGTAGGCGAGCTGCTACCTTCTATTTCAGTATCTGTAGTAAGCCTGCTCTTCTGAGTCTCTGCTAGATTGCTACCACACATAATGGGTAAAAGGATGCGTCATAACGAAGACGCATTTTAGGGTTTTGTCACGTCATAGATTAACAATAGACCAAAAGTATATTTTCTGCACGTGAAGAAAATATGCTTCAGATTTTGATTTCAGAGCATTTCGTAGCAAAGTGATGGCTAAGGATTTATTTATTCACATTCCGTTGGACATATAGATACACTTATCTATTTCTTTGCTACAACGATTCAGCAAACAGCGTGTAAAGCGGATAATGTTGATTTATTCGTTCACCTATCACTAATATTTCGAAATAACTGCAAAATAGGCAATTTTAGCCTTGTTTTGCAATTTTCCCATCGATTGGGGCAGTACCTAGAGTTGGATAATTTGAAAGATATTTGATATTTATAAGTTATAGGGTGGTGGCTACCGCATGGTGCATGGGAGAATTTGATTTAAGAAAGTTGATTTTTGCCCATAGTTTGGTGCTCCACCCTAGTAAACATGTGACGATAATTACAATAGAGATATTTCAAGTAACGACGAAACTAGTACCTTTTGCTTTTATGTAGAATTGCTGCCTTTTATGTACAATTGAAAGCTACCTGAAGTGAGACTCAAATTATACTGTAGGTCATTTTAGTTGAACCCTTAAGTCATTTGTGTTCTTGTTTCCAACGGCCGACCCTTGACACAGGCCGTTGTTTTGAATCTGTTTTTCTCCAACCCATCGTCACAACAAAGTGCTTTCAAAGCAAAGATAAAAAGTGGGATAGTTTTCACTAATTTAAATATAACGATCATGTACAAATGTAGACATGGTGGGATAATTGCAATACAATAACCCTGGACGTCTCAAGTAACAGCAAAACCAACGCTTTTTGCTTTAAGGAGTTTACAGCAGATATGGAAACCGGTCGGGTCAAGATTCTTCGACCGGCCGGTCAAGCCGGTTGAAACACCGGTCGAATTCTTCTTTCTTGCAGTTAAAAGACATCTAAGCACCAACCGAGATATACATACGTATATATTTTATCATAAGTAAAACTTTTTATAAAAAAATAGCGTGAACAAGCCACATCTTTAGAAAACACTTTTTGAAAATTTTTTTGGCGTTTTATTTCTCAAACAACCGTTCGGAGTCACAAATTCTATCGCTTCACCCATGGCCCTCCCCTTTTGCAAATTTTTGTTAGATGCATTGAACAGTGAACAAAAACCTTCTGTAAAAAAACGGTACACCGAGCCGGTCAGATACCGGTCGACTGGCCGGTCAACCGGCGTGGATTTTGAAATTTACCGGTCGGGTCAAAAAAATCCTGACCGATTCCATGTCTGGTTTACAGTAAGTATCACGACAACATTGGACGGTGCGTATATTGAGACTAAAATTATATTGCAGAATCTGCTGTAGATTTTTACGAGTATTATTGAAAAATTGGCAAAGGTATAAATACGAATGCATCACAGAAAAATGTACACAAACCCATATACTAGTAGTATGATTGGTATACTAGTATGAATTTATGATGTTTTGGTATAGTTTCTGATTTGATTTCAGCAGTTTTGGCAGGTTTTGTTTTAAACTTTAGAAGGACCGGTATTGTACGTTTTTGTGCCTGTATTTATAGTACGATAGCTGTCGAGTATAAATTAAAAGTTGCAGTACAGTATAGCTGGACAATGCTGTTTCGAGCTCTTAAGCCGGGATCACACGATCAAGTTTTTGTAGAATTTGTTTGCATAAATATTTTTGGAAGTATCACATCTAGTCGCTATTTTCTTGGTCAGGTTCTTGCCAGACGAAATTATTTGGGTTTTCCATCAATGAAATTGCCCAAGTTCTCGCACGTAGTTTTTCACTCTGCACGAGTTTACGCTATTACAAGGATGTTCCTTTAAATTTGCTGCGGCAATATTGATATGCGCTTTGTCAATTTATGGAACTTCGCGACGCGCGAAACTGCAAATATTCAAAGTTTATTTGATTGTTTCATGACTCCAAAACTGCAAAACGTGGAAAGTTAAAATTCGAAAATAACATGTGAATAGGCAAAGCGTCAAGAATGTACATTTTTTAACTTAAATTTCCGTCAGCAGAAAATATTTTGATTTTGGTTCTAAAACCGAAAGACCAATTGAATAATTATCGAGACGTAATAAAACTAACTCAAATCGAAAAATTATTGAACCATATTATCTTGAGCAAAATTCTACCTGCATTTGATCTTAACTGGAGTTGAAGTATACATGTAACTGTTACAGAGTTGTAAATCAGTCCGGGCTTTGGGGGTCGGGTTCGGGCCTAAAGTTAACAAAAATTTCGGGCTTAATTCGGGCCTGAGACGTACTTATTGTTTTAGGTCCACAAAAATATAATCAAAATAATTTGGCAGCATTGCTAAATTTTTCAGACCAAAATTAACTTTCGGGCTTTTTCGGGCATGATTTGGGCTTCAAATTAGTTTTCTGGTTTGGGCTTATATTTTCTGGTTCGGGCCTAAAATCTAATTTCATGTATTTTGTTTGTAGTGGATTACAATGTTCTTCGTTGAGAGTCAATTAATTTCCCACTGATGTTTTGTTTTTTATTCTCCACCAATCGTAACTATGTAAGTGTGAAATGCAATTTAATATTTTAGCAGAAAAGGGCATATAATGAATGAATACTAGAGTTATGAATTTTACAACTTTTGAAATAAAATTAAATTCCTGGGTTTGCAATTAATGAAGTATTATTTTTTAAGTATTTCTACACTAATATGTCTTTCCGAAAGGAAAAAAAGCTGGCGCACCCAACGCTTTGAAATTTTCCAAGTTTTTTTGGCATATTTTAACATGCCTATCATGCTTTTTGAAGCAGTTTCACTGCTTGATATTTAACGCGATCTACATGACGTGTTCTGCAAAAGTTCAAGAGGCACTGCCTTTCTTTGATTTTACGTATTAAAAGTTCAAATTTATGTTTAAACTACAAAAAGCTGGGTAATGTAAGCTCGGTTCTATTTTCCCGCAAGACCTTAGCAGGACTTTCCAAACGCTGTTTTCATTCTCACAAGGGTAGTTCAATTTGACGACAGGTGCCTGCAATAATGAACCTTGGAGTTTCGTGACCTTTCGCACGATTGATGCAAAAAAATTGTGCAAAAACCTAATCGTGTGATTTCGACCAGAGCTTTCATCAGCAGCATTATTATTATTATTTTAACGTCTGAAAATTAACATAAATTAGCACTCATGCCAACAGCTTAATTCGTACACATTCTACTATCTTTCAACTGACCTGCGACAGATACAAACAGAACTGTACAGAAATGTGTAAAACAAAGCTCGTGCGAAATTGCACTTGAAATCAACAACAGCGGTAAGAATTGAATCACGTGATTACAAATCAAGGTGAAGCGCAGACACGATTTGAAGCTCCCCTCAGAACTCCTACCCAAATGGATCCGAAAACAATGTTTTGAAAGGCTAAAGCTGGAGCACTTTTTTTTGCTCTCGATTAAAAAACTAGGAGACAAATTTTTTGGCATTGCACACCCCGGAAATCCCTTCCAAATGTACCCCTCAAAAATCAATTTTTGAACGGGTTAAGCTAAAGTGCTAATTATTATTTTGTGATATTAATGAATATTTGCGAGAAAAATATTTTGATAGTTTTGGGGTGCCACTATGTGATTGATAAATACATTTTAACGCTGTCCAAGATTTCAATCTGCTTTGAGCTCCAATCAAAATATTATTGAATTGCTATTTTAACACAAAAACAAAAGCTTGAATGAAAATCGTATTATTCATCATTTGTTGGTCGTTCACTAGGCTTGGTTGCCTAGCAAGCTCCCTACATCAATAGTTATACCAAATCATTTTCGAACGCAATCAAATAGAATGATGATTGAATTGTTCTATTTCTGTAAAATTGATAATGCATTAAGACAAGGTTGAATTGTCTAGTGGTAAAAATACTACTCTATTAAGGCCCACACGAAAAACGAAAGTAAAAAATTTTGATGCAGGATTGCGGCTCCATTACAAATTTGGTCACTTTGCGTTATTTCTCCCTATAGTGATTATTTTTAAACTGCGCAGTAAAGGCTTTGAATAAATTTGCTTATTAATAGTGTTGATAGATCTCTATCGTGAATTTTGCAGAAATTACTAATTAATAACAATGGATAGTCACAACAGCGTTTTTCCTGGCTACTCGACGTTTGTCATTGCAAAAGAAACACTGCCGTAATTAATATTGAATTATAGACGAGGAAACTTCAGTCACGTGGCTCGAAAAACATATACAGTAAACTCCTTGCTAATCGGAAACGATTTGTTCCAGGGAATAATGTCCGATTAGCGAGGTTGTCAGATTAACGAGTTAACCTAAATTGTGGTTGGTAATGCTGGTAAGACAATTACGCAACGCCGATCCAACTTGCGTGGCCCTGGTTGGCACAGGTAACTATCAAATAAACTTTGAATATTTGCATAAGTCCCATAAATTGACAAAGCGCATATCAATATCGCCGCGGCAAATTTAAAGGAACATCCTTGTAATAGCGTAATCTCTTGCAGAGTGAAAAACTACGTGCGAGAACTTGGGCAATTTCATTGATGGAAAGCCCAGATGCTTTCGTCTGGCAAGAACCTGACCAAGAAAATAGCGACTAGATGTGATACTTCCAAAAATATTTATGCAAACAAATTCTACAAAAACTTGATCGTGTGATCCCGGCTTAAGAGCTCGAAACAGCATTGTCCAGCTATACTGTACTGCAACTTTTAATTTATACTCGACAGCTATCGTACTATAAATACAGGCACAAAAACGTACAATACCGGTCCTTCTAAAGTTTAAAACAAAACCTGCCAAAACTGCTGAAATCAAATCAGAAACTATACCAAAACATCATAAATTCATACTAGTATACCAATCATACTACTAGTATATGGGTTTGTGTACATTTTTCTGTGATGCATTCGTATTTATACCTTTGCCAATTTTTCAATAATACTCGTAAAAATCTACAGCAGATTCTACAATATAATTTTAGTCTCAATATACGCACCGTCCAATGTTGTCGTGATACTTACTGTAAACCAGACATGGAATCGGTCAGGATTTTTTTGACCCGACCGGTAAATTTCAAAATCCACGCCGGTTGACCGGCCAGTCGACCGGTATCTGACCGGCTCGGTATACCGTTTTTTTGCCGAAGGTTTTTGTTCACTGTTCTATGCATCTAATTACAATTTTTTCAAAAGGGGAGGCCATGGGTTAGGTGTTAAAATGTGTGACTCCGGACGGTTGTTTGAGAAATAAAACGCCAAAAAAATGTTTGCGTGTTTTGCAAAAATAACTCAATTTTAAGACCTTTTCAGGGTAAATGTCGGTTTGAAAGACCTGTTTTGAGCAGCGCAAAACCTGCTAAAAATAAGCTTAAAAACAACTAAAAGGCACAAACTAAATTATATGACATTCTTTGTAATGATATTATGCGTAGGACCAGAAAAAGAAGTTAAAATTTTTTAGCTGTTGGTGACAGATTATTTGCAGTTTGCTTAGCAGCAAACACTTAACTGGTATGACATTGGTCAGAAAATATTCGAAGTATAATGTGCCCCAGCAGTTTGTAGAAATGCTACTTCAGAACAAGCCATGGCTAGTTAGATATAAAAAAATAAGAGCTATGTCTTTTTTGCCCAGAGCAGAGTGCGGTAAGTTTTTGAAAAAAGCTTTTCGAAGTAACAATATTTTAGCATGTACTAAAAAATCTGAAATCTGCGCCATACTCTCAAGCTGACAAAAATGATTCTAAAATGCCAGGTAGCGTAAGCCTCTTTCACATGCATGTTTTATTATAATCTGATTATGCGATTTTAACGAATATTTTGCCCGTTTTTGCTTTGTGCCGTGGCCCAATAAAGGGGGGTGGGGCATACCACAATGCCCTCCCTAAATACGCGCCTGGATGTGCATGTCTTAATGGTTGCAGCACATTAGTCACAGCTTGAAACCATTCAACAAATGTTTTCGAAAGGTGTGGTTTGTTAACACTATTTTTTTTATAAAAAGTTTTATTTATGATAAACGATATAATCTCGGTTGGTGCTTAGACGTCTTTTAGTTGCAAGAAAAAAGACTTTGATCGGTTTTTCAACCGGCTTAACCGGTCGAAGAATCTTGACCCGACCGGTGCCGGTCGACTCGATCGGTTTCCATATCTGCTGTAAATCCCTTAACCCTATATGTACCGGGCTATTCTTACACCCTATTTGTACCGGGGGGGGCAAATTTGCCCCCCTATCTAAAAACCGATTGGTAAGTGATAGAAGTAAGATTTTTTGCTAGTTGAAGCCATTTTTTGTTAGATTTTTAAAATTATATCTTTTGAGGTTCTGACGTCACGAAAACGATGATGACGTCATCAAAACCAGTAAATCCTTATAAAAGCATGTAAATTTACCTAAATGTTGCTAAACATTATTTTCAGTTGGGACTTTTGTTATTTTATAGATACCTCTGATAAAGTCACCGCAGATGATGACGTCATCATGCATGGTGACGTCACATGGATGATGACGTCATCTTTAATATATTGTGTTGATTATTATTTGTAATGTTTTGTAATTGAGATATAGTATAATTCATAAATTTGTTGAATACTGCAGTATTATTTTCATTTTATCATTCAACAGCTGATGAAAATGAATATTTTGTTAATGAAAACGCAGTTTATTTTGAGAAACAGCAAAAAAAAGCAATATTTTTGAATTATGACGTCATCAATGACGTAATGATAATGCAGTGCCTTTATCAGTAAATAAAATATATTATTCCAGCTGAAGACTAACATTGATAATGATTACGCAGTACAATGAATAGAATAAAAGCACTGATAAGCATGCATTGTGCTCAAAACTGCATGAAACTCCTTAGGTGCCTCTGACAAAGGCAAAAATGACGTCACTTTCGGTTGTCCGGCTGACCCCAAATTTTCTGAAAATGTGCGTTATTAAATTTGATTCAAAGTCAGGGTGCATGAAAGCAAAACTTTTTTTTCGTTTAGGAGCTATATTAAAATAACTGAGAGGGGGGCAAATTTGCCCCCCCCGGTACAAATAGGGTTAAAGCAAAAAGCGTTGGTTTTGCTGTTACTTGAGACGTCCAGGGTTATTGTATTGCAATTATCCCACCATGTCTACATTTGTACATAATCGTTATATTTAAATTAGTGAAAACTATCCCACTTTTTATCTTTGCTTTGAAAGCACTTTGTTGTGACGATCGGTAGGAGAAAAACAGATTCAAAACAACGGCCTGTGTCAAGGGTCGGCCGTTGGAAACAAGAACACAAATGACTTAAGGGTTCAACTAAAATGACCTACAGTATAATTTGAGTCTCACTTCAGGTAGCTTTCAATTGTACATAAAAGGCAGCAATTCTACATAAAAGCAAAAGGTACTACAGTAGTTTCGCTGTTACTTGAGACATCTCTATTGTAATTATTGTCTCATGTTCACACTTGTACATTATCGTTTTTTTTTAATTGACGAAAAACTTGTTGTTGTATTGCATATTTATCCTCCTGTCACTGGACAACGTCAGAAGCAAACTATTGGACGATCCGTACAATTTTTATTGCATTGAGTACTTCGCGACTAGAGAAATCCACACCTGCATAGAAGATTCCAGTGATCCAATGTTCCTGTAAATTCCTTAAATTCTTGTCCAATGAATTTACTGCTTGTTCGAAACCACCAAGCAGAGATTTGCTGCTTGTTAGAAACCACCAAGCAGAGATAATCATCGTAAAGCGTTGTATCCAAGGACGCAACAACGTGACCAGAGTGGGGGTTGAACCCAGATGATGCGATCATACCAAACCATGCGATCATACTATACACCTCCAACCTTTACTTTACAGTAGAAATTATTTGTTATGAAGATCGGCTAGGAGAAAAAAGTAATTCAAAAAGAGCCTACTTTGTCATCGGTCGTTCTTTGGAAACAAGAACACAAACAAAACATCGAAAAAGGTCAAACCTTAGAATAATTATAACAACTAAATTCATTTATGATTTGGGTGGACTAATAGTGATAAAACCATAATATACTTTTTGAGTCATGTGGCATGAGTTTCTACGCCTATAATTGAACAGTATGTTAATCACGACGGCCCTTTTTGCAGTGCCGAATTGGAGTAGCCAGCAAAAACGCTGTAGTGACTATTCTGTTGTTTCTAACTTTCACAACTCACGATAGAGATCTATCACCACTATCAATAAGAAAATTTATTTCAAAGTCTGTGCAATTTAAAAACTCACAATAAGTAGAAATTAAGCAAAGTGACCAAATTCGTAAACTTTTCATGAATTCTTATTAAACATCATAAGTTTTCAACAAATTCTATTCCAATCAAAATTCGAAAAAGAACCCAAATCGGCAAAAGAAATACGAACCAAAAAATGTTTACATTTTACTAGTGAGGAATAGAGCCACAAACCTTCACCAACAAACGTTTTTAGTTTTGATTAAATGTAGGCCTATAGACTAGTATTTTTTAGCATGAGACTATTGATCTTGTATTAATGCATTATCAATTTTACTAAAATAGAGCTATTCAAACGTGATTCTTCTTGAATGGGTTTGAAAATGACTTGGTAACTATTGATGGGCAACAAATTTATGGGGGAAAACAAACGACAAGTGCGGAAAGAAGTCTTGAACAAAAACTTGACGGAAAAAAAGCAACCGATTTTCGGTCAAAATCTTTTTTAGACTTCAACTAAATTTTACGGAAAAAACCAACAAATCTTCGGTGAAATACTTTATACTTCACTTTAAATAAACCGAAAAATGTGGAGCGATTTTCTAGTTAAGTTTTCCTTGCCTCCTGGCTCAAACTTCTAGTTACGCCTCCAGCTAGCCTGTATAGGTTCCTTTGTATATTCCTAGCACATTACCGCACACCTAACAGCAACAGTAAAATTTTAAAACCTAAAACAAACTGTTTTACACGTTGAAGTAATCATCGCTGGTAGTGCCTTTCCTTTAACAAACACTTTTTTATATTTTGAATGAGATGATTAATCTCAACATCGGGTAAAACGATCTGAAGTGATAAACATTTGATTGTTAGCATAAGGTGAATAGGGATAATGTGAATAATTGTATCCCCCAAAATGGAGTCAGTGATGTTTTAACTGTAAAAATCGGGTAATATCTCCAAATGTGGAGCCATTAGGTTTCTCAACAACGCCCCCGAAAGAAGATTTTTGCTCCTTTGCCCATCGATTTACAATTTTGTGACGGATTATGGGTGGTGACAGCGTTCCTACTATTCCTTACGAGCATATGCTGTGTGAATCATGGTCAAATATCTTTTGTAACTAACAATTCTTTAGCTATATTAAACGACACTTTTCCGAACACAGAGTCCGCTCAGGACAATAGAGAAAATTAAAACATCTGGATGAGAATATTCACGCTCTTTTGCGTTGACAATACTGTTTTCTGCAAAAATTTGATACTCTTTTAAAAGAAAATGATGGAAACACCGTTTATGTACAGATTTATTCTTGCTCTACCAACTTTATCACTTTTCGAAACAATGTGCCTGAAGATTTTGCTAATGCGATGTCATTCTTTGCCACCAAAGAGCAATGAAATTAAAAAAAAAATTCTGAAAGTTTTTCTTGCACTAGGTGTAACACTGTTCTGATTTTGCATAATACTGATGATGAAGTCAGTTGACTTCGAAACACGGGAATGCTCCGACAATGGGGGGCTCCGTCTTACCTGCGTCACTAGGGGCTGAAACAATTACCCATTTTGACTCGGCGATTGCATTAAGGTGTTGTCGTATGAAGTAGGATTGCAAGACGTAATGTCTCTGTAAACAATTTTATTAGTTTTGCCTACTTCACTTCAAGAATAAATGTTCTTATTTTGTTCTTAAATTTTGAGCAGAGTTTATCGTTATGCATCCACACTGAAAAAAGGTTTTAATACAAACATCATTTGGTGCGTTTGCGACGTGAAACTGATTTTCTTTGATGTTTTGCTACAAAAACCGTAGCGCCGCGATCAGAATACTCGCCGCCACGTGCAATTTGTTTGAAAAGCGCATCTAGTCGGTTTTGCATTTTACAACGTAGTTTTGTCTAATAACGTCTCAAAAATGTCATTTTGGTTTCATCTTGTCGACAAGAAACTGGTTATTGATGTTAGCACTTTCGTGAAATTATTCCGTCAACCTTGGTTGTAATAACTAACCATATGCACCATAATTTAAATTTTTTTGTACAAATTTGGAATCAATCAACCATATCGTGAGGTCATAAAAAAACAATCCAAAAATTACTTGATCAAAAGTTTGCAATTATCTTCCTCCTTCGTTCGAACCTACAATCGACTGTCTACTTTATACAAAAATACGATTTTTGGAATCAAAATTAACCCTACCTTAGCGAAAAAATTCAACCCCGTTTCGCCGGGGAATCCCCGATTTCCGCCAAAACGACCCGAAATTAGGTGGAAATATTAGCTATGTTGAAAGAACATTAATTCAGGATTTCAAAAATGTAGGTGAAAAAATACATCTTTTGGGTGCTTGTTAACGTTACCGGCGACTCCCAGCCAATCGTTATGATAAATAACTTCCAAAGTAGAGGTAAGAGATGGGATAGTTTTTCACTAATTTAAATACAACGATGATGTAAAAACGTAGTCATGGTGGGATAATTGCAATACAATAACCCTAGATGTCTCAAGTAACAGCAAAAACAATTCTTTTTGTTTTTATGAGGTTTAAAATATCACGACAAGATTGAACGGGAGCTCAATTAAGACTTAAATTATATTTTAGTATCTGCTCTAGGACTTTATAGTTTAGAAGTTGGCTCATGTATAAATACAAATGTACCAAAGAATAATGTACACAAACCCATATACTAGTAGTATGAATGGTATACTGTTATGAATTGTGTTTTGTAAAGCTTCGGACCTGACTTCAGCATTTTTGGCAGATTTTGTTTTATACTTTTTGGTACTCCACGTTTTTGTGTCTGTATTTACATAGGGCAAAATTTACTGTAACGGATAGTGTTTGCTCCAGAACAGAGTTGTTTTGCGGGCTGCAGAGACCGATCTGCAGATCGAAAAATTGGAATACAGAAATGACCGATAGAGAAGAAGAAAAACATCATGTAGTTAAAGATGTGACACCTCAAGGTTAGTAGGTTAAAAAAAAGTTGTATCAGTAATAACAGTGCTTTATAATTAATCAACCGTCCAGTTGGTCCAGCGGTAACGCGCTTGTCTTTGGAGCGAGAGATCTGAGGTTCGAATCGCGGGCCGGTGAAATCGGACGCAGTGACATTTTTTCGAAAGAAGCTGTGTCGCCCACAAGCGCAATGACGCGGAGATGGGCCCCGCAAACTCGTTATTAGCTTAGGCGAAATACAGCAAGCAAAGCTGGGCAAGTTCGCAGGTTAATCCGCAATTGCGGACTTTGGCAGCTTAAATTGCGGACTTAAAGTTGCGGATCATTTTTTATTTTTGTCCGCAATCACGAAATTTTTTTACGATTATTGAAATTTCTCTCTGATGTTGTAAAATATTAGTGCTTTTAACTTGACTAGCATGACGATTCTAAGTATAAATATCATAGAGTAGGTTGATTCAATTGTGACGAGTGTTCGCATTTTTTGAGAGATGAAACAAGCCGATAACTACATTTGACGTCATAATAGTGACATCGCGTGCGGCTGGGAATAACGCAAAATAGAACAGACATTTTTTCAAGTTTTATGCAGTAGCGTAGGCAGGGCGGGCCGGGGCTATAGCCCCCCTCATTGGCCTGTCAACCAAAATGCAGAATAAGAAAAATACCACGATTTTAGCTCTTCTGAGACTGTTTTTTGAGCTAGAATGGACTAAAAGTGATTTAAAGCATCTTTTGAAACATACATTCTGGGAGAGGGCTAATTTGTCAAAAATAAAAGTCACAAATCAATGAAAACTTCGAAAAAATGCTCAAAAATAAGCAATCAAATTTGATCGCTAACGTAAAAATGCCAGACATTTAGATTTTATCAACAAATATATTATAAACTCAGGAATAACGGGGGGGGGGGGGGGGGGGGGGGAGGGAGGGGGCTATTCCGTATTAGTTGATTACCAATCACTTCTATCAAATATTTTTCCATTAGCCCCTTCCCAATTATTTTTCTTTATAAAATGTAGACGAAATAGATTACTCCGTGTGAGTTTTATTGATTAACAGGATTTTATGATTTACCAGCATGTAAAGAAGAAAACTACGATGTTATCATTAGCCACCTCCCACATAGCCCATTAATGCAACTAGATGAATCATGTTGCGCAATTAATTTCTATGCCACGTTTTAAAAACATTATTTTTTATTAAATAGCCCTAAAATTAAGTTATTTTTGCAAAAAAAATGCAAAATTTTTGAGCGCTGGGGACTCCGCCCCCAGACCCAAAAATTAGCCCCCGCAATTGCGAATTTCTGGCTAAGTGCCTGCTTTTATGGATGTTTTTTCAGCGTGACGGCATTACTTTTTTCCCTCTTTTCAACAGCCATATACATAAAAAAGCAGCATTATCTGCCTGTGCAGAACTTCATATATATTTCGATCTAGCTCGTTTTATCGTTATCGTATAAAATCAAAATTAGTCTCGTTTGGATTGTTCAAGCTCGAGTTTAATTCGCTGTATTTGTGACATCATTTAATTATGACGTCACAAAGTAATATTCATCCAATTAGTCAATAACTGCGAATTTTCCAACACCCGCAGTCTTTAGTAATTTGGCGTTTTTTTTGGCGCTGAGGGCCCACTATTAAAATTCTGTCAATGCACTTTGCTGTACATCGTTAACTAACTATCCAGCGAATTTTGTTTCCATAGCTTACCGTTTTATGAAAACATCTTTGATTGCTTGCGCGACATCGTAAAATTCGTATTGAACCATGGCCACCTAGATAACACAAGGCCTGTCGCGAGAATTATGACGTCACGCAGTGTAGTCATTGCCTGATCAGTTTGAATTAAAGATTAACCTACTCGAGTAGCAACAGCAGTTTATACTGCAGACAGTGTCGATAAAAATAGAACTTAGCTAGCTTTAGGTACAGATGCAGTTGACAAATTAGATATGGAGCTGCATTTCATGCAAGAAAAATTTCGATAGAAGTTCTAATGCAACTTTTGGTGGAGAATGGCTTGCATACCGAAGCTACGTTATAAAATATTTTGGTTGAAAGTAACAAGTTGGAGTTGCAGAACTTGCAGTGGACAAATTTTAACTTTTCACGTAGGCGCAGAGGTGGACAAAGTAGTCGAAAAATCTACTTAAGTAGAAGTATTGTTACTTACTCAAAAATGCCTTTCAAGTAAAAGTAGAAGTATGGCGAAGCATTTCCACTTAAGTATAAGTAGGAAAGTAGTCAAAATTAATTCTACTTACGTAATGAAAGTAGAAAGTAATTTCGAATTTCACGTGTTTGTTTATTCTTCGAAGGTTTGCTGTTGTGACGCTTACGATCAGTGTTCAAGCAAAGCCATACTTACGGTAGCATATCAAAAATCAAAGTTTTATTATTCTCTTGAAATTACACAGAAGCGTGTTACAAATACGATTTAGTAGGGACTCTGGGCTCATCTCCGCGCCTGGACAACACAGCTTGAGAAGAAATGTCGCAGCGATGGCGAGTCGTTAGCAACACTGTTCGTTAACCGGCTAGGGAATTGAACCCCAGACGGGCCGCAGCAAACGCAACGCCGTTAACCGCTAATCTTTTTCGTATGAACCAGGAGTAATGCGCATGTCTAGTTTGTCTACTGTACCATGCTAATCAGGGTTCGGTATGTTTTTTTTTTTTTTTAGTGAGACTGAGTCAACATCTGGTATTTGATGCAACGCAAAAACACACTACCCTAGATGACCTGTAAATGAATCGGCGTAACTATTCAATAAGTTTCGTAATACTGTACAGTAAAACAAACTCGATACGTACTTATTGTACACGTTGTGAGGTGGAATACTGTACACTACCTAACGGTCGAGTTCAACAATCCATTTAAACTTTTATTGGATTAAACCTGCTATGTACAATATGAAGTAAGCCAATCAGCAGGTCACCACAGATTCGTAACATCTAATTCGTACAAATCTTCAACAGGGTATACGATATACCAATTGGTATGCGAAACGGTAATTATGGTACTCGGTATACAGAGGGTATACGAAACAAAACTGCGATCTCAAAAAAAAAAAAGAAAATGGTCTCCACTTACATTCGGGCTATATTCGGTCCAATTTCGCCCAAATCTAAGCATGGAAAATCGGATCTATAAAAAAAGTCTACACCGCTTACACGGGCTAGAATTTTTTGTGGAGTATACAAAGTTTTCGAAAATCGCAAAAGGTATACCACGTAAAAAAAGGTTGAAGAGCACTGATCTAAACAATGCATTACTCTGCTCGGATGGCTAATTGTATAGCTCGCATGCCTTTAGAGCGGTAGATTAGGGCTGGACTCCCAAGTCGAGTTACGCCAAAAACTTTGCAATTGATATTCATTATTCACTGCTTGATAGTGTAAAAAAGCAAACAAACAATAAAAAAAATTACACAGCTATTACCATTGTAATTGCTTAAAAGCAACGTTAAAAAATGAATTTCACAATGGAACTTATAGCAATATAGCCTGCCTTTAAAAATAGCAAGAAAGAAAATACAGAGTGGGCCAAAAGTATGTTTGCAGTTATTAAACTTTTTTTGCAGGCTTTGAATTGAATCTTTTTGTTGCTTAGCTGAAAAGATTATTATCGTAGGCACAAAATCAAGCGCAGTAGCTAAACTCGCATACGAACGGATAAATAATATAGCAGAGATGTTCAGGAATTCATTGTTCAAGTTTTATAACTGTAAACCTACTTTCGGCGCACCCTGTGGAATAAGAACAGCTAGCAATACACAGTAAAGAACTTCATGGTAGCCCAGAACTTTGGTGGCAAATTCAAATGTTTTTTACCACTAGTAGACTTGCAACCCAGTCTGTTATTGAGGAAAGCTCTAAAGTCTTGCTATTGAATAAGCTTGGCATTCAACTTAAGCAATAGCTGGTTTTCAAAACTGCTGGAGCCGATGTTTGCTCGCTTTGGGGAAAAGATCAAACCAGCTGTACTGAATAACCTCTCACAAGCTGCAGAAGCTGGCAACGGCGTATTAAGTTTAATGAACAATTTCTTCAATTTGGGGAGAGAATTGAAGGTGCTGATATCTTCTTCACTTGTCATCCCTAAGTAACAATCCAACTCCGAAGTTACTTTTGTTGAGGACCTCTTGGCCATCGAAGAAAAAAAATCATCTTCTTCTGACGCATCGTTGCTATCTTCAGATGATCTGGGGAGAGAATTGAAGGCACTGATATCTTCTTCACTCGTCATCCCTAAGTAACAATCCAACTCCGAAGTTACTTTTGTTGAGGACCTCTTGGCCATCGAAGAAAAAAAATCATCTTCTTCTGACGCATCATTGCTATCTTCAGATGATTTTGGGGAGAGAATTGAAGGCACTGATATCTTCTTCACTCGTCATCCCTAAGTAACAATCCAACTCCGAAGTTACTTTTGTTGAGGACCTCTTGGCCATCGAAGAAAAAAAATCATCTTCTTCTGACGCATCGTTGCTATCTTCAGACGATTTATTTTCGTTGCCGCAGATATCTTGCAGCAATCTCCTCAGGTAATCAAGACCTTTAAAATAAACGTTATATATATCAAGACCTCAAATATACTATAATGTATATATTGTAGTTATATATACATTATAGTAGTGCCAGTATTGAATACTTTTCGATATTTGATTTGGATATGCACAATTTTCTGTAATTAAGGAAGACCTTTTCATTGTCATGACACACTTTCTTTTTCGGTTACAGCTGGTAAACACTTAAAACAATTTTTGTTATTTTGTGTACAAATTCTACAACTCTGCAAAGTTACTAACCTTCAAGAAAGAGATAAAAATAAAATTCAAGTCACCTTATCTCATCGGAACCGGACTTGAAAATATTTAGTACAATATTACCATAACATATGTTGACGAAACACTACGGTAACTATAAACACAGCCTACGCTGCAGGAGGAATAGCTTATATGAAGATTACTTAGACCAGCGGCTCTCAATAGGGGTGCGAACCCAACATATAGTGATTATTCTCCAAAAGGAAAAACATAACACTACATCAAATGATGCAAAAACAGTTTTTCCATCAGAACGGTGCGAGGGCTACAAAATGCATTGCCGCTGACTTAGACAAATTCGTCAAAAAATCCCTTTTAAAAATATTTCTTCCAAGCCCATAATTTGGAAATGATTGAATGTAAATACTGATAACATGTGAAAATGCAAAATTGTATTTTAAGTAAACTAACTGTTTTCACTAACCGTCTTCCAGTACTTCTTCCTCAGCTGTCCAATGATTCTTGAATTTCGGGACCAATATTGATGACGCTATGAGCTCCCGATCTTTCATCATCTCCCCAAACCGCTCATTAATGCCGTCAATGATTGCTGATGCCAATGCTTAGCAATAGTGAGTGCTCCTTCTCACTTTTTCAATTTTCGACTGGAGCTCGTATAGAGTTGGCAGTAGCCAGCCCATATACACGTTCTTCTCGGACTGAAGAATGTCAATTGCCTTGACGACCGGCTTCATCTTTGTGCAATAATCACCCAAAAAATCTTGTTCAACTGCAGTCAATCTACAACATACTTGAAATTAGACAAGCATAGAAAATTGCTTGTATAACCACTTAGAGTGCTCTGTGATCTTTGCAATAGAGCTAAAAACTGCTACAAAATCACTGACATACTTAACTCCAAGATTTAGTAAGAATATACTGCAGTATCTCTCCACATTCTGTTTCCCACCTAATGATGTTGACTATTTTAGAACTTGCTCCTGATGAACACCATTAGGCGGAAAACAGACTGTCAAGATAATATGTTCTTGCTAAGCGACTGATTGAGTAGTATTAATATTAGACTACCGGTATATAAAAAAAGTTAGGGTGCGAATTATTTCACTACTAACACCGGTACCTATTATAATTCATAAATCTGTAGCTACATTTTATACATCCTCATGTGGCTGATAAAAAAGGTTTTGTTATTCCAGCTGCAGCTATACAAATAAACTTGTCTTCCAGAATTACGGACCGCTTATCAGACAAGAATAAGTTTAAGAAGTGTCTCATTACCATTCACTCTTAACATGTAATTGTTTAGTTTAGTATTTTTATTTGCCAAGTTTCCTTGACCAGGAGCCATCAAAGAGACCTTGCGGTCTTCGATCAGAAGGGACCTTGCTTATAAATATCTTGTTCAACTGCTCACAGCAGGGCTTTGATACCTCTATATTTAGTGGCAGCTAGTAGTAGCCAATTTAATTCAGTTCTTGTGGCCAGAGCTGTAGTGCTCACAGCCAAATCTTCGTATACACTAAAACACTAGCAGAAACAACTCGAACTTTAGGGTTTATTAAAACAAGAAACCAACCCTTTTCCGTTAGATGCTTCATGATGATTATCTCTGCTTGGTGGTTTTTTAACAAGATAGCAAACTAAAAAAGCGCGGTTGAATCGAAAAACTTGGAAACAACAGCAAATCTCAGATAGCCGAGTGGATAGAACGTCTGCTTCTGGAGCTGTAGACTCGGTGTTCGATTCCGAATCGGGTCAAACCAAAGAGTCGAAAATTGGTGTTCACAGCTTCCCTGCTTGACGTTCAGCATTAAAGGGGCAGTGTGGAGAACAAGCTGGCAAGTTTTCTTTTTGTGCGGTTGGGAAGGGCATTTAGCAGGATTCCCCCATCTTCAAGAGGGAGACAGGTGGCTGGTAACTCCTAAGCGAGCTCACTATAGCGCCTCCGTCGCTTTCTTGCAAAGGAGGATAAATATATGACTAAAAAAAAAATCCTAAGCTATGCATAGTGCCTCTGTCGCTTTCATGTGACAAGTGGATAAATATAAACAAATTATCAATTAGCTGGCAGTCATAAATTTTGTAAGCAACTAGAAAAGCCTTAAATTAGCCAGATAATTGCTATCTGGCAAAAATGGCTGACAGGACTGGTGTCTAGAGGAGTAATTAAACTCTCATTTAACAATATGAAAA
The DNA here is from genome assembly GCA_963965965.1 of Trididemnum nubilum. Classification (NCBI taxonomy): domain Eukaryota; kingdom Metazoa; phylum Chordata; class Ascidiacea; order Aplousobranchia; family Didemnidae; genus Trididemnum; species Trididemnum nubilum. The sequence goes on along the minus strand of OZ014474.1, from coordinate 18,649,013 downwards.
CTTCAAAAGCTTGAATGACTTACATTTGGATATTAAGTAAACGAAAAACTTGGTTTAATGGTTCGCCTTTTTCTTTTCGAATAGTTACAATTCGTTCAACAGCCAAATACAACGAATTCCGTCTGGTTTTGCATGGTCGAATTAATTGCCTGCCACAAATTTCTTCCATAATTTCTGCAGCTGCAGTAGAGCGACTAGATCTGTTCCACAATGCAGATAATTTAGCAAAGCTACAACGATACAATTTCTTGAAAGTCATGTCTCTATCAGCATTTGATGTATCTTTGCATGTGATGAGATGCAGAATATGACAAGCGCATCGTTGATGGCGTGGCAGCTTATATGTGAAACTTGTTGATGTTTCAATCATGGAAAACGCATCTTCAAATCGAATTTCCTCAGCTACTTCCTCAGTATCTGAGTCTACATCAGAACTAGGTGTCTCGAATTCAGAACTAGAATCAGCAAATTCACCGTCACTACCAAACATTGAAATGTTACACTGGAACTGACGAACAGAAAATGCTTTGAGAAAGTTTGAACCGTTATCTGTTGTAGTTCGATTAACTTTATCCCGGATTCCATAATTTGCATGAATTTCATCAATAGTAGAAGCCAAAACATCAAAAGTATGGGAACCTTTCAAACGCTTGCAAGCTAATGCAACAGAATGCCTTTTTAACGTGGTGGGGTCAATCCAATGTGCTGTAAGTCCAATGAAACTGCAACGTCTAGCTGTCCAACAGTTAGTTGTTGTAGCAACATAATCAATACTGCTAAATCCTTTTTTTATTTTCATTTTCATACTCTCCGCTTCTTGGGCTAACTTGCGTTTAACTGTTGGTCGAGAGATTACATGCACACTTGGTTGCAGAACTTGAACAAATTTTTGAAATGCTGGTAACTCAACCATTCGAAAAGGCAAAAGACCTTGGCATATTAAATCAATTAGGTGCTTATCCACAGCAGCTTGAGACGGTTTTCTTGTTGCAACATCAGTTAACTTAAGTTGTTTACCACTTGATCTGGATGAAGATGGGGTAGAATCTGACATCTCAGATGTTAATTTTCTTTTTTTTGCAAGAGAGGTCACATGTTTATACTTTTCCATATGACTTCCATGTTTACTCTGTAAATACACTGGCGAGAGTACTGTAAATTTAAGGGGTAACAGCTCTTAGCTATAAGGTAGTGTTCTATTCCAAACTTAAACAAGGTAATCTTCCTTATTGGCTCCCATTCTATATGAGCTACAAGCCAACCATTGCTAAGTAACCGCAAACAGTCTTTCATTTAACTGTTCAGCATAGTATGCCAGTCACGCAGAATAGCCTATAATAACACTACACTGCACAAGATCTGAGATGAAGGTCAAAACTTGCACTAACTGGAAACACAACGGCACAACATGAAAAAACTACAGGCCTATTGAAAACCAAACCACTGGCCCACTATCACTGACCAAAATTAATATTTACAAAATAAGATACATCGTTTGGTATAGGCTAGGTATACTGGTATATTGATATTTACTAACCTTGATGTATTTTTGAAGATTTGATGGAGAATTGATATATGCAGAAATTTCTGCATTACGAGGCTTGCATAGCAGGCACTCAAATTTCACCGCTTTTCCCTCTTTGAATTTGCATCGAAAAAATTTATCCAAATATGGCCAAGGACTTTCAGGACAGGAAGTTAATGGATTGTTAGAATTACTTTCACTATCAGACAAAACAATTGCAGTACCAGTATCATCACCAACAAGCACAACATCAGAACTAGTACCAGTACCATCTGTCGTCACAGCCCTACTAGTATCATCACATACAGTACTACAGGTGTTGGTAGTAGCAACAGCTTTGCCACTCATGAATAATAGTATCAGTAATGCGCCGGTAATAAGGCTTGTCATTTAAAAAAAAACAGGACTGTGAAGGTATACTGAATAATATATAGGCCACTCTTTAAATGCTAGGGTTACAAGCTACAAAAATACAAGTACTTTTGTATATACAATACCACTGGTATATACTGACTACTGAGTAAACAAAATCAGCTAGCAAATGGCATTATAAAACAACTGGTAATGGTACCTAGCTTATGGTAGGCCTACTCTCTGCTCTGCTGTGCAAATCATAAACATAGTATTATATGTCCAATTTGTTGTTTTTAACAAAAAGTTTACATACTAGTGTGGCGTGAAGGAACTGATCATGTTTATAGCGCGTGCAAATGCTGCAATCACGCAGACCATGTACCAGATGATTTATCCGAGTGAATCAAATTCCGAACGCTTCAACTTGTTTCTGTGTCATGTTTTTGCTATGTATCAGCGTTGCTCCATATCTGCCTCGTTTGAGTGATTCAGATTCCCAAACGAATGGTTTTCTATCTTTTTTATCTGTGGGCACGCGAGCTCAAGTTTGTTTCTTTTTTGCCAAATTTTGACGTCATTAGGACAAAAGAGGCAGAGATGGAACCTGTATATAAAACTTGTTTCGGGCGTGGCATCACATAGTATAGTATAATCACATAGAGTCATATAGTCATGTAATCGTATAGTCATATACTTATATACTTGTTATAGTTCATATAGTTATCGTTCACATAATTGATGTAGTTGATATCGTCCAGAGCTTATGGAGTTTTAGAACGTGGAGTGTTAGAATTTTACAATGTGTTTACCGATTTTTGGTTGAACAACTTTAACAAGAATAATCAAGAAAAATAACATTGGTGTGCAATGTGCAATTAATTTAACATGAAGTGCCAGGAGTCAGATAGCGCAACATCAGCCACTTCAACTTCCATCATCATCTCCCACAAACCTTCCAAACATCCATAATTGGTGACCCACAATCCTCCTAAAGCTCCATAATTGCTGACCCCTTCGAAAGCTCCATAATTGCTGACCCACAACTTCTAAACATCCATACTAGTACAGAGCATACCGGTAACAATACTGTGAGTGAGCTAGGTAGGCTAATTGCCAAAGACATTATTCAAGGCTTATTTGGAATTTGCCATATGTTATAACCATTCCCCAACCGAATCCTAATTGTAAATGCAGAACTATAATAAAATGGATCCAAAAATCCGTTTACGGCAAATTCCATACAAGACCCCATTATTCAAGTAAATGAGTGTAGGATAAGCCTATTTTGAGTTAGGACAGGGTGCGCTACTGCAAGCTTAGCATTTGACGCAAATGACAGTAGGCTGCTAAGGTAGTTTAAATACAGGCTAGTCTAAATCTTATAATTTATCAATGCTGGTACTACGGTAGAAGCCCAAACGCTTACTGGTATATACTGGCAGCTATAGGCCTAAGTGAAGGCTTTCAACTACCGGTATCTATCTGCAATACTTCTTTGGAAAACCTAACAAACAATAAAGTACACAATACTACTGCGCCCACCTAAAACAAAGAAATTCCAGAAAACCTTGCCAAACCTCAAAATTGCGGCTCATTACCGGTACATAGACTGTAATCACACTCACAGCGTACCAGACTTCTGTTTCGCGTCCTGTACGAACATGTTTTCGTTAAGCAGAGTTGCCAGATATAATGAGACAAACAAAAAAACTTCAAATCGTGGTCATTGGTCAAATCATCATCAAAAAGGATTGGCTAGGTGTTTACTTCTACTTTACATAAAAGTCATTACTACTCAAATAGCGTTACTTCGAGAGGATTTTACTTGAAGTAAAAGTAGAAGTATCAGAAATGAAAAATACTTAAGTAAGTCGCTCGTTACCGAAAATACTACTTAAGTAGTCTACTTAAGTAGAACTACTTCGTTAGTGACCACCTCTGGGTAGGCGTATAGGCAGGAAAAGTTTCGATAAAAGTTCTAAAGTAACATTTTGTGAGTAGATTAAGAATTAGCCAAAAATGGTTAGCAGAAAATCAAAATTGGTTGCATACCGAAGGTAGGCTATAAAATATTTTGATTGAGAGGAGCAAGTTGGAGATGCAGTTGACAAAAATTATTTATAGGTAGTAGCTATTTCGCCTCCAGATGCAAAATAGCCACGTGCAATTTTGGGACCGGAGGCAAAATAGTCATTTGGGCTATTTTGCCTTTAGAGCCACAGGCATTTTTCCACAGTCCCAAAATAGCTCTAATGCTTACCAGTGGCGGATCTAGAAAATTTTGGTGGGGGGGGATGATAAAATTTATGAGCACAAATTGTGTATAATCTCAAAATTTTGGATGTTTGTGATTAATGTTCTTGACCTCGCGCAAACTTGGGAACATTTTTGATCCATCCCATCCCAAAAACGTTACCAGTACATATAATATTTTTTTAAATTTAACCAATGACATAAAACCAGTTTCATGTCACTGATTTAACCAATTCAATCCAAATTAATAACATAAAACGCTTTTTTTGTCTTTCCTGTTTCAAAAATCGTATTTTTAAACTTTCGCCTACATAATCGTCTGCATCTACACAGAACAGGCGCGTTGCCGGAAATTCGCAATGAGGGAGCTGCTTTGGGGGTCTGGGGGCAGAGCCCCCAGCCGCCGGAGGCAAGGGGGTCTGGGGGCGGAGCCCCCAGTGATCGAAAATTTTGCATCTTGTTGCAAAAATAACTAAATTTTAGGGAGATTTTGATAAAAAATAATGCTTTCAAATCGTGGCATAGCAATCGGCAGTGCAAACATGATTACACCGGTTGCATATATGGGCTATGTGAGAAGTGGCTAGTGGTAAAATTTTCTCTTGTTTACATACTGGTAGATCATAAAATCCTATAGTTTAGTAAAACTCACACGGAGTAATCTATTTCTATTATATTTTATCGAGAAAAATAATTGGATGGGGGGCTCATGGAAAGATATTTGAGAGAGGTGATTAGTAGGCTAATTAAGTAAATCTGAATAGATCCCCCCTGTTCGTGAGTTTATAATATTTTTGCTGATAAAAACTATGTTAAGCATTTTCAATGAGCTATTAAGTTTGATTGCTTATTTTTGGCCATTTTTAAAAGTTTTTATTGATTTGTGAGTTTTACTTTCGACAAATTAGCCCCCCTAAATATATGGTTCAAAAGAAACTTAGAAGTGCTAAAAACGTGGTATTTTTCTTATTCTGCATTTTGATCGACAGGCCAACGCGGGGTAAAGCCCCCGCCCTCCCTTGGCTGTGCTACTCACACAGAATGAGTAAAAACTATCTGCATCGGACTTTAATATTTCTATTGCCAAAAGTCTATTTTGTTCAAGTTTTCATGCAGCATACCGTAACTAACAATGTAATAAAACTACATTCCGAAGACATTTTACTTGATGGTCTATAAAATCGACACTTTTTTTGTGCAAAAATGCACTACTGTATTGCGTGAGGTTTGAGCGAAAATGCGCCATAATTGAACTCCTGTTGTGTTATGCCTTTATCGTTGAAAAGTGCGAGTTGTGAATTTTGCTAGTTTGGCGCTTTCAAATCAATCGGACCTGTAAAAAACTAATTTCTGCTTTGTAAAAGTTCGCTGTAAAAATAACTTTTTCCTTCCCCCGCCCTACCCCACCCCCCAATGGCTTCAGAAATTATATTGCTGTCACCCGGCCTATCGAGTACTCACTGATTGCTTTTTTCAAATGTTTAATATTATGCATATGCACGTTATGTTTAAGCTGGCGGGGGGGATGCATCCCCCCCACCCCCCTAAATCCGCCACTGATCCTTACCCTAACCCAGAACCCCAACAGAGGAAAAATGCTATTTTGCCTGCAGAGGCTTCCGTATTTATAAGCAAGCGAGTGCAATATAAGTCCTGTAGCATTCAATGGATAAGCAACACTATTTAGAATCATCATTGAGTATATTAGTTTTTAAACTTAAAGCCGACAAGAATACAATATGTAATATTTATGTATTTTTGCGCAGATTTTACGTAAAAACTTGTTATTGTTTGATTTTGTATTACACAGATTGGAAGATAAGATTCTTATCACAATGCCATATCGTTGTAGCGTACCTCGTTGCAATGGAAATTATTCCGCTTTATTAAAAGTTACGGTTTTAGATTTTCCGAAAGAACCTGAATTAAAAAACAAATGGCTTCAAGCTGTTAAAAGAAAATACTTTAAACCAAGCCCTAGTAGCAAGGCAAGTGTGTTGGGACAAAAGGAACAGAAGGGGATATTTTGGTAAAAGCTTGATGAATATTGTTTGTAGTCGTGATTGCTCAGTTAGCCTGTTGGGTTTGAGAAAGGACCTTAATTTTTAAGTCCCGGAATTTTCTAAATTTAACGTTACTGTTTGCCGTGTCGGGTATTCAACGTCTCCGGATGAAGCACTGAAGGAGTGTCACTTTCAAATTTCTTGGTCTGCTAAAAATGTCTGTCAAGTTAATGTTATTGTTAAAATGCGGGTAAATGTGAAACAGCATAATTGATTGACAATGCTGCAGTTTGTACTGTTTGGGTCTGCGAATGTTGTGGAGCACCGCAGCATTTGACGAACAATCTGGCAAAACTTTGACTTAAAAACTGAAAAAGCCCAAATTGGCTCCAGATGCTATTCGCTCACAGTTGCCTAACTGTCCGTCCTACTTGTCCCAACCTACTTCGACAGAAAGATCAATACGTGACAGCATTTTGCAAAGAAAAGAACTTCATGTAGTAAAAACTATTGAAGCAAGTAGAAAAGATTGTAAAGAACAACAAACGAAAAATAATGTACTATATCTTTAATTACGGTTTTAAAACAAAAATTGAAAACTGATGCGTCGTGGGAAATGATCATGATGGACGCGAAAGAAACGAAAGGCGTGTCGATTAGTTATATCAAACAGTAGGATTTTTCCGGCTCACACTGTGATCGTTCTTTGCATATAAACAATGACATGATGCTAACTGCGTACGTTCTACGTGGAGCTCAAAAATGTGGGAAAGAATGTGTTGCCCATGCACGTGAATTCACTTCATCAAATCAATGATACTTCTGACACAATTATGATTATGCCAGCTTTAAAAACTGACGTTAGTAACGACGCAATTGATTTAAGATTAAACATTATAGTTACACTGCTGCGATCTTTGCAACGAAGCCTGGCAAAATTTGCACCTGTCATTTCATTTACTATCGAGCAGCTGCAATTAACAAATAAACGCTCATTGGTATATTCTAGCGAATTTTGAATATTTGCGTCAATTTTTCAAAACTTGTCTCCGAATAGATATACTTTTGTTGGCTATGTGCTTGTATGTATTTGTTTTATTTTTCTTGGTATACATTTCTAACCTTTTCGGTACGCCCTACTTTCAATTAAATTATCAACATTCAGTATTTATTGTAATAGAGCCTATATTGAAATAAGAAGTAACTACTGTGCATTAAGGGTTTTACTATACATGAACTAAAAACATACATAATTATGTTTACTTATCAGTATCAACTACGCCAGCGGTGTAAAGACGATAAATTCTTCAATTCAGAATCTTCCACTCCGCGGTGCGATTGCGTTTCACTGTTTGTAATGACTACATGTCATGACGTCACAGCTTAATCCGTTTGAGCGCGACAGGCCTTGTGTTATCTAGGTGGCCTTGATTGAACTGCATTGACTTGTTTTTGCTCCTTAAACAAATGAACTGTGACAACGTAAGAAACAGCTAATCGTACTGCAATGCAAAATGTTATGCAACAGATGCAAATAAACACAAAATATATTTTAGTCTTAAAATGGTTCTGAAATCTTAAACAAGTTAAAAAAATTTGATGGGCTGTTTTTTATTCCTACTTGATACCACACTGTACCTTAACACAATACACAAAGAATAGTGTTGTATATAATGAGGAAAACTAAGTACCGGTACGCAAGCTCGATGTGTGTTAGTATTCTATGCTACGTTGTCCAATGTTCAGCTTTAGTTTTTATTTCCTGACAAAGCTTAAAAAAAAGATTGGATATAGTTTTAGTAACGGCTCGATGTTAAGAGATTTTCGAATCTCAGAGCTACGCACCTTGTTAAACAGTGTAACTCCTTCGATTTTTTTGCAAAAACTTCATTTCGGACTCTTGCTCTTGTGATCGCATGCTTTCGGTCATTACCCATCATGATTCATGACCATAAGTGAGAATGGGGAAAAAAACTGCTTTGAAAATTGAGAGCTTTGCCTTTTTCGACAATTCTCGTTTCATGACAACCAAATAGTGCATAGCCTAGCTTACATTACTGCACTAGCCTTGCCAATTCGGGTATCCAGTTCTTCGTCTTGCCATCCGTCACTCGTAAATGCAACCCCAAGATACTTGAACTTCTCTACTCGCTTCAGTGTCGCTCCATTCACATGTAACACGCACTGCTCAGGTTTTTTTGGAAGATGGAGAGTACCTCAGTTTTGACCTCGCTTATTTTCATTCCGGCGGTGTTGCATGCATCTGCCAAGCTATTTAATGCGCGTTGGAAGCCAGATTCTGTGGAAGAAAGCAGAACCAAATCATCAGCGAGTAGCAGACGACTGATTTCACATTTTCCAATTATGGCACATTCATCAGCTTGGCTGCATTTGTCGATCCAACTCGTGTAAACAATGATCAGGTCGAAGAGGTGACAAAACCCACCCTTGCTGGAGTCCGACGCCTACAAAGAACAGCTTTGATTGCTTGCCATTTATCCAAACACAAACCTAGGGTCGGCAGTAGAATGACTTAATGGCGCCAAACAATTGACCATTAACGCCATACTCCCGCATAACCTTCCAAAGTTTATTTTGAGGAACTCGATCGTATGCTTTTTCAAGATCGACAAAGCATGCAAAGAGATCTTTGTAGTTTGTACATTGCTTGCGATCTTCTTTTTTAAATCTCGGAATAATCACGCCTCGGAATAATCACAATCGCTTTCTGGTTCGAATTGAGTCTTACTTTTTGCTTTGCATTTTCTATTTTAAATTCAAAAATTCTCATTAAATTCAAAACAACTTTTTCTGCATATTTTGTGGCTGATTTTAAATTTGCTATTTTGTCTAACTAGTGTAGAATCTTTCATTGGTTTGACTGCTTGATAATGCCAGTTAAATGTCCATGTGAAATATGTTTAAGACCTTGTAAAAGGAACTAGTGTGCTATTCAGTGTGATATGTGTGGTGGATGGATTCATCTCAAATGCACAGTCATTAGTCCCCTTAAATTTCACACTCTTTGTTCTTCTACTGAACCATACCTCTGCCAAAATTGTTACAGTGAATTGTTTCCTTTTCAAACCCTAGATGATTAGCAATTGTTAAATGAAATGAGAAATGATGACAAACTAAACTTTGATATTAATCACACAAATAATTCGTTTTTCCCAGCTAAATGCTTACAGGTAGACAACAAGATAAAAAGCTTACTAAATGATTTAAATTCTAGTTTGGTTGACTCAAAATACTGCTCACAGGCCGAAGCCAATATTATTAACAAAAAGTGTAAATTTTCTTTGCTTTGCGTGAATATGAGAAGCTTAAATGCAAATTTTGATAAATTGAATGAACTTTTAACAAATTATGATATCTTACCTGATATCATTGCTATAAGTGAAACCAAACTTAAATTGTTACAGGTATACAATGCAAAGTTAAGTGGTGTCACAATAATAATAATAATGATAATGAGTTGTTTTCTCGAATTGTTTTTGCCACGTTTGCTCTAATTATTATCGTGGTCATTTATTATCAAGCTTGTCAGCGTGTGGTTTAAAGTTGCATAAAAGTTTGTTCTGGTGATATCATATTACGTATAACGAGCTCTTTTTCTCTCTAAATCTAATTTGTACTACCGGTACCACATTTCTTAACTAGAGCGACAAATTTGAGAAACTGTAATGTTTGTGAGAGTGAAGAAATTATTGAAGTCTTGCTGTTTTGCCCCATGATCTTGTTCGAGATTATATTATTCGTAAATGGCAGTCTACGAGTCGAGCTGTAAGTGTTGTTGTGTAACTTGGTTTAGCGAATGCAGAAATAAGAATATTTTGAATTTGGGATTTTAGCATATTTGTCGCATCTGAAGTACGAGTTGTAAATTGGTTGCCATAAGTTTGTCTTAGTACTTTCGATTAATACTTTTGATTACTTTTACTAAATTTCTTTTAATTAATTATTTTGATATATTTTATATTTGCGCTAATTATGCTTAATTTTGATTCTATTTGAATAAGGGTATATGTACCGTTGTGGTAGTAACTAGGTGTATGAGTATTCGGAAGACCTCAGCAGCGACGAGCTCGCATTTTTAAAGATCCCGCCGTCCTTACTTCGCTTCTTCTTGCCATCTGGGGCATTAGTGTAAGTGAGTTTGTGACATCTGGGGGCTCGTCCGGGAATATTGAAAATGGCGAGTCAGTTTGTTTCTGAGGTATTTGAGAAGTTGCGGGAGCAAGTGAATAATATGGGACTTGATGAGAAGTCGAAGAATAAGTTTTTGATGGATGAGTGGAAGAGGTGGTGTGACAAAGAGGAAAGAAAGGAGAAACGAGAGGCGGAAAAGGAAAAGCGTGAAGCAGAAGAAGCTCGACAGAAGCAGGAAGAGGCCCAGCGTCAACGGGAGATTGAGCTGGAAGAGGCCCGGCGGCAACGAGAGTTTGAGCTGGAGAAGTTGAAATTGGAAGTCGAAGCGAAAAAGCTGGAAAGGGCACAACAGGATGCAAATCGGGATGTTGTGAGCAGACCCTTAGGGAAGGTGAAGTCACCGGAGCTTCCTTCGTTTGTGGATGGAAAGGATGACTTGGATAGCTATCTTCTCCGTTTTGAGAGGTACGCTGTGGTTGCTAAATGGGAGAAAGCAAGTTGGGCAACCCATATCAGTGCGTTACTGTCTGGCAAGGCGTTGGATGTATACTCAAGATTATCCGAGGATGAGGCATTGAACTACGATAGGCTTAAGACGGCGTTGCTCAATCGATACAATTACACAGAACACGGTTATAGGCAGAGATTTCGAGAAGCGAAACCTGAAGGATCGGAGAGTCCCGGCCAATTTATTGTTCGGTTGAGGAACTACTTTGGGAAATGGGTTGAACTCTCCGAAGTTCAAAAATCTTACGAAGGAGTGGAAAGCTTAATAGTACGAGAACAATTTGGCAACGCATGTTCTAAGGAGCTATCCGTCTATCTGATGGAAAGGAAGCCGCAGACGCTGGATGAGTTATCGAAGCTAGCTGAACAATATTTGCAAGCGCACAATAAAAGGTTATCGGCTAGAGATGTGGTCCCAAGACGTGACTTATCAAAGCCTAAAGAAAGTGGAAGACCAAGTTTCAACAATGATTTGAAGTGCTTTGCTTGCCACGGTTATGGCCACAAGGCTGCTGATTGCAGAAGGCGTCCCCCCAGGAATTATGTTTCACTGAGAAGTAGCAATAGTGCTCCAGGAAGAGACAGACCTGCAACCCACAGCGCTGGTTGCGCCGTTCCCCTTCGGACAAAAGAAGAAGCAAATGGAGCGCAATTAAATCAGAACTCTGCACATGGGAGTAGAGATAACATCGATGACGGAGAGTGGTTAGAGTTAAAAAACGGCGAAAGAGTAAGGGTGCTAAATGCTGCGTGCTTGGAGAACGTAGAAGAGAATCAGATGCCAGTTGTGACAGGTGTGGTTGGAGGCAAGGCGGTGCAAGTGCTGAGAGACACCGGGTGTTCGGGAGTGATTGTCAAGAAATCATTGATAGAGGAAAGCCAATTTACCGAGGAGGTTGGATACATCATGACCATAGATCGTCGTGCGTTGAAAGTTCCGACTGCCACCATTGAGATTGATACTCCTTACTATTCTGGAATGGTGGAGGCAATGTGCTTGGAAAACCCGTTATATGATCTTATAATCGGGAATATACCAGATGCGAGGGATCCTAATGATGCCAATGAAAAGTGGTGTGTTCCTGTTGCTGTGGTTACAAGGGCGCAAGCCAGGAAGGAGACCCAACAGCCGCAACCGTTAATCGTCGCTAAGGGGGCAAACAATCTTTCAATTACGAAAGAAGAGCTGATCAGACTTCAAGAAGAAGATGAGTCGTTGGCGAAATTCAAAGGGATAGAAGAGATCGTTCGAAATGGCTATGGGGTTGGCTACAAAAAGAAGGGAGGAGTCCTGTACCGTATGCGTAGAAGAGTGGATGGAGATGAAGCACCGAACAAACAGATACTAGTGCCCAAAAAGCTTAGGCGAAAAGTAATGGAGATAGCTCATGATTCTATTTTTGGCGGTCACATGGGCGTGAAAAAGACGGAAGATCGCATTTTGTCAAACTTCTACTGGCCTGGTATGCATCAAGATGTGGCCAGTTATTGCCGATCGTGCGACGTTTGCCAAAAGACTGTTTCCAAAGGTAGTGTGTCACGAGTGCCTTTGGGCAAAACCCCTCTTATTGATATGCCGTTCAAGCGAGTAGCCATTGACTTAATCGGTCCGATTATTCCATCCAGTGATAAAGGGCACCGCTATATCTTGACGTTAGTTGATTATGCCACGCGCTACCCTGAAGCTGTACCTTTAAAGAACATTGACACAGAAACGGTTGCAGAAGCGTTACTTGATTTATACAGCAGGGTAGGGATTCCGGAGGAGGTTCTCAGCGACTTGGGGACCCAGCTTGTATCTGAGTGCATGCAAGAAGTTTCAAGGCTGCTGTCTATACGACGACTAACAACAACCCCTTACCATCCAATCTGCAATGGACTATCAGAGAAATTTAATGGGACATTAAAGAAAATGTTGCGACGTCTGTGTGCGGACCAACCTAGACAGTGGTATCGGTTCATCAACCCGTTGCTGTTTGCCTACAGGGAAGTACCTCAAGAGTCGACTGGTTTCTCGCCATTTGAGTTGCTTTATGGCAGAACAGTGAGGGGCCCCATGAAGATCTTGAAAGAGTTATGGGCAGGAGAGGATGAAGGAACGGAAGTGCAAACAAGCTACCAGTATGTCTTTGAGCTTCGTGAAAGACTAGAGGAAACAATGAAACTGGCTCAGAGTGAACTGCGTAAAAGCCAGAGCCGTTATAAGCATTACTATGACAAAAAGGCTAAAGAAAGATGTTTTGAGGAGGGAGACAAGGTCTTGATTATGCTGCCTACCAACAACAACAAACTGTTGATGCAATGGAAGGGACCGTATAAGGTTGCAAAGAAGCTGGGAGAGAACGACTATCAAATATCTGTTTCAAATAAGTTGAAGACTTATCATGCTAACATGCTAAAGCTTTATCATGGTCGCAGTGCTGCCGAAGGTAAAAGCCAAGCTGCTGTGGCGACTGCTGTTGCAAGTTTGAGGGAGGAGGAACTGCCCAGTGTTGATGACGAGTCACTGCTTGAGCTCGGCGTTCATCATCAAAGGGAGGATGTCAATGATGTTAAAATAGGGCATGAGTTAACGGAGGAACAATCAGAGCAGCTTAGAGACTTGCTGGAAAACTTCGCTGAAGTATTTTCTGACGTGCCGGGGAAAACGGACGTGATCGAACATAAAATTGAATTAAGCGATGATGAGCCTGTTAGCAGCCGACCATATCCGTTGTCATATGCCGTGAGACAAGATCTGAAGGAAGAAATTGACGATATGCTAAAGCTTGGCATTATTCGACCCTTAACATCGCCATACGCCTCACCTATTGTGATTGTTAAAAAGAAGGACGGCTCAAACCGCATATGTGTAGATTATCGCAAGCTCAACAAATTAACTGTGTCTGATCCGGAGCCGATGAAGACGGCTGAAGATTTGTTTCAAAAATTAGGACAGTCCAAGTATTTTTCAAAAATTGATTTGAGCAAGGGCTATTGGCAAGTTCCAGTTAAGGAGAGCGACGTTTTAAAGACTGCTTTCGTTGCTCCAGATGGCCAATACGAATTTATGCGCATGCCTTTTGGTATGAAAAATTCTGGAGCGACATTGGTTAGAGGACTAAGGACTGTTTTAGCCAAGCTCGATGGTGTGGGGAGTTACATCGACGATTTGCTAGTGTATTCGGACACTTGGGACGCTCATTTATGCACCCTCAATGAACTGCTACGGAGATTAGGTGATGCCAACCTAACGGCAAAACCCTCTAAGTGTACTTTTGGATCTACGTCTATTGAATTTTTAGGGCATGATATAGGGTTCGATTGGATTAAACCTAACCAAGATAATCTCAGCAAAATCGAGGATGCGAGGCGCCCTACCACAAAGAAAGAGGTACGATCATTTTTTGGCTTATTGAACTATTACCGAGACTTTATTCCTTCGTTTGCTACAATCGCAGCGCCGCTAAGTGATTTGACGAAAAAGGGCATGCCTAACAGGGTATCTTGGGGAGAAGCCCAAGAGAAAGCATTTGTTACTCTTCAAAAAGCCTTGCTGAGCAGGCCGATTTTAAAATTACCGAATTATTCCAAACCATTTGTTTTGCAAACGGATGCTTCGAATGTAGGCGTAGGTGCATCTTTGATGCAAAAGTATGAGGATAAGCTGCATCCCATAGCGTTTGCAAGCAAAAAGTTGACTGCTGCTGAGCAAAAGTATTCCACGCTAGAGAAAGAGTGTCTTGCTATTGTGTGGGCCGTTAAGAAATATAAATTGTTTTTAGCTGGTACCAAATTCGTTTTACAAACTGATCATAAGCCATTGTCATATTTGAATAGTGCTAAATTTCAAAACGACCGGATAATGAGGTGGTCGCTATCCCTCCAGGATTATGATTACCGAGTGGAAGACATACCCGGTAAGGATAACCACTTGGCAGACTATATGAGCCGGGTAATGTAAAGAATTCGAATTGATTTGATTTGTGCTGTGTATATGGTGACTTGTTTTGCTCTATGTGTATTGCTTGTGCTGAATGTCTCAAATTGTGTATTGGATTATGAATTGGATTATGAGTGGAACCCCCAAGCATAATTAATTGGATAAAAGTCTTATTGCATGCTGTTGTTTTGTCATCGCTATGTATTTTGCATTAATATTTTTGTGTTATTAGGCATTTATTGTATCTGACAGGGGTTAAACTTAAATAAGCGATAGGGTAGCGTAATCGTGATTAATTTGGACTAACCTTGTTCTCTAAACGTAGCATGTCTGTCTATTATGCTGCTAAACGTAATGAGACCAAAAGTAGCTTGCCAGGTGATTTAATTGTCTTGCGAAGAGTGCTCTGCTTTGCTTTATTTTGCCAAACCGTTTATGCTTTCTTAAGTGCTTCGTACGTAAAGTTGTTCACATTCATCAGGGAGCATCAAATTAGCCCGTTGGGTTGGATATCCGTTTTTAGATTAGGGTGACTTAATGACATTTATAAGAGTTTCAAAACCCCGTTGCATGTGCTGAGCGTAATTATTATTATTGCTATGATTTATGAATATTTTCTCTGATAATATTCTTAAGGTGGGGCATATGTCACAATAATAATAATAATGATAATGAGTTGTTTTCTCGAATTGTTTTTGCCACGTTTGCTCTAATTATTATCGTGGTCATTTATTATCAAGCTTGTCAGCGTGTGGTTTAAAGTTGCATAAAAGTTTGTTCTGGTGATATCATATTACGTATAACGAGCTCTTTTTCTCTCTAAATCTAATTTGTACTACCGGTACCACATTTCTTAACTAGAGCGACAAATTTGAGAAACTGTAATGTTTGTGAGAGTGAAGAAATTATTGAAGTCTTGCTGTTTTGCCCCATGATCTTGTTCGAGATTATATTATTCGTAAATGGCAGTCTACGAGTCGAGCTGTAAGTGTTGTTGTGTAACTTGGTTTAGCGAATGCAGAAATAAGAATATTTTGAATTTGGGATTTTAGCATATTTGTCGCATCTGAAGTACGAGTTGTAAATTGGTTGCCATAAGTTTGTCTTAGTACTTTCGATTAATACTTTTGATTACTTTTACTAAATTTCTTTTAATTAATTATTTTGATATATTTTATATTTGCGCTAATTATGCTTAATTTTGATTCTATTTGAATAAGGGTATATGTACCGTTGTGGTAGTAACTAGGTGTATGAGTATTCGGAAGACCTCAGCAGCGACGAGCTCGCATTTTTAAAGATCCCGCCGTCCTTACTTCGCTTCTTCTTGCCATCTGGGGCATTAGTGTAAGTGAGTTTGTGACAAGTGGGTACCATTTTTACCACAAAGGCACAACTACAAGATGGGGAGGAGTAGGATTGTTTATTAAGGAGTCTTTATCAATTTCAATTTGCAAGGAGTTTGATTTAAACATTCCTAACTGTGAAGATATGTGGATTCAACTAGATTTAGGGAATAACAAAAAATGTATAGTGGGGGTAATTTACAGACACCCTAAACAGAAATTATCAGAGTTTTGCAAGAGTTTTGAATCAACCATTGAAAAATTGAATAGTAGAAAATTGATGTATTATATCGGAGGAGACTTCAACGCAGATTTGTTGAAAAGTAACTCTGATATCAATATTAAAGATTTCATGAATTTAACATATAGCTTAGGCTGCATTCCCTTAATTACACTCTCGACAAGAATAACCACTACAAGCTCAACTCTTTTAGATCATGCTTATACAAACAATGTAGTGGGTGAACACAAAAGTTTTATTCTGGTGGAAGATGTAAGTGATCACCTGCCAGTAATGGTGTGTTCTAATTTAAGCCTGCCCAAGAGTGAAAAATCAACTGTCACCCTAATTCGTGATACAAAAAATTTTGAAGTAGAAAAATTTCTAGACAAATTAACTGAAGGAATGGAGCTATTAGGTGATATCAAAGAGGAATGCATTGACAACTACACTGAAAAGTTTATTGACATTTTTCATAAGACTTTAAACATACATGCACCATTACGAAAACAAAGCAGAAAGGAAACAAAACTAAAAAACAAACCATGGTTATCCAAAGGAATCCTTATATCAATCCAGCAAAAAAATTTATTGTACAAAAGAGCCCTTAAATTAAATGACAGTAATACATGGGCACAATACAAAGTCTATAGAAATAAACTGACTCATATTAAGGAATATGCAAAACGACTTTACATTAAAAATTTAGTGAATGATAATAAGCATGACACCTCGTCGCTGTGGAAAATTATAAATAAAATTATTCACTTGAAAAATGTGAAGAAAAATAACATTCCTAATAAAATGTATGCTTCCAAAAGTGAAAGTGCACAAGGTCCACAGGCCATCAGTAACTTGTTCAATAAATATTTCATAGAGATAGGAGTTAACCTTGCGTCTACAATCGAAACACCAGCTATAATTGATGGCAAATTTAATGCCACATCTTTGATTCAGAGTAGTTGCAATTCGTTTTTTCTTGTACCAATAGTTGAAGAAGAAGTAGTAAATTACATCAGAGCTATGAATCCATCAAAAAGTACAGGAAGACATGGAATTCCTGCAAAGTATATGAAAATGTCAGGCTCTGTTATAGCTCCAGTTCTAACTAACATTTTTAATGCTTGCATATCAACAGGATATTTTCCAAAAGTGTTGAAAACCGCTGAAGTTGTTCCAATTTTCAAAAAAGGTGAAAGAGAGTTATGCAGTAATTATCGCCCTATTTCTATTTTAAATCCTTTTGCCAAACTTTTTGAAAAGTGTCTGCTTGATCAACTAAACAATTATTTTGTGAGCAATGATTTGATTAGTCCAAACCAGTATGGTTTTAAGAAAAATTGCTCAACAAATGAAGCTGTTTTAGATATTTACAATAAACTACTTGACAATATGGATAAAAAGCTCATTACATGTTCTATTTTCTTAGATTTAAGAAAAGCATATGATACCATCAATCACACAATACTGATCAAGAAACTAGAAAAGTATGGAATTAGAGGATTACCATTACAGTTACTAGCAAGTTACCTGACTGACCGTCAACAGTATACAATTGTAAATCAATATAAATCCAAGTCAAGAGATGTTATTTGCGGTATTCCTCAGGGATCAACTCTAGGTCCGTTGTTATTTAATATTTACATCAATGATCTACCACTTGCCTCAAATTCCACAATTCATCTTTTTGCAGATGATACAAACCTTACTCTCTCCCATTCTAATGTTTCAACACTGCAACAAAATATTAATGATGAATTAGTCAATGTAAGCAATTGGTTCAAGGTGAATAAATTATCAATTAACTTTAATAAAACTGAGTTTATGGTAGTGACAACAAAACAAAATAAACCTGAACTCAAAGTATCAATAGATAATAATCCAATCAAGCAATCACATCACATAAAGTATCTAGGTGTTCTCATAGACGACAATCTAAACTGGAAACAACAAATTAAGGAACAATGTTCAAAGGTAGCAAGGGGATCTTGGGCCCTTAATCAATTAAAACACTTTGTAGATGAGCAAACCTTAAGATCTGTTTACCACTGCCACATATACTCTCATCTACAATACTGCATAAGTAGTTGGGGGACTGCATCAAAATCAACATTAGCACCTCTCTTTATTCTGCAAAAAAGAAGCATCAGATTGTTAACTGGAAGTGGATATCGTGAGCATACTAATCCTTTGTTCTATCGAGCTAAATGCTTAAAACTCAAAGATATTTACTCTCTGGAAACTGCAAAGCTAATGTACAAAACTCACAATAATGTACTATCTTTTGCAAATTCAGATAAGTTTAACCTAATAAAAAACTGCTATACACATAAGACAAGATTGAGCCACAAAAACAACTTCTTTCTTCCAAGAACTAGAACAAGATTAGGGCAAAAGTCTCTATCATTCGCAGGAATTAAAGTTTGGAATGAAATTCCAAGTAGTATGAAAGAAGCTTCATTCTACAGATTTAAAAAAGCTGTTAAAGCTCATTTTTTATCAAACTATGAAACCGATAAAAGCTAGAATAACAGCTTTCTATCAGCAATGCAGTAGTAATTACAGGAATCATAGTCGCATGTTTATGCTTTAGTTCAACAATAACCTATTCTATTGCTTGAATAACATGAGTTTGGTGCATTCATCTATCACACATTTATTACAATACGTCATCTCTCATTTTGATGTGCCCATTGAATTATTAGTAATTTTGCAATAACTGACTGAGGTTGATATATACTGGTATTGGAAATTGTACCAGTACTAATGACATATTGGCAAACAATACAAAACAAAGCAAGGAGGTTTTTTTTTTCACTCCAATTGCCCACTTTAAATTCTATAAAACATAAATAAGCATTATGAACTTTATTAATTTTATTTCCATCCAATCTGTAGTTACAGCATTTTTATTTTTTAGTATGCTTAGAGTCAGAACAATTCTAATGTTATCTTGCATTTTCTTTACATGGTGACTGTGAGTTTTGTGTATACACTGTACAAAATGTACATATCTTTGCAACACTTTGTTTTAATTTTGCGTAAAATTTTTTGTCATAGAAAGTAGCAGACTGAGAAAATCTAGAAGCTATTTTTTTTTTAACCTTAACTTGGTGAGGTGGCAGTAGACTTAGATGACCTTTCGGTCCTTCGCTGTCTCCTCACCAAGTGACTAAATATCGCTTTGACTCTGCAAGTTTGTGTGTTTGGTTTTAAAGAAATTGCATATTTCGATGCTTTGGTGATAGACCTAGAGGAAGTTGCAGTTTTTTTTCTTGTGATATGACGTCACTTGGTAAATAAATAAATATGATGATGATGATGATGATGATATTTGACTGGGTCCTGGTTAGTTGAGATCGGTGGGTTCCCTGCTCCTAAGTAAGAGTGATTTTTTGTCTTATTGCTTTTGGAACATGTTGCTTGATGCGTTCCTGAAGCCTTTGAGTAGTGCGACCTACGTACCGACTATCACAGTGGCACACGTATTCATAAATAACCAACCAGGACCCAGCCAAATAGAAAATGCAAAGCAAAAAGTAAGACTCAATTCGAACCAGAAAGCGATTCAGCCATTGGCCAACCTTTGTTGGAATCCAATCAGTGCGCACGCAACTATTCTGATTCGCAGTTTAAAATCCTAACCATAGCTCGCTCTCAGTTTCACTTGAGCCTGTTGGAAGCGGTTTATATTTCACGGAAAAAAACAGATTTGTGCAGGCAAAAGCAGTTCGTATTCTCTCTACAACTGTTTCGGTAAGATCAAAGCCTGCTGTCATTGGATAGATTGCGTTTCTCCTTACTACTGTGCAATCTCCTGAAACTCCATTTCTCCTTACTGCAAAGTGCATTTCTCCTTACTGCAGAATGCATTTCTCCTTACTGTAGAGTGCATTTCTTCTTACTGCATTTGGTCCTTAAAAGATCCTGCTCACCACATACCAAACCAGACAGAGATCGCAACTGAAGAGTTCTGTCCGAAAAGCTTTTTGCGAAAGCAAAATGAAACCGACTTTATTGAAAGTCATTTTCAAACTATATCTCTCTTGCTTTGGATTAGAGCTGATAAATTTTTAACTTCATAATATAGCGTTACCGTTCACTCCAAGGAAAGGTTCAAGGTGTCATAGGCGTAGCCAAAGGGAGGCCTAGGGGGCCCGCCCCCCCAATTAAATGCTGCTGATGATACAAATGTCACAAAAAAGACTATTGTTTCTTCAGTTTCAGTTTTTTTTAGCATTTTCGCGTACAACAGTACTCGCGAACAGCAGTAATTAACAATAATATTGATTCAGGGGTCCTGGGCCCCATCAATTTAATTTTTACCAACCAATTTAAATGGACCCCCGTACAATAATATTTAAATGGCTCCGTATTTAAATGTGCTCCTAACAATAATATTGATCCTGGGGGCCCGGGCCCCCTCAATTTAATGTTTGCCAACCAATTTAAATGGGCCCTCTACAATATAATTTAAATGGCCTCCAATTTAAATTGCCCCCAACAATAATATTGATCCAAATTTAATTTTTGCTAACCAATTTAAATAGGCCCCTTACAGTAATATTTAAATGGCCCCCAATTTTAATGGACTCCCAACAATAATATTGTTCCAGGGGGCCTGGGCCCCCTCAATTTAATGTGTGCCAACCAATTATAACTTATAGCCTGACAGAAATTAAGGGTTTTTATTCTAAAAGTTGCTAACTGAGGGCCACACCTAACCTTTTTATGAATGTAATGCAATAACCAGGGACGGATTTACCATATGGCACAGTGCCAGGGGCCCCGCGCTCAAATTGTAAGACTTTTTTATGGTCTTCACCTGGATTTGGTAGGAAAATAATGCGAAAATTCCCTAAGTGCCAGGGGCCCAACTCAAAGTAAATCCGGCCCAGGCAATAGCGTGGTTTGCAGGCGTAACTATCTATCGTACATTTTTTAATAACAATTCACCTCCACCTCGCCAGTTTTTATGCAACAAAATACTTTTCAAAAAAATTATCTACTGTAAGAGGAATGCTCATTGGACAATTTTTTGAATTGGGAGGGCCTGAGCTCCCTGACCATACATATACTCCTATAACTGGTTGTTTTTATGACAAAACAATAATCTCTAAGGAAAATATTTGGCTGGAATGTTATTTTCTGCTAAAATTCTGCTGGAGGCAATGTACTTTACTCCCATTTACCTGGGCCAAACCACTTACAAAATTTAACCCCAGAATGCAAGATTTTAAACGTGTTTTGAACTTAAATTGCTAGCAAAAGAAGGACTGAACAACTTAGTCTTTTCAATTGGCTTTTGAATGTTAAAAATCTAGTAGGCCTACCTTCAAATGGCTCTGAATACGTGCGAAATGAGATCCAAAGGTATTAAAATACCTTTTTTCCCAAAATTACGAATAATCGCCCAGCGGCTGGGAGCTTTGCCCCCAGACACACATAGCCTCCGGTGCCTGGGGGCTCCACCCCCAGACCCCCTTTGTGATGCCTTTGAATTACAGTACACTTCTTTACTCAACACACGTCTCTCAAGTTAGACATTTTTGCATCTTAAGTAATGGTTTAAGCCCTCTCCTTGAACGAGTTCCTAGTTACGTGCCAACGCCAGGCCAAGGCTTCTGATCTTTCATTCTACGATATCTTTGCCCCCATAAAAAGTTCCTCTTTCGAAGTTTTTGATGACGTCATTGCATGTGATTTGAGGTTTGGCCTCCTCCGATCAAAAATCCTGACTACGCCTATGCAAAATGTGCTTACCAACAATTAATACGTAATTGCACGTCTCTGCATCTGCAGTGACGTATCATCTATAATGACGTTCGAGGTCGAAAATGATGAAACTTTTTTGTGTATAAAGCAATGCAGCAAACGTTGAAAGCCAAAATAACTAATTTGTTACAAGAAAAATTGGAAGCGCAAGATGCTTTTAATGAGATCAGCGATATGAACGAAAGTGAGCATTCGGACGAACTTGTTGATTTTTGACACAAAACAAGCAATAACACTTGCCGAGACAGTGCAACAAAGATTTTTAAAAGTTTTGTCGATCAAAAGCCTCAAATACAAATCAGTTTATCTATGGTCAAACTTTCAAAATGATGCACTGAAAAATCTCTGTTTTCGACATAAATATAATACGTCAGTGCCTTCAAGTGCAGTGGTTGAACGAGTGTTTGTTGCAGGGTATAACCGTATTTTACACGGGGTAGGCTATTTGACCAACGGCATTTCACATGGGAAGCAAAAATGCTTCCCGTTTCTAACTTCTAAACCAAAAGTCATTGAAACACCGAATTTGGTATGCGAGTCGGTGTTCTCCAAATTTTTGTAGAAAAACAGGTTCTGAATTCATGACGTCATCATAGTAACGTCACCATCAGGCACGTAGCCAGGGGTGCAGCGAGGGGGTCTATTGCACCCCAAATAAATTTAGTTTGCCCCCCAAATAAATTTCATCTAAATCCTTGAGTTTTAGGATGGAAAGAAAAAATGTATTATTTTTGATTTGACATTTAAAAGTCGCAGAAAATGGTGTCTTTCCGAACCGAAGACCTTTTTTTGGGAGATCACCACAAAGCTTGCAAAAAATGGAGGATTTCCTTACATAAGAACTTTTTTTTTTGAGATTGCCCCCAGCGTGAAGCTATTGCCTCCCCAATTTTTTGCTTGCTCCCCCAAAAATTTTGCTCTAGCCACGTGTCTGAACGTCAGGGCCACGTTTTTTTAAATGATGTTATTTTTGCGATGAAGTCACAAGCCGTTCCAATTTTATGCAAAACTTTGTGTTTTGAAACTGAATCATAAAATGCCTAAGTCAAGTTGGATTAAGTTAAAAAATGACGATCTGATTTTTCTTAAAGTAAATGTTTGCTCGTAACCTTGGTTCGTCGTCCTTTTTTTCACTAAAAATTACAAATTTTTCGAAACAAACGTTCTTCAAAGATTCTAAAAAAATTTAGTTGAATGATCAAAAATTATAAGTACCGAGTGCCGGTACCGCGTTACTTTTTTAAAATATTACCGGTACCGAGGATACTTTCAGAAAGTAACGTGTCCACCTCTGATAGTGAGTCATGGACTTGCACAACCTTTCACACGATTGGAGCAAGAAAATTCTGCGAAAAACCTGATCCTGCGATCCCAGCCTTACGCTTTTAAATTTATTTCAACAAACTCGAACTTACACAGCTTATTCGAGTTCAAGTTCGAGTTTTGAAAAATTATTTTTTCGACCTCGGCAAAAAGACCGAGTTTTTTCGAGTTTGAGTTGAAGCTCGAGCTCGCAGCCCTGGTCCAAAGAAGTTATTGAGTTATGTAGGGCTAATTGGTTTTCTTTTATAATGGTTCTAAAAAAGCGCGAAATTTTTCCAAATGGTAATAAAGTCATGAGCGTATATGCTTTGTGTGCCCTAAATGTCCAGGAAACATCCTAACCATTGATTAAAAAAACTTTCGTAAAAAATACTACTTTGCTTGTGTTTACTGGTTGAACAATATATCTTCTTAAAACTTCAGCATGATCATTTTCCCTTAAGATTTTGAAATATATCAGTTACAGTATGGTTGAGCAACTCTGCGACACAATGTTCCGGTTGAGCTAAGTTTTATCTGTGACGCAATGATTGGTTCAATTTTCTACAGAGAAGATGTTTGGAAAAGCTCTCTAAACTGACACAAAAGCATCAACAAACAACCTACTTATAGATGAAAACTAAAAAATTCGTTAAAAATGCGGTAAACTTTTATTTAAACTTAGTTAACATAAATGTTTTATGAAAATTATTATTTTTTATTGGACGTTTTATTCTAGATTTTTATTATGAACTTATTGTTGGAATTGGACTGTTTCATTTTGTGCTAAAACTGAAAAAGAAATTCAGTCAATAACTACTTTAAGGGTCGTATGCACCTACGTGGGTAAACAAAACTTTTGGGAAAATGTTTGGATGAAAATGGCCGGGCAAATTGCCAAAATGATTATAATGTAATTGAAGAATAACTTCTTTGAGTATGCGTATTCAGTGATTGTAGTAAGTTCAACGGTGTAAAAGACCAAGAAGTGATGATCCGCTGATCAAAGTTAATCTACATTGGTGCATACGATCCTAAGATTTAGCGATCTTTATATGTTTATTGCACAATTAATGAGATATTCAAAGAGCGATGCAACGTTTTTTTGAGTTGATTAGGTGACAAGAAATTTGTATCCAATAATAGCGAAAACTTCGCTAATACTGCATTAACAGTTGTCTTTTTATGCCGAGGCGATCTAGAAAAACAGCAAGTACTGTATAAAAAAAGAAGGATTACAGTGGAAAAGCAATCCAGTCTCCTGTAGCAAAAACTGCGCTGTTAAATGCGTTAGCAGTTGTCAACTCAACAGTTTGTAGAAAAAGTAGGGTAACTTGGTTAATTTGCAGCTCAGCGGAATAAATCAGTGAGTTTCGCCTCTGGAGCGGAAGGTCTGAGATTCAAATCTCGGGCCGGTCAAATCGGACACAGAGTTGCCAACGGCTCGCCAAGGCTACGACGATTCTTCGAAAGGAGCTGTGCTGCCCACAAGAGCAATGAGGCGGAGACGGGCCCCGCCAACTCGTTACACGCTTTGGAGTAAACAACGAGTATAATGAAAGATTTGATTTTGAGTCAGTGATTACACAGATTCACGACCTAAGAAATAAGTTGTTGGCGATTTCGCTTTGCAGTTTGTAAGTTAGGCAAATATTGTATTTAATTTATTGCAAACAAAAACGATTTCGGGTTATACAGCATTCGAAATGAAAGTTTATACAAAATTTTGTGTAATGTACAGTATTCTAGCTCAAAGCAAAAGTCTGAAGTTTTTGTGCAAGTAGCTTTTAAGAAAATTATTGCCGGTCTATTCGTGACAGAAAAGTACGTTGTTTATCGTATTTGATAAATTCAAAAGCCTATACTTCACTTTTAACAGAATATTAAACACCATAATTTATGATAGTCTTTAAATTAATATTTATTGTATCATTAATCTTGCAGCGGCAAATAGTCAGTCGAGTCGTCAGTAATGTAGATTTAGGGGGCTATAGCCTCCCAAAGACCTGTCGATCAAAATGCAGAATTAGAAAAATATTACGTTTTTAGAACTTCTGAGGCTGACTTTTGCACTGGAATAGATTCAAAATTTATTTAAAACATCTTTTGAAGCATTTGTATAGGAATAGGGTCTAATAACATAGGTTTCATAAAAAAATCAAAGCTCAGGAATAGGAGAAATGGGTATTTAGTATTAGTTAATTATCAATCACTTCTCTCGAATCTCGTTCCATAAGCCCCCTCATAATTATCTTTTTCTATAAAATATACACGAAATAGATTACGGTACTCCTGATGAGTTTTATTAAACGATATATATTCTTGTACTGTAGGATTTTATGGTTTACCAGCTGGTAAATAAAAAAACTGAAATTTTAATTTTTATCATTAGCCACTCTCTACATATAGCCCATTTATGCA
Source organism: Trididemnum nubilum (assembly GCA_963965965.1). Taxonomy (NCBI): domain Eukaryota; kingdom Metazoa; phylum Chordata; class Ascidiacea; order Aplousobranchia; family Didemnidae; genus Trididemnum; species Trididemnum nubilum. The sequence goes on along the minus strand of OZ014474.1, from coordinate 18,623,233 downwards.
ACCAGTTTAATCATGTTTTCTCACTGCTAATTTCTATGTCACGTTTCTAAAGCATTAATTTTTATTAAAATAGGCCAAAATTAAGTTATTTTTGCGAAAAATACAAAATTTTCGAGCGCGTGGAGCTCCGCCTCCAGACCCCCGAAACATCACCCCCATTTCAGATTTCCATCTACGCACCTGTGAGTCATGCATATGATTGTTTTCAACTTGGCGAAAAAACTGAAATGTACAAATGCACGGAATAAACAAAAAAACGGTGAAACATGTATATACCATAATTTTTGTCAGCCTGAACTCGCTTGAAAATTTTGATATTTTTGCCGAATTTGAACTCGAGTAAAAATCGATCAAATTCGTAGCCCTGCTTTTGGCTTTACCCCCATGTATATATACTATGAATGGCATAGTCCAACGCAATACATGTTTTGAAAACTAACAACATAGGGTAATATTATTATCGAAACCGAAGCGACTGAAGTAGACGATGTAAAGAAAGGAACCAGGAACTTCAGCCCTCCTATAGTTACCTAACTTTTCTAGTTGTGTTACTCTGAAACGGAGGTGAAAACATTGATCGAAAATAACGATTTCCAATTGTGTCGCGGGCGCTAGTATTCAACAAGGTGGTGCCAAATGTGCCGCAAAAATTGAATTTGCGGGTATAATGTGGTAGTGGAATTCCACAACCAAATTTCAGCTTTTTTAATACTTCAATAAAGTTCGACACAACGGTTTAGTGTCGAATCACAATAGGTTGAGAGTCTGATTCATCCACCGCTGAACAGTTTCGCGTGTAGGTAGGTCTGCACGAAAACAGTGCGGTTTTATAGACAAAAAAGTCCTGAGCTGACTTCAAGTGTCAACTTCTAGCTCGACTTGTAAAGAAAAACAAAGCTTATGTGCATTCAAATATGCAATTTATACCATAGGCGTAGCCAGAGGGGGGCCCGGGCCCCCCTTCCCAATTGAAATGCTACCAATGATAAAAATTTCACAAAATAGACTACTGTTTCTTCAGTTTCAGTTTTTTTAGCATCTTCGTGTACAATAGCACACGCGTACAACAGTAATTAACAATAATATTGATCAGGGGGCCCGGGGCCCCCCAATTTAATTTTTGCAAACCAATTGAAATGGGCCCCCTACAATAAAATTTAAATGGTACTCAATTGAAATGGGGCCCCCTACAATAATTTTGATCCAGGAGGTTCGGGCCGCTTCAATTTAATTTTTGCCAACCAATTGAAATGGGGCCCCCTACAACAATATTTTACCCGGGCCCCAGGCCCCTTCAATTTGATTTTTGCCACCCAATTTATATTGGCCCCCTACATTAATATTTAAATGGCACTCAATTGAAATGGGCCCCAACAATACTATTGATCCAGGGAGCCGGGCCCCTTCAATTTAATTTTTTCGAACGAATCTAAATGGGCCTCTACAATAATGTTTAAATAGGCCCCCTGCAATAATATTTAAATGGTCCCCAATTTAAATGGGCCCCCAGCAACAAAATTTGATCGGGTCTTTTTAATATAGTTTTTGCCAACCAATTTAAATGGGCCCCCTACAATATTTAAATGGTCCCCAATTGAAATGCCCCCCTAACAATAATATTGATCCAGGGGGCCCAGGACTCCTCAATTTAATGTTTGCCAACCAATTTAAACGTATAACCCGAGAGAAATTAAAGATTTTTATCCTAAAAGTTGCTAACTGAGGCCCTTATTTAACCTTTTTATGAACGTAATGTAATAACCAGGGACGGATTTAACATGTGGCAGAGTGCCAGAGGACCCGCGCTCATATAAGACTTTTTTTGGTCTTTAACTTTATTTGGCAGAAAAATATTGCAAAAAATCTCAAAGTGCCAGGGGCCCAACACAATGTGAATCCGGCCCGGGCAATAACATGGTTAGTAGGCGTAACCGTATATTGTACATTTTTCAGTAACAATTCACCTCCACCTCGCCAGTTTTTATGCAACAAAATACTTTTGAAAAAAATTAGCAATAGTAAGGGAATGCACATTGAACAAAATTTTGAATCGAGAGGGCCTGAGCCCCATGGCCGGATATGTACTCCTATAACTGGTTGTTTTTATGACAAAACAAAAATATCTATGGAAAATTTTCGAGTGGATTGTTATTTACTGCTGAAATATTGCAAGAGGCTATGTATTTTACTTCCCCCTACTTGGACCAAATCACTTACAAAATTTAACCCCCAAATGCAAGATTTTAAACGGGTTTTGGACTTAAATTGCAAGCAAAACAAGGACTGAACAAATCAATATTTGCTTTCAAATGTTAAAAATCTAGTACTTTCAAATGGCTTTGAATACGTGCAAAACGTGATCCAATGGTGTTAAAACAGCTTTTTTTTCAAAAAATTACGAATCGCCCAGCGGCTGGAGTCTTCGCCCCCAGACCCCCATAGCCTCCGGCGGCTGGGAGCTCCGCCCCTAGACCGCCTCAATGATACGTTTGAATTGCAATACACTTCTTTACTGAACACGTCTCCCGATTTAGACATTCCCACAGTTTAACTATTGGTTTAAGCCTTTCCCTTTGAACGAGTTCCTAGTTACGTGCCAACACTAGGCCACGGCTTCTGATCTTTCATTCTACGATATCTTCGCCCCCACAAAAAATTCCTCTTTCGAGGTTTTTGATGACGTCATTGCATGTGATTAGTGGTTTGGGCCCCACCCAATCAAAAATCCTGGCTACGCCTATGGTTTATACACAATTTCTTAATTGCTATCTTTTTTCGACGTGTTTGCTGCGTCGACTTTCTCCACTTGTTTTTTTTTTTCGACTTTTTCGACTCGTTTCGGACTTAAAAAATTATGCAGCAGTTGCAGACTTGCGGTTGTGGACTAAAGCTTTTCAACGTGCAATTGCGACTTGCGGATTAAGAAAGCTGAAATTCGGTTGCGGAGTTGCAAACTGCTGCAGACTTAAAAAAAAAGTTGTGGTGCCTATCAGCCAGCACTGATAGCAAGTATAACAAAAAATTTGATTTGATATACTTGGTAAGGAAACACTCCAAGCTAACGATAATCTACTCATTTTTGGGATTCAAAAACTTGACAATTCCTTAACGTAATCCAGTAAATGAAATTAGTATTTCGATTTTTGCGAGCCTTGCTGAAGAAGTTTGGTGTAATGGAAACTCTAGTCCAGAGCAGCAGTGCTTTGAAACAACATAATTTTTTCTAAAATATTATATTTTGCATTGCCTATATTGGCATTGGGTTCAAAAATTGAGCTAATTGATTTCGGGAGGGCTGGCTTGCACGTTATCGAGAAGCTACAATGTTTGGTATAGTAGCGTTCCATCCCTTGTAACTTCAATTGCACTTTGCCCATTCAGTCCATACCTTTCATAAGGAAACAGTTTCAAGACTTTTGTATAAATTTTATTTGCTATTTTATCTTTCTGGCTTTGTTTCCTGCAATAAAAAATTCCTAATTGTTATCTACATGCCCGCTTTTTTTATTTAAAAAATATAATCATATTTTTTACGTGCCCACTTTCTTCCACATTTTCTTTTCGTTTTTTTTTTTTTACAGTAAGAGTAAAGAGCGTTGAACCTGTACTCGAGGTCCCAGCCAAACCATAATATCAGGGTCCTGGTTAGGCAATCGCATTGATGACTTTTTGCGATATTTGTTGCGCAAGAAAACTGCGATGCGGTTTTGCGATGCGATGTACTGCAGATCAGAACAATCTGGATGCGATTTATTGCGATAATTTAAAAACTTTTTGATGCCACAAAATCGCAGCTACAGTAGTTAGCGATTGTCGATTTTTTTGATTAATTTTGAAATTAAAGTTTGTGGCCTAATATAATGTAAACTAAAGCTTAGCCAGCACAAGACTTTATGTTACTCACATGTGGTCGGTAGCGTGGCCGGGGGGGGGGGCCTCCGTTTGCATGCAGAAAATAGAAATATCACATTTTTAGCACTTTTGAGACATATTTCTGCACTGAAATAGAAAATAGCCCCCCAATTGACAATACCTATTCTAAATGAAGACCTTTTTTTGGTCTTCGACTGAATTTGGTCACAAAAATTAGGCCCCCCTCCTCCCAATTGCATATATCTCCCAATTGCATAAGAAATCACAGAAATAAATGACAAAAATCGGAATAACTTTTCAAATTATGTGATGCAGAAACGGATGTGGATATTTTTGCTTGTTTCGATGCAATATTTTTTTGAAAAAAATGCGTGCGATGCGATTTTCGGTGCGATGTGATTGCCATTCTTGCTTAACATTGCATTATGGGAAATTACATAGCAATGTATCAATGTCGTTTCTAATTTATCGACCATTACTATCGCACGAGTAGTAGTAGCGCATTAATTCATTTTTAAGAAAATTTGTAACAAAACAATTCAAATGATACTTACAAAAAACTTTTGCCAACACAAAATTTTAATCTTTAAATTTTGTAGACTTATCGAAGAAAAATTTCGCGTTTTTTTCTCTTTGAATTAAAAATTCGTCGATCAATTATATTTGTTTGACAGACTTAAAAAACCTGCTAAAGCTGGGTCTTTCTTAGTGAAAAGTTTTTTTTATCATATAGAGTCTTTTTTATAGGTGACGTCCTCAATGATAATGGAGTGAACGTCGATCATTTGGGTCACGTGGTCTACGCGGAAGCACTTGCGGATCAAATCAAAAGGATCAAGACTCCGGTTACGATCGGATTATTTGCCAAATGGGGAAGCGGAAAATCCTTTCTGCTCAGACATATTCAAAGTTAGTGTCAAAGAAAATGCACGCAAATCAAGTGTCTTTTTTCCAGGTCACCGAATCACGAAATAATGTTTATTTGCCTGTGAAACATTTTTTAAATATACTTTTGTATCAAAGATATGCCATACTTACAAAGTCGCAAAGCTAATACAACTTCATACTCTATGGTTCATGATTAATAGCTGAACAAACTAACTTGAAATGTTCTACAAAATCAAAGATAGCATTGATAGTCTAATGCTGCATTTTGGGTAATTGGCCCCCTTGTAAAATCAAAATAATTATTGTTCGTTTAATGATCAATGTCTATCAGAAAAACCTTATACGGAGGATTTCATGTAAGCTTATCAGCTACAAAGCCATTCACGCTTCCCTGCTTGACGTTCAGCATTCAAAAGGAGCAGTGTAAAGCCTTCGTCGTGTGCAGTAGACAGGTGGGCTGGTGGCAGCTTGACTCGAAGACGAGACAATTCGAAGACCGCAAGGTCCCTTCGCTGTTTCCTGGCCAAAGCAATTTGGTGATTAAAATGTAATTACAATTACGGTACAATTAGGATGTGTTTTACCAGTCTTCTGCTGTGGCACTGGCTACATCCATAGGCGTAGCCAGGGGGTCAGCCCCCCTAATCAAAATTCACCAATGATAAAAATGATGACAACACAGCCTATATTATTTCTCAGTTTCAGTTTCTTTACCAATTTCGCGTACAAGAGTAATAAATTACTAAGAATAACATTAATAATTTATGCAATATGAATAACATTAACTTAATGCAAGTTCATAAAAAGGTTAGCTGAGGACCTGAGGTTGCATTAGATGAGGACCTGAGATAATTAGTAACCATCTATAGCACCAATTTCAAATAACAACTCACTTCCACTTCGCCAGTATTTTTGTGACAAAATACTTCTGAAATAAAAAACCAGCTAGGAGAAATGCTTATTGAACAAATTACTGAATTTATTGAAGGGCCTAGGCCCCCTAGTCGTATATGTACTTACTTTTACAGTAGGTCCAAAAAAATCTTCTATTTCTGACATGTGTTTTATTTATAGCCTACTGCTAAAAATATTGCAAGTGGAAATGCACCTAGGATAGGTCACTTACAAAATTTAACCCAAAAATGAAAGGTGTTAAGCGTGTTTTAAAATTGAAGGGCTTAGTGCTTAACTATGTTAACTCATTTTTTGAAGTTTTGAGATATTGGGCTTTGAAGTTTTCAATTTTTTTGCGGTATTAAATCAGAATGTTTTTAAATTTTGATAGTGAAATGATCAAACATGTGATCACGGAATTTTTTTAAGCTAACAACCAACATAATTATTTAATTAGAACGCACTCTTTTGGTTCGTCAAACCAGGGGAACCAGTAGTTAACATACTTATGCTCACAATTTTTTTAATGAAAGTAATATTCTCTCTGCATTAACATGTTAAGTATCATTAACTTGTTATTTTCGGTTTATTTATGGTAACAAATATTGCCAAACACAACAGTTTGAATCAATAATTTTCCGGCTCGGAATCTGCACCACTTTTTTCCAATAAAGTTTCATAATAATGGCGATGAGGTCCTGGAATAAATTGAGTTTATTTTTTAATATCCTGCACTTTTTTTGCATGAATGGGCCGTGGAACGTCCGGTTTTTTGGTCCTTACTTTTCAAAGCTCACTTGCAACAATAAAGGTTTGTTGATGAGACCGTTTTCTTTTCGGAGTAAGTAATTAATTTCGCTGTTGGAGGTCAAATTAGTCGAAAGTTGGTACTAAATTTGAAAGCATTGTATGCGGCAACTGACTATACTTATATTGAGTAAGTGATTAATACTGCTGGAAGTCAAGATAGACGCTGCTGGGTCTTATTTTCAAAGCATTGTGTGCTGCAGCTGACAATCAAGTCGTTGCTGGCAATGAATCGTCTTTCGAGTGCTGTGGGGGCTCTGCCAACAAAAAGTAAGGTAAATATTGCTTCATTATTGCTGTTGCGGTACTACTTACTAATGCATCTCAGCCGATACTTATTGTTTAAAATTGTGGAATGCCCACTCTGATTTTTACGTACCATTCAGAACAAGATTAAACTGTTACTGTGCCGGTAAATTAAAATGTTAACTGGCATTTATTTTGCAAAGTCGCAAATAATTTAGTGCAAAACTGTGTTAACTCCACCTTTTCCTGCAAGACTATGTTAACTCATTGAGTAAGCATGGTCTTGCATGCAAAAAAGGAATTTTTACGTGAGTTAACATAGTAATGCATTGCCTATCTCAAAAACTGTGCGTGCTTGCTAAATAAAACCAAGCGCAAAAAATAGATCTTAAGTAAAAACTCACCCATGTGTATTTAACTCAAAATCGTAAAAAACTGAGTTAACCTAGTTATACGCCAAGCCCTTCAATTGATCTGAAGTAAAAAAAAAAGGGAAGATTGATCGAAGAATTTAATTTTTTCAGTTGGCTTTCGAATTTGAAATGTTTTTTTTAAATGGCTCAAAAAACGGGTAAAAATTAAATATGATTCAAATGTCATTAAAGTAGCTATTTTTTACAAAAAATTGTCCATTGGCTTGGGCTTTGTTTGCCCCCGGACCCCCAGAGTTGGCCCCAAGACCTCCATATGCGGTCGATACCTTTAAGCGTTTTGAGTTACACTAGTTTGCTCGCAGCGTTTTCCAATCAAACATTTTTTTGAAAAATTTTAAAGTTTTGGTTGGAGTTCTTCCTTTTTAGCAAAATCCTTGTTACGTGTCAACCCAGGCACCGGCTTCTTATCTTCCATTCTACTTTATCTTTTTCCCATTAAAAATCCCTTCATTCAAAAGTTTTTGCTGACGTTGTCGCAGTCACGCAACTGTTCAACCGTTGACGTCACATATCAACTCTATTTAAGGAAAACAAAATAGCAGCAAACAAGACGCAACTTCAACAGCATAGGTTAATAACTATCGCTCAAGATCTGCGCAGTCGAGCCGGTAAACAGCTCATATATAGGTCGACAATATGAGCCTGATTGATTGGGGAGCATTCCGCAAGCCTTGAAATACAAAAATCAAATCAACAGTCATAAAATCATCCAACAAATTACACCTGTTCAAACTGGCTGTACCGCGCGTTCTTTGAACGGTCGACCGACTCAGTAGTACAAACTTTGGCAGGTGTGAGTTGGTGGATGATTCGGTGGTTGTTGATTTTGTACTTAGCTTTGCCAAACTTTTGAACTAAAAATATCAAAAATGCCAAACCATCAATTCTACTGAAATTCCCAAACCTAGACTGTTATTTATTAGATTAACGAACGTGCATTTAATGTCAAATCAAATTAGAAAAAAACTGAACTCTTTTTTTCCAAAAACTCAGTATTAATGCAAAACTCATTTTAATTGATGAAACTTTTAACATCGGCCGATTTTTTACTCATAAAAACAAACAGCACACACTATGCCACTCCAATGTGGTGTATCAAATAAACTATAGTTGTGGTAAATTTTATATTGGACCGACCCAAAGAAATCTCATTACTCGGCTTACTGACCACAACCCTACCATTTCTACTTCCAATGATACTAATGTCCTTAAATACCTTTAGCAAAACCTAGAACATCAGATTGATTTTGTTAACCTCAATGTCTTATCTTATGCAAGTAACTGGCGTAAATTGTTAATAAAAGAAACTTGACTTATGCAAGGAAAGCAACCCAAACCCAATATTGACAAAACATCCACTCCACTCTATTCGATACATAATTTTTAATAGTACGAATGTGAGCTTAATTTGGACCTTTGGTTTTTGTTTGTTTTTCTCTGGTAAGCCTCAGACTTGTTTCTATTGCAGTTTGAATTCTTACTTCGCCCAGTACTTGTCATTTAGACCTATATATTTATGTAATTTTAGCTTGTTGTCATGGCGTCAACCATTTCACTATTTCGTAACATAATTCTCGATATTTTAGTGATTTTGCAATTTAATACCCTAACTACAATTGTACTGTAACATTGTTTATTGTTCAACACTGTATTATTATGAACTTTTATGGCGTAATTTTAAATTTGCTTAATTTTGTTCAAGTTTTTTGCCTATCAGCTTTGATAATGAGATGAGTACAATCTCGAAACGTTAGCAATGAAAGAATGTTCTCAGTTGTATAGCTCTGTGCTTTTTACTGAGAATTATTCGCCGATCCCGTCATTTTGCTGAGAGGTTTGGGATAATTAATGGACTCTTGTAACTACATGACACTGTTGATCATTATATTCTTGCTTTTGACACTGTCGATCATTATAATCTTCTTCAAAAACTTAATCATTATGGGCTAACGGAGATTGTGAATGACTTTTAAAAATCATTTTTAAAAGACAGATCTCAATTTGTTAGTATCGATAACTCTCATTATTCTTTAAGTAGTACATATATTGGAGTAGCCCAAGGATCTTCTTTAGGTCCACTTTTATTCTTGTAATATATTAATGACATATCCTACAGCATTGATTCCACTCCACAGTTGTTTGCAGATGACACCTGCCTTTTGGTAACATCTCCCTCGTTAAAGCAATTGAAATATTGTTCGCTTACCTCTGAAATCAACAGAGTTAGTATGTAGGTGCGAGCTAATAAACTAAAACTCAATCCTGCTAAATCAAGCCTATTAATAATAACTCCTACACTCAATTCTCCCTCTGTTATTATAGATATTCAATGTACGGACGACCTTATTAATTCAGTTAACAAAGCTAAGTACCTAGGTATACTTTTAGACGTTAAGTTAACTTTTTCAGACCATATCAAAGCTCTTGAAATTAAGGTTTCTAGATCTGTGGGAATTCTAAGTAAATTAAAATATTTTCTACCTCAAGATGCTCTTTTTAAACTCTATTACGCTTTAATTCACTCTCATCTTAGTTAAGGAATATTAGCATGGGCTAACACTTATCGTTCGTATTTTCTTAAATTAAAGAGATTGCAAAATAAAGCAATGAGAAGCGTGACCTGCACAGTGGATGAAACGACAGCTCTTTTCCCTTGTTTAAAAAAATAAATAAATGTTCTTACTATACCCTTGTTATTTCAATATGAAACGGCCAAACTCGTGCGTAGACACAGCAGCAAGAATCTTCCTGTAAATCTGTCTAATTATTTTGCATTGTCAAAGAAATTTTATTCAGCTAGATCTACCACCCACAAAAACTTACAGACTGCAAAAAAAACGAAAAATCCATTAAATTTACTGGTGCTAAAATCTGCAATTCTATCCCGAGAAACATCATAAAATCCTCATTTCGAAATTTAAAAAACATGTTCAAAACATATATCTACTTCACTCATCTGATTAGTATAGATCTGTCGTTCTACACTCCGTCAACCAATTGTATGGTTCACTTAACTTCTTTTATTTGCTGAAACATAGTGGATGCACTTTGTGTTTTGTGGCTCCTGTGGCTTTAGCTTATGACATGGATGTTGTTTCTCTTCATACTGGTTGATTCATAGTAGCTAACATTTGCACCTTAGATTCTTTTATTGCCTGATATTTTTCCTCGTCTACCTTGACTTTTTCAGAATTTAAAGCCATCTTTTCAAGATGAACAGAGACGGCTACTGTCTCGGAGACCTCACTGTCCTTACGTAGCTTCTCTGTCGCTGCTCTCGTCGATATTATCTCGTTGATACTTGTTCGGTTTACTTTTACCGGCAAAGTTTTTGTTTTTTTTGACTTGTGCAGTGCTATGTAATAAACTTGAAACTACGGTAATTAATAAATACGTTTTATTCCAACATAGTACCTGCGTCCACATGAGCAACACGTTAGGGTTAATTCACAAATTATTGTAAAATGGCAGGATTACTACAAATAACGGGAAAAAGATAAAGCAAATATCTTTCGATGCAGAAGTTGAAGGATTCTAAAATCAGCCTCAAAAATTAAACAAACATAATTTTGCTTTGTGTGGCAATAAAAAGAGTTCAAATTAGACCTCAATGCCTCTTTAACTCAAAACTTACCGTGGAATAGTTTTCTCTTTCATTATATTTTCTGTATTACCCCGAAGCGTGTAACAAGTTGGCGGGGCCCATCTCAGCGTCACTGCGCCCGGACAACACAGCTCCTTTCAAAAAAATGCCGCGGTGGTGGCGAGCCGTTGGCAACACTGGGTTCGATTTCACCGGCGCGAAACTTAAATCTCAGATCTACCGCTTCAGAGGCGAACGCGTTCCCGCTCGACCAACTGGCCAATGGAATAATTACTTCCCATAACTTAAATTCACTCTTTCGAAAAAAATTGCAGCAATACTGTAACTTACATAATATTTCGGAAAAGTCGCAAAAGAACCATTTGATAGATTTTGTCAGCCATAAAACGCATATCAGCAATGTTTGAGGTAAAATTGTTCTTTCACAAGAAGAAGAATCTGAAGAAAACGCTTCACCAAAAATTTTTTTTCAAGTTCGCTGGTTCTTTTTTGCTATTCATTTATCCATTTTTTTTTCGTTTGCTCTTTTTCTTTTCTTCATGTTTTACTTAAATCGTCCTTTTGTGAGCATACTGTTTCTGATCATTTGTTTTGCTTTGCTTCTACTGTCACTGTTTGGGAGTAGCACCCCATGGATTTGATTTCCCTTTTCTAAAGTCCTTTTTTCTGCCTATTTTACCAAACTCCCTATTAAGTCCAATATTGCACTTTGCCAATTCGATCCATTCCTCCAACGGATTACAAACTTCAATACAAAGAAAGCGGCACCCAAAAAGTGTCGGTAGAAAGCAACGAAAATGCTGAGAAAATTTCTGAAGAAGATGCTAAAATACACGAGAAAAAGAGATAGGTAACTTTTAAGAATCGCGCTAAAATAGGTAGTGATGTCAATGTTGTTTTTTTTTGCCTTCGTTTTTTTTTTAACGTGTTTTTTCAAAAAACATTGCCTAAAAAAAACAGTTTTTTTTTTCAGAAAATCTTGTTGCAAGTGGAAATACGGATTGTGCTTTGCTATTTCATGGTTTCTCATTGTAATCCAATGGTACTTAATCTTCGAGTCCGTAGTTTCAGTAAAGCATTTTTAAAGGTTCTGCAGTGGGTTATACATTATGTTCCGATGCAGTTTAGGCACATATAAGAAAGGAATTTACCCCTTTAGCCAAGTCACTTTCAAAATTTAACCCCAAATACAAGCGTTTAAACCTGTTTCGAACTTGACCTGTAATTGAGGGAGATGGGCAATTTAACTCTTTCAAATGACTTCCGAATTTTAGCAATTTAGTTCTTCAAAATTTTTAAAAAAACGTGTAAAATGGGATCCAAATTGCGTTAAAAAGGCTATTTTTTTCCGAAAAATGGCCTGGCGGCAACCTTCGTTTGTGCTACGTTTGAGTTGCACCAGTTTGTTCAGCACGCCGGATAGATTACAGTTTTCGGACAAAAAAATTTTTAGTTTTGGTTCAAGTCCCGAAAAAATTTTAAATTTTGACAAGTTGGGAGGCCTGATGAGAGTTTGTAACGTTTACCGACATTCCGCTTACGCGAATTGTACTTGATTCATTTTCCGTCACTATATTGTTCGTTTTTGGTGGTTGTGAGGTAATAATTGGGACTTTGCGTGAGCACTAGAGTGGCCAATTTTATATAGAAAAAAAATTTTTTTGGAATTCTGTATCGCACACCCCCTTATTTTAGGACAATTTCTAAAAAAATAATCCAGTGAAAATTTCAGGTCAATTGAACAAGTTTAAGTGGTCTCCCAAAGCATTTATATTCTACAAATGCTGGTGCTATTACATTCTATACCAGTATTAGAGAAATACTATTAACGTTAATCAAAAAGTTACTGATTAATGGTTTAATAGGATGCCTTGTACTGCTTTTAATGATTTTTTTTTTATCATAGCCAGCAATGATCATATTGTTTTGGTCTTGATCATAAGCATAAACTCTCAGCATGGGACAACTTAAAGCTCTTCAATAGATAACCTACGAAATAAAGCCTGGTACTAATTATGCGTGCAGCATTGTTTGTATCACAAAAATGATTTGGACACACACAATTGTAACATTTTGATGTATTAGAGCTTATACAATATATGCAATGCTCATAATTTGGCAGGAACCAACCAAGAATATTTAGCAATTGTAGTTTCTGGCTTACATATTGAAAAGCTGTTGGGAATCCTGATGCTGTCAGTCGGAAGTGGAGCGATGATTGGTCAAAAAGTAGGAGAGTTGTTCACAAGTGGACAGGAGTTGAGAATTGTTTGGCGCTCTTTGTTTCGATACAACAGCAAGCAACACAGGAATTCATACAGTAGCCATCACTGTTGTGCAGAATTCATTTAGCTGACTGCTGCTGCTTCTTGCTTGTTGGCATTATATGTTTGAAATTTATTTCTCAGCTGCCTTCGATTCTTTTTTTGTCTCAAAACGCCAAAGACAGACCTTTTTCATAGGCCTAAATTGCAATGGGATACGATCAACAGGTTAGAATTTTGCCCTTTCGATTGCAGTGAAATCAGGGTTGGTTGCCTAGGTCAAGCCGAGAGAGTATGGCTCAAACCATAGGTTCTCAATGTGCTTCCTAGGGAGCCCCAGGGCTCTATTAGAGAAACCTAGGGGCTCCGCAAGCTATTGTTTTTTTGTTTTTGGAAAATTCTTGTGGGCTCCGTAAATAATGATTTACCTCTTCACAGGCTCCATAACACCAAAAGTTTGAGAACCCCTGGCTTAAACAATGTTGCCATGTTGCTGGGGTCCACGACAACTGACCGCGAACCAAATGCCGCCGATTAGCTGAGAAGAGCGATCATAAGCATATTTTACTATCCCCAGAGCCATTTTGTGCAAACCCTCACTTTGTGACAAAATCACTGCTGATGAAATCAGTGACCAAATCACTGTGACAAAACCGTTGGTTCACGGTCAGTTTGTCATGGTCAGTTGACCTGGCTCGTGTTGCTGTGTCAAATATTTTAAAAAATTTGTGATATGTTCAGCCATATGGTGACTGCAAGAAATTTCCTAGTCTAGTTCTTCAGTTTTTGGGAGAGAATATGGACAATGCTACAGCTGTTTGTGCTCCTGGCGTCTATTATCGGGCAAGATGGATGGCAAAAGGCATTTGTAGTCTTAAAATATTTGGATTTAGAGATCAGTTTCAAATAAGCCAACATGAGATAGATTCATTGCGACGAATTTGTGTATTCGTCTGCACCATTTATGCTGACTTCTGATTCGCAATTTCTCTGGCTTCAGCTGCTCCTGCGAATGATCTGCAGATGCTGCAATTGATTGAACTGTATGCACATGTTGACAACAAAATTGCTAAGATTGCAAAAAGCAAAATAAGTCGACTCTTATGGTTCCTCAGTGAAGACCTTGCAGCTCTCCCACTGTTTAGTAGTGACATCACCATTGCAGTCAAAAAGGCTATTGTCAACACACTGTGGAGAAAATGATTTTCAGATGTTCGTTATGTTGTTCCAACCAAGTGCTCAAAGTTCAGTGATCTTTCTCTAGCTCAGTTTGTGACACAAAGATTCCTGAATTTATTTAAATTCCGTCAGCTATCACAGGATTTTCTCTCTGTTGCAGTGGACACACAGGATAAGCATGATGACTATACTGCGTCATGCAAAATTATCCATGCCATACAGTTTGTAAACGGTTGTGCAGAATGAGCAGTCAAGTTGGCAACGGACTTCAATGAAGTCCTCACTAAAGATGAAAAACAGCGGCAGCTTTTGCATCAAATCATTGAGCACCATCGAAAACTTCTCCCATCAAGTGGAACAAAAGCTCAACTAACCAAAAGTAGCAATAATTCACCAAAAGTGTTATCTTACCAAACGTTGGATGAACGACTGAACATGTAATTGCAAACAGTGCATTTATGAAAACTATATTAAAGCAATAAGCAGCAACTTTGCTGGATTCAACATTTTTAATAAAAACAAACCATATCGAACGTTTTCAGCTTAAAACAATTAAGCCCTCATTAGAATATTATAAACAATCCCAATAATAGTTGTTCTACCTGAATTGGTTTATTTTACGCTAAAAACTTTATGCTGTTGCTTGTTTGACGGGATTCCTTTGCTCCAAAACTGAAAAGGCATTTTTATTTTGTTAGATAATAATTTAAAGTATTTTCTCATATACAGGGAGTCCTCAACTTACGACGTTGATCCGTTCTTGAGACGCGGTGTAACCCGAATTTCAGTGCAAATCGGAATATTATACATAAATTACTCTATACATATCATATACATACTGAAGCTTAGTGATTATTCATTCATAATCGTAATAGTTCGCAATTGTTCACGTCATTAACGATGCAAATGACGAAAACCAATGAGCCCGAAGCTCTGTATTTCTTGATCACAATGATCCAGTTTAGGACTTTGATATTACAGTACTGTATTATCATTTATATTTTTATGCATTGCGCTCGTAACCTCGATACAGCGTAAGTCGGGACCGTCGTAACCCGAGGACTTACTGTAATGTACGTTATTAGTCTGCTATACGTAATTTATGTTGCCGTAATGCTTCTATTTTCTTTTTCAGATGTTTATGCATTATTGTTTATAATATCCTGATGAGGGGGCTTAATTGTTTTAAGCCGAAAACGTTCGATATATTTTGTTTGTAATAAAAATGTTGAATCCGGCAAAGTTGCTGCTTATTGCTTTAATATGGTATTGCAAATCCACCTCTTTGCCTAAATTATAAAAAATATTTCTGATTTCTTGGACTTTTTAGAACATTTGTAGTTGAAATACAGTATTTGTAATTCAATAATGTAGATGTTGTTATTAGTTGACTTTTCTCTGCCTTTTACGACACCTGTACCCCTTCAGCAAACATCTCTTATCATCAAATTTTAATTGCACTGTCTAAATGATTCATAAGAAAGACTGGAAGGGGTTCGAACGAAATTAACTGGAAGAAATTAAACACAAAATATAATATAGTAAAATTTGGCAATTTTTGAAGGATTTTGAGGAGCTTTGGGAGACCACTTACTCTTGTTCAATTAGTTTAATTTTTTCTCTGGGTTAGTTTTTCATCAAACCTCCACAAATGAGGAGGTGTGCAATTTAAAATTCCAGCAAAAATTTTTTTAGGCCACTCTAGTGAGCACGTAGTGCTATTGGTTTAGTTTGCGAATTTTGGCAGATGAGAATTGATTTGCTAATAACTAGCAAACAATAAAACCTAGAAAGTTGAAATTTGGACTCAACATGAGAATAAATATTAGCGTCATATGTGTTAATTTTGGGTATCCTAGGTCACGTGATCGTGAATTGAGACACAAAAAAACAAAAAAAAAAGCGATTTTGGCTTAAAAATTTGTTAATTTGCCTTCAACTCAAAAATCACTTGACGTGCAAAGCTGAAATTTATGCACGATGAGGATGCTTATAAATGGTCCCTGCAAACCGAGTTTGGGTGCACTCGGTTACGTGCTGATCAAAACGTTACTGGCTGAAAATGGGCAAAAAGTGGATAAACTTGAATCGATATATCTTGGTACATACCGATATTGATAGAAAACGATTTGTGATTTTTAAGCACACTATCAACCGCCCTTCTCTTGGTCATATTAGTTTACCCCAAACTAAACATTATTTTTCTTCTTTTTTTTTCTTTTTGCTTACTTTTTTTTCTTTTTTCTTCACCGGCTATCTACTTTTAAATCGCTAAACGCATTGTTATGGGGCGCCGTTTGTGTACCCTAATTTGTGCAGTGTTTTTTTGCGTATTTAATTAAATAGTCATTTTAATTAAATATACAAAAATAAATATACAAAAAAACTAGTGCAAAAATAAATATGCAAAAATTTTTTGTGCGGACTTTTTTTGAGTATTTATTTTTGCAATAAGAAAAAACTGCGCAGAATGTACCGTTGCAAAAATAAATGATCAAAAAAACTGCGCGCAAAATAAGCCCGTGCAAAAATAAATCGTCAAAAAAACTGCGCACAAAATAAAGCGTTGCAAAAATACGCTGCAGACATTTTTGTATATTTGTTAGTGGAGCGTGGCAAAGCGCTCTCGGCTGCTCTTTGATGTGCTATCGGCTGTTCTTTAATGCGCTCTATGAGCAGCCGAGAGCGCTTTGCCTCGCTCCACTAACAAATATACAAAAATGTCTGCAACGCATTTTTGCAACGTTTTATTTTGTGCGCAGTTTTTTTGACGATTTATTTTTGCACGGGCTTATTTTGCGCGCAGTTTTTTTGACTATTTATTTTTGCAACGGTACATTCTGCGCAGTTTTTTCTTATTGCAAAAATAAATACTCAAAAAAAGTCCGCACAAAAAATTTTTGCATATTTATTTTTGCACTAGTTTTTTTTGTATATTTATTTTTGTATATTTAATTAAAATGACTATTTAATTAAATATGCAAAAAAATACTGCACAAATTAGGGAACACAAACGGCGCTCCATACATTGTATTCAAAGTTTGAGCGATTAAAAATATCAGGGAGGACTAGTGTGCCACTGAAATCGGAGGTGCCAGATTGGGGGGATCCCCCTCAATCGGGTCCTCCAAAATTTTAAACTTTTAAATCGCTTCAACTAGATGGATCAAATTTTCAGAGTGGTTAGATACAAAGGTGGAGTCGCGGACACAAGGCTCCTGTCCAAGCCATGACCAAGAACACAAAAAAATCCGAGACCAAGGCCAAGGACAGCCCTTCCGAGGACAGACCAAGACGCTGATCGAAGAGAATTATTTGGAGACAGATCAGAAGCAATTCTTAACAGTGCGTCGCTTTGGGAAATTTACCAGAGGTGAGTAGTTAAAAGTTTATAAATAAAACTAGGAATTTTCTAACGGTAAGTCATAAGATGGTAACTGCGTTTAGATCAAAGGAGAAAGCTGTAGAAGTGGCCAGAAAAAGTGCAGTCTTTTTTGAAAACGCTTAAATCTTTTCTGGAATGCTGTAGCTGCAAATCGTAATTAGGGTAATTTCAGCCCCGCCGTGAAGAAGTTGAAAAACGGTGTTATCGGTTCGATCTATAGGGATTTTGGGAGTTAAAAATTTTTTGTTTTCTGTACTATTGGGCAAAATATGAAAAAAATTTAACAAAATTTCGACCGTTTTTTATTTGCTTTCTTTTTAACTGTGTGTGCACTTTCTTTTTAAGCCCCTCCTAAACTTGGCACAACCCAGCCTATAAATAACATGCCTCGTTAAGACTCTATGAAAAAGTAACGGAAAGCATTAAGCACATCATCTAGCTTGCCGGTCACCTCTTAATTCTCCTAGCTTAAGATTATCAGAAAACCGGAATATGACCTTGCAGTTGCAAAAATTTGGTTTACTTTGCGCTTGGAAGTAATCTACTGTGTAGCATAGCTGAAGCACAGTTTGACTAATCGATTTACGAGTTGAGACATTGTCTTTTTTGGGGGGGTTGTTAAAGGAACGTCATAGGTTCAAAAAAGAAATTGGTAGAATCTTACACCAATTTGCTTTGTCTCGATGGCGACTTGGATTTGCTGTACGGTCTATTGGAGAGAGCCCGAACCTTTTTGACAAAAGCAAAAGCCAAAGAACTTATCAAGTAAACAACAAATCTTGATACCAATTTGAGAAAGTCAATAGCCCTTCAGAGATCCTCCTTATTCCAAGATGAATAAATGGAAGTCGAAGATGATGTTCCTCATGTAGAAACAGATGATACTTTTTTTTTCAACAAACCAATGAAGACTCAATTAATTGATAAACAAGATAAGCCAATATCGGCTGGAAAAGTTATCCGACTCAGAAAAAGAAAAAAAATCGTGTTTTTTTAATCTTAAGTGCCGAATTAGCAGAGAAATAATTTTGAACTCAGAATGCTTTAATGTACGGTTAGTTAGACCTTAGACGCTAAAAGTATAACACTGTCTTTATTGCAAAAGTTTTGGTATAAAGTTATATCATTATGATCTCAAAAACAACTACTTTTACCTGTGATCACAGTTTATTATTGCACCAAACGGAAATTGAATTTAGGGACCAAACCACATCAAGTTATTGCAAAAATATTTAAAGGCTTTAACAAATAATGCAGTAGGGCTGTCGAGAAAATTTTCTAGCTCTGGGTACAGCGCGAAGAGGAAATTGCTGGTATTTGCCAGATTCGGAAATTTTTTCTCCAAAATCAACCTTAATTGACTTGGAGCCTCCGCTCTTCAACAATTCTAGGTATTTGCTCTAGATCAATATTCAGATTGCTCGCCTCTGAACATTTCCGGACCTGCTTATTTTCCCACTTACCTTCTCTCAACAGCTCTGCCATTCAGTAATCAACAAAAGTATTCAGAACAGACAAGCAGGTTTTGAAAATACTCGTACCGGCCAAAATTAAAATGTTTGATTTTTACTTGATCAATATTCTCAATAACAAACGGTCATGTCGTCTTTCTTAATCTTTTTATTTTCCAAATATAGTTCTTTTGCATTTTTGACGTTTTTTCTTCTGTCGTACGTCTGACGAGGATCAGTGTTCTCCAAACGTATCGAACCGTCAAGCTTTGAACACTTTTCCTATCTTCTGTTGTTAGTAGTTATTTATACTGCTTTTTACCCGACCCCAAAAAAGCTAAAAAAGTTTTGTTGTTTTTATTCTGTGAGTGTTTTATATAATGATTAATACACATATTCTGCTGAAGCAGCAAAAAATATTGGCCAAGTTTATAGACGACGTGAAATATCTTCCTGTCTGCCGTATCGTACGTGTCTACGCGCGTTAACTTGTCTTCGAAGATTTATATTGTCAACGGTTTCTGTAGAAAAGTACGCCAATTAGCAAGTTTAGATATTAAAACGAAAGTAAATATTACTGTGCCAAATAACTTACACAATTTGAACACATATACAGTACGGCAAATATTCATGTAGAAAGTAGCAACTACAGTATAATTACGAATTGAGAATCAGACTGAAAATATAATTAGAACAATGTACTGAGAAAATTAATAATAAGCTATAGACAGTATACAGAGTCTTATAGGCACAATCAAACCTTTGATTAACAGCCCAAGACATGCTGTTTCGGAATCGACATTCGTCTTTATTCCTCGTCAGTATAGCTAGGACTAACAGGTATGCACAGGAGCGTAGAAAGGCAAGGAATCGCAAATTAAGCAGATCATGACACAATTTTTTTTCACCCAAAAATATTAGGTAACTACAATATTAAAAGAGCAATTGATAGATAGCAATCGTTTGATTGATTGATAGCAATAGTTTCATTTGGTAAAGATTTAATTAATAGCTTTAGTTTAATTATTCCTGAAGTGAAATAGGCAGAACTAATTTATTAGGTCGCAGAGACATCATGTCTTACAATCCTACTTCATTTGATTACACCTTAATGCTGTACCCGCGTCTAAATGGGTAATCATTTCAACCCCTAGTGACGCAGGTGAGGCGGAGCCCCATATCGCGGGAGCATTCCCGTGTTTCGAAGTCAACTGACTTCATCATCAGTGTGAAGAGGAGTCGACACAATGCAAGGAATTTTGATCCCTGAATTAGGCTAACTCAACCGGTAAATTTGAATAATCAAGCTATCGGTATAGGCTGTCGTCTTCATCTCGTAACTTCAGCTGCTAAACAGGCAGACCTAAATTTTTTCTTTCTTTTTTTTTTCCACGTACTGCTCTGACACGGACTTCTAAATATTAGCATCTGGACTGGAAACGAAAATCGCGGCGCAAACAAGTTGAGGCCTAAGTCAACATACCAATTTTGCCGATAAATCGTTTCTTTGTTTTTGCGTAGAAGTAGTTTCACTGGCAACTGATATAATAATTCCGAAATCATACCGAAAAGATAGGGACCACACGATATAATCACAAATTTGGAACTTTAAAACATTTTTATTGACTTGCGGCAAACGTAAAATTAAAAATATCGCTCGTTGATATACAAATGAAAATTTTAGCGAATCATAAAGTAACACTCGGTACCTCAATTTTTATTAGCAAACGCAATGACCTAGAAATTGATATTCAACGCGAATAGCAATTCACAAATCAACTCAACCTTGTAATCATTTAACAACTTTTACCCAGTATGATTAAGGGCCCACAGGAATAAAATGTACAATAACCATTCATAAACATGATGTAACTTATACTCAGAATAAAAAAGTAACTACTATGTATTCTCAAAAGTAGCTTTTCAAGCACATTAACAGCATAAAAACATAAAAAATAAATACTGTACCACAAAAAATTTAACAGCAATTGTTATATCACTATATTGAGAGTAATACCAGCAAATCATTAATTTAGTCTTTTAGTGACATAGAAAAATTGAATATCGACATTGTGGAACGTTTCAGCAGCAAACAAGTCGCAATTCAGAGAGCGACAAATCAATAGTAAGTATATCAGTGATATTGGGATCTTTTGTTTCACCAGAATAACCAGACCTGCAGTTGAGAGCTGAACAATTATTGACCACAATTAATAAAACTGGTATTAACTAGAACATAAACTTTAAAATCGTGTTAGATTTAGACCCTAGATTCCTGTAACATAAAAAAGCTTGCTAATCAGGCTCGTAGCCAGATCGAAAGTTTCAGGGGGGCTAGGGCAGAACTTGGGAGGGGGCAATATTTTTTTCCTTAATCTTTGCAATTGTATGGTTTTGAAACCTATCATTTTTGTTTTGCTCATGCGTTTGCAGAAGCTTCATATATGTTTGTTATCACAATGAAAACTTTCCATCGGAATGCATTATTTGGTCACACATCGGCTACATAATTACGGAATATATGTATGTAGCATGAAATATATATGCATTTTTTTTTAGTTTTGCATTTTATTCCATGACCGCCAAAACACAAAGCAACTACACAAAAACTAGCAAACGATCGAGGAAAAGGCAGAAGCAACAAAAACGATATACGTTATAACATGCTCACTAACAATAGGGTTACCATATTTTCATCACCAAAAAGGAAAACACCTTTTTAATGAAATTTATTAACAGCTGGTTGTTCTGCATCGCCTATACGGCAAAAGACAAACGAAAGCAGCAATCATTTTAGCTATAGGTTAAAGTGTTATTATCACTAGCGTAAGCAGGATTTTCGAAAAGAGGAGGGGGAGAAAATTTGAGAATAACGAAGACCAAAAGAAAAAGGTCTTCACTCAGATTTAGTCCGTTTTTCTGCCCAAACTTACGTCATAAACACCCTCGACTGTCTTAGAGGAGCCTGGTAAGACGTAAGCTATAGCGCGTGCGCGATATATAGGCCTACTTTTAATGATCTAACCGATGATATATTTATATACTGAAAGGCTGCGTGAGTGGACATGTTTAAGCTGTTCAAAATGCCGAAAAGGAGGACATTTGGGTATTTTTTAACGTCCTCGGAGGACAAATTATTTTTCATTAATCCTCCAAAAAAGAGGACGTATGGTAACCCTAACTAACAATAAAATACATTCCAGCAAACAGGATTGTACCATGGCTGCTTCACCTGTATAGGCACTACACAAAGTGTTTACAAGATTTTAAAGAACTATTTACAAATTGTAACAAACAACAGCACAAACAAGGAACAGTAATACGTGTACTACTATAAGCTTTTCCAGAATATCATAAACACACAACAAGATAATAACAGTACATCAAGTTTTGTAAATGACCTATGCTTTTTGAACGTATGTTGTAACAGTAAGCTAAGGCTAACTTAAGAAGTAGCGAAATCATGAATTACTATGCACGGTACAATTTAGCCATCGACCATTGATTAGTCAGCCCCTGTATGATTATTAAGCAAAGGTTCTGCAATATAACAAAACGATTGTAGCCGAAATCATGTACAAGATTTCCCCTTAAGGAGGTCCATCATTTATATAAATTGAATCCTATCATTTATCTAGACTCGCTCAGGGCTGCAAACTCTTTAACTGCAACTCGATCGTTTGACGAGCTTACAACTCAAAAAAAATTTCAAAACTCTAACTTCTCAGACGAGCAAAAATGGGTTGATGTAACCCATGCAAACCAGACACACAAAACTAGCAGTGCTTTCTTAGCTTGTTTCCCTAGCCAATACCGAGTTTTGACTAAATGCTTGACTACCTTCACCCAGTGATGGCCTACTGTAACCTCTAAAATCAAATCTTCATTGTACTCGCTCTACTACGCCGCAGCGTGTAGCGAGTTAGCAGGGTCCATGTCTGCGTCATTGCGCCCTGGGAACACAGCTCCTCGCAAAGAAATGTTGCAGCGGTGGCAAGCCATTGGCAACTTGTGTCCGATTTGAACCTCAGACCTCCAGCTTCATAGACGAGCGTGTTACCGCTCGATCAACTGGCCGGTTACTGTAATGTCTAATTAGAAAATTGCACATTTATTTTTCAGTTATTTACTACAGTGTAGCACTGGAAAAATGATTTAATCCAGGATACATTTTTTAATCCAATAACCTACATTAGCCAATCTTTCTTCTATTGCTTCTACTGCATTATCATAGGTTTCGCTAAATATTACGCTAGTGCCAGTAGTGATAAATAATGCTTGCTTGTATTGGTGTAATTTCACCAAAATTTTAACGAATTAATGTTATTGTCTTTCATTTTAAACAATATGCTTCTTCATCCATTAGCCGAAGCAGTTCTAGTGTACGAACTTATTTGATTGATACTATACCTAAAATTACAGTTTTTACTTCAGCCAGCCAATATCAAATCGCCTTGTCTTACCAGCTTACTAAAACTAATGATTTCTGACGTAGACTATTGCACTGTTAATAACAAAACTGCCCACTTACAGAACACCCAAATAAAGCATAACTAACATTCAGTGATGTGCGCGTCAACAAAATATATTGACGGCGTCAGCGTCAGCGTCAGCGCTAACTGTCAAAATATTAGCGTCGTTAACGTCAGCGCTAACGAAAAAATTATTAGCGCCGTCAGCGTCAGCGTCAATTTTAGCGTCAATTGTCGAAAAAGATTTTATTACCGGTACGAACATTTTCATAAAAATTATTATAACAAAAAAATTGGCTGCAATCGCATTATTTTAATGTAGGATTTAGGAACGAGTTCTCGTGCGTCGAGCTAAAACCAACCACATAGTGCTGTAGCCTATCAAATTTAATCAAGAGCAGCAAAACTCGTTAGCACTTTGTACCAAGCAAAATATAGCAACTCTGGTAATATCAAACAGTTTAACTTGTAGTGGCGCGCAGAAACAGCAGCATTTCAAAATATTTGTCTGTCATTCGACAACGTTTCGGACGCAAAATATCATTTCCCAAGAAAAACAAACGTTCTACTGCAGCGCTGGATGGAATTGGGGCGTTATAGCAAACAAATAAATCTTTCAGGAAAGCATTAGAAAAATCTTTCTCTTCCAAATTTTTGTTAGGTGGTTGCTCCAAAAACTCCTTAACATAATCTTCTTGAGCTTGCCTTTTGCTAAGCTTGTCGTATAAATTTTGGAATAGCTGGTCTTCGACGCTTTCCATACCACTTTCTTTGCTTTCTTCACTGCTACAGCACTCTTTATCTTGCGAAACAAGTTGCATGCTTCTTTCGGCTTTGGTACGAATGTGAGAAGCGTCGATACCTGGCAACCAATCCAGCCATCTTCCTAGCTTATATCGCGGATTGGCAGCACTGGCAAGAACGTGTTCTGAGTTATCGAACAGATGACCAAAGCTAAAAATATTAATTAAGGTAGAAATTTAGCGTTTCGTTAGATTTTGCCTTATATTGTAAATTTTTTATTGGCGTATAGAGCTTGAATTTAATATCAGTGTAAGATAGAACACCCGGTATACGTTAAAAATTGATATTTCTTTCTACCTTTCTACATTTTTACAACCTAACAAAAACTAGCAAACATAATGAACCTGGTTTGAACACTATCAATCAAGGTTTCCCATAGTGGGTGGCAGTAATCCATACTCATCAAACGTTCGGTTTTCAGCGCATTTAAAACACTGGCAATTGTTGGTAGCAATATCCCCATGTAAGCTTTTTCCTCGCCTTGCAAGACACCTAAACTTGCAGCAATCGGCGTCATGACTTTCTTGTAATCATTCAAGAATTTCAAATCTCCTGCATTCAACCGAAACTTCCTACACTCTTCGAGAAAACACACAAAATAATTGTCATTTCTTTCAGCTATATAAAAACTACCAAGCAATTATTATGATGCCTTAAACATGCAAATTACCGTAAGCATCGTTATTTGCATTAGCTGTGTAATTTCAAGCGAAAATTTATCATAGATGTGCATTTTTAAAGTAGCCTATGTATAGATATCTTAAAGTAGCCTATGTATAAAATATGATGCCTTACGTGAAATAAAAAATCAAATATCCAGCTTTTGGCATGCACTTTGAAGACCGTCTTTATTGGCGGAACAGATAGAGAGTAAGTTTGTCACGGCATCGAACACAGAACTCCATGGAGTTGCGTTGGGGGCGACCAAAAGTCGATAGCCTATGTATAGATATCTCAACAAAATAAGATGCCTTACGTGAAATAAAAAATCAAATATCCAGCTTTTGGCATGCACTTTGAAGACCGTCTTTATTGGCGGAACAGATAGAGAGTAAGTTTGTCACGGCATCGAACACAGAACTCCATCGAGTTGCGTTGGGGACGACCAAAAGTCGATTCAATTCAATACAGTCCTTCTTGGAGTTAATATACACGCTTTTGCGTTTAAGGTAATATAAGTCCAACAGACTACCGAGACGTATAATACGGAGCGATAACATGCTGCGCTATGATGTCTAGCTGGACTTTGTACACAAAGAGCAACATGATATCGTTCGATAGCTTCTTGGAATTGATAAAATCATCTCCCAATAAAAACATTCATGTTTAAACCATTGTTTTACGTCAGACACTATACGCTTGATTTGGTTTCCTATGCAAAAGTGATAACATTAAAAATAGACAATATCCTGGCTTCTATTTTTATTTAAATTGATCAAACCAGCGCGATCGCTCATTAGCAATAAAGCTGCTTGTCACAAGAACACAATCGGCCCAGCAAAATTTCAACAATTAGCGCTTGACGCTCAAAATTAAGAAAAGTTGACGGCGCACCAGCCTTCCGTCAAACTTTGAAAAATTGACGGCGCTACGAATAGCGTCAACAAAAAGTTTACGGCGCTAATTGACGGCGTCAAATTGACGGCGCTAACGCACATCACTGCTAACATTGCACTCTTATTGCCTCTAGTATACAGTACTGTGCTTATGTCTGCAGTACAAAGAATTAAGAATTCTAAAGTGGAAAGTCGCTGCTGCTTGTTTACATGCGATAGCGGCTCAGATGCGCAGACGCACTACTGCGCAGGCCTCAACTTGTCCGCCGACGCGCTGCTTTTTTCTTTTGTTTCCAGTCCAGGTGCTAATATTTAGAAATCCGTGGCTCTGGCCTCGAGTTTTGCGTAATACCAACGCTCATCGGCAGAGCTGACGTTCAAACGGAAATTCAAAAGTTAAACTTAGCTGGCCTGCAAACCGAAATTCAAAATCTGAGTTAACTAGCCCACAAAATTAAAATCAAAAATGATTGTGAAAAATAATCGCAATTGTGACAGTGGTAACCCGGAAAAAAAAATGGGAAAAAAATTAACTCTGGACAGGGACCAAGTGGACAAACAGACAGGGATGAAAAATTACTTAAATAAAATGGGCAAGGGGACCAAGTGGATAAGGGGGTCGGTGAGTTAAAGGATAGAGATAAACAATTCACCCAGTGCGAATACAATATTTATATAGGCAGAACTAATTTTATATAGGAAGATAAACAATTCATTCAGTGCAAATTCAATATTTATAAGCTTTAGTTTAATTCGGCAAAGATTTTTCTGTTAAGATTTACTTATTTTGGCTAAAATTGACTAAATGATGGGTAAAGATTTATGCACTATAAACCTAATCGGTAAAGATTTATTCATTACTTGATAAATGGTGAAGATGAATGTTTTGAAGATTTTTATCACTGGTGATATTTGTCCTTTTGGCCCTGCTTGTCTTACTGATGAGCCCTGAGATTGGGCAAAACAGCTGTCTAAGGCATGCTGTTGGAAATTATTTTGAATTGAACCATTAGAATTGCCTCTTGTAATATTGTGATTACTTAATATTTTTGGGCGAAAAAAAAACTTGTGTCATGATCTGCTTAATTTGCGATTCCTTGCCTTTCTGCGCTCCTGTGCATACCTGAGTAGTCTTAGCTATACTGACGAGGAATAAAAGACGAATGTCGATTCCGAAACAGTATGTCTTAGAATGTAAATCAAAGGTTTGATTGTGCCTATAAGACTCTTGTACTGTCTATAGACTGAGAATACTATTAAAATAATTGCAACAAGAAACAAAACTCACTAATGGTTTGTCTTCAAGCAGACAGTAAGCTGTAACTCCAATATCAACGTCTTCTAAGAACGCAAACTCCAAAGTGACCCCTCGGGAAAACTGTACAGACAAAAACTTGAATAGGTGGACAATAGTCCAGTAAAATAATGTTAAGTTGAGGAACAAGTCAGGCATAAGCGTGGCCAGGGGGGGAAGGGGGCCCTGCCCCCCCCCCCAATTGAAATGCTACCAATGATAAAAACGTTACAAAAAAGACTATTGTTTCTTCAGTTTCTTTTAGCATCTTCACGTATAATAGTACACGCTTACAACAGTTTTAACAATAACACTAATCCAGGGGGTTCAGGTCCCCTCAATTTAATTTTTGCCAACCAATTCAAATGGGCCCCTTACAATAACATTTAAATGGCCCCCAATTTAAATGGGCCCCCAACAACAGTATTGATCCTGGGGACCCGGGCTTTCTTAATTTAATTTCTGCCAACTAATTCAAATGGGCCCCCTACAATAACATTTAAATGGCTCCCAATTTAAATGGGCACCCAACAATGATATTGATCCAGGGGGCCCGGGTCCCCCAAATTTAATTTTTGCCAACCAATTTAAACGTATACCCCGAGTGAAATTAAGGGTTTTTATCCTAAAAGTTATTAACTATGGCCCTCATCTAACCTTTTTTTGCGCGTAAAGCAATAACTAGGGACGAATTTAACATATGGCACAGTGCCAGGGGCCCCGAACTCAGATAAGGCTTTTTTGGTCTTCACCTGTTTTTGGCAGAAAAATATTGCAAAAACTCCAAAGTGCCAAGGGCCCCACTCAATGTAAATCCGGCCTGGGCAATAAATATAGCTAGTAGGCGTAACTATCTATTTTACATTTTTCAATAACAATGAATTTACCTCCACCTCGCCAGTTTTTATGCGACAAAATACTTTTGAAAACCTTAGCTACAGTAGGGAGAATGCTTATTGAACAAAATTTTGAATTTAGAGGATCTGGGCCCTCTTGCCATATACGTACTCCTATAACTGGTTGTTTTCATGACAAAACAATAATCTCTAAGGAAAATCTTCGAGCGGATTGCTATTTTCTGCTAAAATATTGCAGAAGGCAATGTACTTGACTTCTACCCACCTGTCAAATCACTAACAAAATTTAAGCATAAAATGCAAGACTTTAAACGTGTTTTGGAATTAAATTGCTAGCAAAAGGAGGACTGAACAACAGTTACTTAATTTTTTCAATTGGCTTTCAAATGTTAAAAATCTAGTACTTTCATATTGTTGTGCCCCACACCCCCCTGTTCTTTTTTTTTTTCCAACACTCTTTTCTCTCCGTCTCCGCTCTCTCTCCGCTCTCGAGACCGTCATTTTTTCCTTTTTTTTGTGGTAGTATATATAAGCGAGTTGTCTCGCACGTTTTTCTTTATCGTTTTCATTTGCTGTCTGAAGCATTAAAAGATGCTGTCCATGTACATGTGTGTAGTTAATTGCTTGTGGTGGATCGAAATGACTGATTTCCCACAATATGGCTCTGAATACGTGCAAAATGTAATCCAATGGAATTAAAATAGCTTTTTTTTCCAAAAAATTACGAAAAATTGCCTAACGGCTTGGGGCTCCGTCCCCAGACCCCCATAGCCTCCCGCAGCTGGGGGCTCCGCTCCCAAACCGCCGTCTGTGATACGTTTGAATTACACTTCTTCACTCACACACGTCTCCCGATTTAGACATTTTCACATTTTAACTATTGGCTTAAGCTCTGTCCTTGAACGAGTTCTTAGTTACGTGCCAACACCAGGACACGGCTTCTGATCTTCCATTCTACGATACCTTTGCACCGACAAAAAATTCCTCTTTTGAAACTTCTGATGACGTCATTGCATGTGATCTGTAGTTTGCGCTACCCCCAATCAAAAAGCCTGGCTACGCCTATGAGCTCAGGGGACAAAAATCTTTATTTAAATATGACGGGACACACAGGGCTGCGAAATCGATCGATTTTTATTCGAGTTGAAGTTCGAGTTCTGCCTATTTTAGCGAGTCCGAGTTCAAGGTCGAGTTCTGAAATTTAATTTTTTCGAGTTCGAGTTCGGCAAAATAACCGAGTTTTTTCGAGTTCGAGTTCAAGTTCAAGTTTGAGTTCGCAGCCCTGATGCTTTCTCTGTTTTTCTAGGTCGCCACAACATAAACAAGACAGGGAAGAATAAGCACTTATGCAGCGGTTACGAAAAACGCAATCTCAATTTACATGGCTTGATCAACAACAAATATTTTTCCGACAAATTTTTAATCTTAAAATTTCTTTGTAGTGACCTCGAACAATTTTATTCGAGTTCAAGTTCGAGTTCAGAAAAGTTATTTTTTCGAGTTCATGTTCGAGTTCGGCAAAATAACCGAGTTTTTTTGAGTTCTAGTTCAAGTTCGAGTTCGCAGCCATGGGACCCACCCAGGACAAGTTTGAGATCTCGAGATAGGATAGCAATTCTTTGAATATCCGAATAAACTACTAGTTTCTAATTATAATTCTGATTCTAAACGATTTCAACTTCTCAAAAGATTCTTCGTTATTCAGAGAGCTAATTTAACGTCCTTCTTCGACTACAACCAATTTGACTGACACTCAACAAAGGAGTTACAGCGCGAAAATTTAAGAAAACAGTTTCAAATTGTTGTGCAACAGTTAATTTGCATGCAATAAAAACGGCGCGATAAATCACCTAATTGATTGTCATCACGCGCGGTGCGCTGCATTACATCATTGGAAAAACCTTAGCAGTCAAAAATACGTGGAAAGCTAAACGCAGTAGAGCGAGTGTTCGAGACCTGGTATAAACAAGAAAAAACATAAGCGACGTTACAAAGTCGCTTCAAGAAATTCATGCAAATTACGGTTGATCATGCAGCCGCAGCATCCTGGAAAAATAAGGGTGGTTAATATGCGACGCATTGCGAGTCTTGTATTGTTTCAAACTCTTGAAACAAACAAAATCTAGTTACGGTAACTTTTGCAAAACATTTGGTAATATGCTATAGTTGCGTAAGGTTCATATTGCGTAACGGAGCAGTATATCGTTAGATTATAGAACTTCTACAACTGCAACAGTAGGCGCAGGTTCGATTCTAAGTCGAATCCAGCCAAAAACTATAAAATCAAAGTTCACAGCTTCTCTACTTATCTTCAACACCAGAAAGGACCGAATAGAGCTTCCACCGTGCTGCTTCATAAACAGGTAAAATTGAATTAATGGCTACAATACTTTTTCGCTTTCGTTTGGTCATTGTATATGCTTGGCAGTGCTGGGCACCGCAAATTTAAACTCTATTCCGCAACCGCAAATTTCGCAAAATAGCAATGGGTTGTCCGCAACCGCAAATCCGCAAGTTTGTGGTACGTTTGCGATAATTTTTTGCACTTCCGCAACCGCAAATGACTTTTCACTTCCGCAAACTTGAACCGCAAACTTTGCTGTTTTTTTTTTCCTGGTTTGATAAATAGAGGAGACCTATAGCAATATAACAATGCTTGATATTTTCCGTATTGGCTGCAGACCTGTAATAAACATTAGTAAGTTTTCTTCGGTTTATTTAATATTCTGTTTTTCTAAGTTATAATATACATGTCAGCAGCAGGGCCAAGTGGAAATGTACGAAGGTTTGTTTAAACAAAACTGCGACCGGAGTTGGATTACGGCTGCGGCTCTGGTGGCTGAAGTAGATACTTGGAAGAGAGTAACCTCACCTGCCAGTCACTTTTGTCGCTTGTTCTAATTTCTAACTGTCGTATGTTCGTTGAGTTGAAAATCCTTATTTGATTTACATACTTGTACAGAACATTGTACTTGTCATATAGGACAAACAGAGATGCACAAATCTTTATTGAGTCGCGGAAAAGTAAAAACTCGAGACGCACGAACTTGCGTTTTTGCGTTCTTGAAAATTATACTTTACAGGCATAGGCTACAGGCTAGTATTTACTGCTTGAATGGCGGAATGGATGGGGAGAGAGGGTTGTCGTCGATGTCACTTCCTGCTCCTTTAATCACGCATGGCAATTTGCAGATCACGATTAAAATAAATTAGTTTCAAACATGATAAT
Source organism: Trididemnum nubilum (assembly GCA_963965965.1). Classification (NCBI taxonomy): domain Eukaryota; kingdom Metazoa; phylum Chordata; class Ascidiacea; order Aplousobranchia; family Didemnidae; genus Trididemnum; species Trididemnum nubilum. The sequence continues at coordinate 18,591,996 of OZ014474.1, read as the reverse complement.
TGAGTTAGCGTTTTTTTTTTTTTTTGCTTCTGTACTGGTGTAAAAATTTTTTAAATTGTTTTGAAAGGTGTTCATACAAAGGCAAAGTTTTGCCAAGATAAAAATGTGCTAGAACATGCCAAAAGTTCGACTCCTTTGTTTATTTTATTTCAGTTGCACTACAGTTCTGATTAATGGTTACATGAAATTCTAACGCTTGAACTTCCAGTCGGAGTTTGGTTAAGAGCAGTCTTTTAAAAGCGTTCAAATTGCATACAATATAATTACGGTGCAGACACTAGCGTACCTAGGAGGAAGGCCACTGTGCAATAATGGCCTCTCCCTCAGACCCTAAAAATGAAACACGATAAAGCAAAACCTAGCGGTTCTACGAGGACGTACGTTATTACTGCGTAAATGCAAAAATAATATCGTAAATGCAAAAATAATTCTTTGCATTGTGTCGACTCCTCTTCACACTGATGATGAAGTCAGTTGATTTCGAAACACGGGAATACTCCCACGATAGGGGGCTCCGCCTCACCTGCGTCACTAGGGGTTGAAATAATTACCCATTTTGACGCGGCGACAGCTTTAAGGTGTTGTCAAATGAAGTAGGATTGTAAGACATGATGTCTCTGTGAATTATTAAATTAGTTCTGCCTATTTCACTTCAGGGATAATTTAAATCGATCTTTATTTTGGTTTGTTTTCTTCTTCACAAATGACCTAGCTTTTTAATTCCGCAATGTTTTTGAAGCATTTTTATTTTACGATTTCATTCTTCTAGTAAGTCGCGTAAAAGCATTATAGTAAAACTTGCTTCCAGAATGCATGAAAACGCGTATTTTTAGTGTAATTTTGCAATTTTTTTTTCCGGAGCATGCCCCCGGACCACCCTACAATGGTTTTGCCTTTGGCACTCTCCATAATATTAATTTGTGGCGTCACAGTGTGACGAAAATTTAGGCCCCCCAAGGAAACTTTTTGCGTATGCCATTGGGTGCGAATATTAATGTTGTTTGAAAACTCGCTCTCATTTAAAATTTTATGTTTCTCTTTAGCGCTGAGCAGTCAGCACTCAGCAACTAAGGTAATTACAAAATAGAAAATTTGGGTTTTAAGTCTTGGTTATCAGTATGTAACGTAGGTTCAATTAATGGTCACTGTTAAATTAGAAATTTGTTTCCACAGTGGCCAATTCGTTGGTGTTGCCAAAAATCTACACGATCAATGCGCCGCAGTAATTTACCCGCCATAAAGTTTGTCAATATGATTAACTTTGCTCGTGAATTTTGGAAAATTTTGGAGTAACGCCGCCTACTGCTCAGAAATTTATGCCATTTCTTAAATAAAAAATAGGCTAAGCATTTTGACGCATCATTTACACAATACACAAACTTTGGAAAATCAAAAAGGCAAAGTGTTGTAGTATGTATACATCACCAAATATCACAAGATTATTCAGGATACAGACATGTTTTTCAGGATTCTAAAGCGGGCAGTAATATTAATTTCCAAAAATTTTTGGAAATTTCTTGAGCGGCAACGCATATAGTCTAAAGCATGCCTTCCAAAAAGACGGTCAGCGAAACAAAACGACTAAAAAGATAAAACTAAGATTGAAAATGTTGGTAGGCCTGCAGCCTATTTATCTTCTAAACGTGCTGGGCATGTCATCAAAGTCGTCTAGTGTAACCCTTTGCCATTTCAAAAAGTCTAAGTTTTCCTGCACTAAAACAAGCCGTTGGAAGTTTCTTGACCTTAAGCCAACTCATTTTGCTGTAAGAATAGCAGCACCTCTGGGAAATAATCGTTCCACAGCAGAGGAACTTGGTGAGAGGATGTTGTACGTTAGAAATACATCCACCCAAATCTGTCGATACATTGAATTGTATAAACGTTTGTTTGTTTGTTTTTTTTTGAAATTGCAGAAACGATCTCAGTGATGCTGTTGATTTGCGGATTTGCGGTAGACTTCAATTTTTTTACCGCAAATCCGCAAATGTTTGCGGTAAAAAATCGGTTCGCAAATCCGCAAACCAAAACCTTAAGTCCGCAATTTGCGGATTTGCGGACTTGCGGACCGGTTTGCGGAAGTGCCCAACACTGATGCTTGGTGAGTGAATGTTTATCGTCACGGAACAATAACGCAAGCTCCATGCAGTTGATTGTATACATTTGTATTTAAAACATCAAGTTAGTGTGAAATATATGTAGACAGAACGTTTGCACACTGCACAGTTTGCATACCTTAGTGCTGAAAAATGAGCTCCACAGTATTCATATACTCTTTAGCCACTACGCACCTTCAAGCTGTTAAAGCCATCAGTTTATTGTTGAATTTCCGAAATTCACTGATAGCGAGCAGGCAAATGTAAATATGCCTACGGTTATATCTTAAGTAGTCTTAAAAGAAGGAACACAATGTTAATTATTGCACAATTTTTTTAGGATTTCCAAACGAGGGAAATAATTAAACTCCCAGTTTGATTTTTCACCGGTCTGCTACCAGCAAACTTAGTTTTGTAAAAAGAGCGCTCAAAGCATTCTTGCTCTTCCATTATCCCCTTCGTTAGGATATTATGCAAACAAATTGGAACATCTACTACGTGGTAAAAAAATTACAGCCGTCGTTTTTACGAAAACTCGGATAGCATGCTGTGGTGTCAACTCGCATCCTGGTCACGATGTTGCGTCCTTAAATAAGACGCTTTTCAATCGTTGTCTCTGCTTGGTGACTTTGAACAAGCAGCAAATTCGGTGGACAAGAATTCGGAGAAATTCACAGGAACAAATGGATCACAGGGAACTCTTACAAGCAGCTCGGGGGCATGTTTCTCCAAGTATGAAGTAGTTATTGCTATGAAAAAAGTGATAATCACTTAAAAGTTAACGTCTAAACATATCCTGTGAGAGGAGGATAAATATGCAAAACAATAACAATTACAAACCAAACAAGGACTAAAAATCTACATTGCAGCCTTTTGGTCAATGAAGAGGCGGTATACCTATAATGTATTATAACTTTAAGAGAGGCTACAAGACAAGGGTCATAGTTAAGAGATTACGAAACCACGAGTGCTCAAACCATTGATTTGATGAGCGTCAATCAGATTCAATTTAGGGGGTTCAGGAAAAGAGTACTTGGGATACCGTATTGTTTCACAAAATGAATTATGATTTAATGACAACAAATGGATTTGTGCCGTCGCGACGCGTTTCGTCCTTGTTCAATGGACTTATCGGATGACAAAGACCAATTGTGTTGTATTAGCCACAGAAAATTGCAAAAGGCTACACTTACCGTTTTTATATGTCTTCCAGTGCAATATTGTTTGTAACTTCAAAACTTTTCGCCAACACCTAAAAACTTTTTGCTTATATTTCCTTTCAATGCATTCTATGTTTTTCAAGATGTCAGGCCCTTAACTCTGTCAATAGGTAATCTTGAAAGGGCCTGTCATGTCGAAGACGTAGCTCATAGAGTGCTTCATTTTTTTTGACTTGTAGTCAGTATGTAAAACATGGATGGCAAACAATTAACTTTATGCACTCCCAAATGAATTGCAGTTAGTATGGTATGAATTAATGCCAAGGTTGCATCCTTTTCTTAGCGGAAGTCAATGTCGTTACAAGCTTGATTAATTCAAAACACAAAGGAATAGGCAAAAGGGTAGTAATTCTTTAGCTTTTCAATTTGATAACGAAAAGCATTTGGCAATTTATTTTGAGTGACCTGAGACGCACAACACAAAATTTGCTTGAACAAGATCAAACCTGAAGCTCTACTTACGGTTAGAAAAAGTTAGAAAAAAATTATTGAACATAGAGCATGCTGGATGCAAGTAATATCGTCGTAATGAAAGAGAAAGCTGTGCCTCAAGAAAATTTTGTACCACAAATAATTACAGGAGAGGAAAAATATGCAATTTTTCTGTTAATTGAATTTTTAATGCGAAATTGCACGTAATTAATTCATATAGGCAACTATAGGATCGAATCCTGTGGGAGGATTGCATATAAGCAGTACTCGTTTTAGGCTTCTGCACTGAAAAGTACGCTTAGAGATTAAAAGTATTCCAGCCTGCAAATGTAAAAAAAAAACACATTAAAAATGATTTTTATTTGCTTGCTTATTATACAGCGTTAGGTCAGTCAAATTTTTTTGTTTTAACCAACATCATGCAAATCTAGCGCTTATAAGCGCTAGTAATAGAGCTCACCTGGTTGCTCAAGTTGCGGTTGAAATAAAAAGAAAAACGTAGAGTTAGCTGCGGTTGCATCTGTACGCCAATAATGTAATAAAATCATAGGTGGGCAAGTTATTGCAAAACGTTAGCTTCGTTAACCATTAGTCCGTTAACGAACTTCACATCTCCGTTCACGTTAATCCGTTATTTTTAGCTTTAATTACCGGAAGTTAATAAAGTCCTTTAATTCGTTAATATTTTGCATGTAATTTGCATTTCTTTTTGTTCACTCGCTTCTAGAACAAGTATTCACGCTGTTGAGCAGATTGTAAGGAAATATTTATTGCTATGGTGGTCTTTTTGTGTTTTGAAAGTTACATTTCACACTGTCTCATCTAATTTCAAGATAAAAGTAGGTTCAAATGCACTAACGAAGCTGCGATCGGGAAATCTGTGGAAATTGCGAACAGCGATATAATAGTAATAGACCTATGAGGCTGCAGCTTATTATTTGCCTCAAAAAATCGCTCCTTTCTTCGGTTTTTTCTATAAAACTTGTCCAAATACACAACGTGTTACCAGTGCAAACTGGTTTATACCGGTACGATGAATGAATGGTGCAAGACAGAGATGGAACCGGTCACGATTTTCTCGACCCAACCCGACCGGTAAATTTCAAAATCTACGCCGATTGACCGGCCGATCGACCGGTTTCTGACCGGCCCGGTTGACCGTTTTTTTGCAGAAGGTTTTTGTTCACTTTCAATGCATCTAATAAAAAATTGTCAAAAGGGTGGGCCATTGGTGAAGTGTTAAAATTTGTGACTCCGGACGGGGGTCTCAGAAAAAAAAAAGCAAAAAAATGCTTCCGTTTTTTGCAAAGCTAACACAATTTTAAGACGTTTTCAGGTTAAATTTCGGTTTGAAAGACCTGTTTTGAGCAGCGCAAAACGTGCACAAAATAAGCATCAAAAGAACTGGAGGGTACAATCTAAATTATTAGACGTTCTTTCTAATGATATTATGCGTAAGGCCAAGATAAGAAGTTAAAATCTTTTAGCTATTGGTGACAGATTATTTGCAATTTGCCTAGCAGCAAACACTTAACTGTTATGACATTGGCTAGAAAATATTCAAAGTATAATGTGCCCCAGCACTTTGTAGAAATGCTACTTCAGAACAAGCCATGGCTAGTTAGACATAAAAAATAAGAGCTATGTCTTTCTTGCCCAGTGTAGAGTGTGGTAAATTTAAGTTGAAAAAAGCTTTTCGAAGCGGCAAGATTTTAGCACGTACTAAAAAATCTTCAGTTTGCTCCACTTCTACTCTCAAACTGATTAAAATGATGCTAAAATGCCAGGTAGCGTATGCCTCTTCCACAAGTACAATGCCTCCCCTAAACACGCCCCTGGAGGTACATGTCTTAATGGTCACCATAGGCGTAGCCAGGATTTTTGATTGGGGGGGCCCAAACCACAAATCAGATGAAATGATGTCATCAAAAATTTTCAAAAGTGGAACTTTTTGTGTGGCAAAGACATCGTAGAATGGAAGATCAGAAGCCTGGTTTGACACTTAACCAGGATTTTGCTAAAGAAAGAGGGCTCAAAATAAAGTTAAAAAGTGAAAATGTCTAAAATGGAAGCCGTGTTGAGTAAACTAACGCCACTCAAACGTATATCATTTACGGAGTCTGGGCAATTTTTTGTAATTTTTTGGAAAAAAAGCTGTTTTAACGCCAGTGGATCACATTTCGCACGTGTTCAGAGCCATTTGAAAGAACTAAATATTTAACATTTGAAAGCCAACTCAAAAAATTAAATTGTTCGATCCTCCTTTTTCTTGTAATTTAAGTTCAAAACACTTTCAAAATTTAGCATTTTGGTGTTAAATTTTGAGCATGTTTTGGCCCAGGTAAGGGGAAATAAGATGCATTGCCTCCTGCAATATTTTAGCAGTACATAATAATCCACTCGAAGATTATCCTTAGTCAATTTTTGATTGTTAAGAAAATAACCAGTTAAAGAGTGCAAGTACGACAAAGGGGCCCATAGGCTCTTTCAATTTAAATTTAATAATTTGATCAATGAGCATTTCCCCTTGCTAATTTGTTTTCAAAAGTATTTTTTCGTGTAGAAACTGACGAGGTAAATTGTTACTGAAAAATGGTACAATAGATGGTTACGCCTACTAACCATGTATTTGTTACGCCTACCAACCTACTAACCTGGATCGGATTTGCATTGCGTAGGGTCCCCGGTACTTCAAGAATTACGCAACATCTCCTGCCAAATATTATGGTGAAGACCAGAAAAATGTGTCATATTATAAATCCGCCCCTGGTTATTACATTACGTTCATAAAACGGTTACACGAGGGCCTGAGGTAGCAACGTTTAGAACAAAAACCCTTAATTTCACCCGAGTTACACATAAATTAGTTGGCAAAAACTGGATAGAGGGAGCCCGATCCCCTGGTCGTCAATATTATTGTTAAACATTGTTCTACGCGTGCATGTTTTACGCAAAAATTGCTAAAAGAAACGGAAACTGAAGAAACTATAGTTTTTTTGTTACATTTTTATCGTTAGTGGCATTTCAATTGGAGGGGGGCCGGCCCCCCTCCTGGTTACGCCTATGATGGTCACAGCATATTAGTCACAGCTTAAAACCATTCCGCAAGTGTTTTCAAAAGGTGTGGTTTGTTAATACTGTTTTTTTTGTAAAAAGTTTTATTTATAATAAAATATATATTGTAAGTATATTTGGGTTGGTGCTTAAATGTCTTTTAGTTGCAAGAAAGGAGAATTTGACCCTATTTTACAAGAGGAGGGAAAGCATTTTTGTCCCCGTTTTTGTTTTTTTGTGTGATAAATTTCAGCAAAAAAAGATTTTTATTTCAAATTTACTTGAATCTGAGTTAAAATTTATTACAAATAACTACTGAAAACTTGAAATTACTAAGGTAACAAAAAGTTTTCCAATTTTAGAGGTCTTCTGAAGTCACTTTCTGAAATCTGAGAATTTTTTGGACAATACTTATCTTAAATGACGTTTTTGTGACGTAACTGACTTGACTTAGGCAATTTATGATTCAGTATCAAAAACCAAACCCATGTAGAACACTTCAATTGCCTGTGACGTCGTGGCAAAAATGACATCATTTTTTAAAAATATGGCCGTGACGTCACATTTATAACGTAATTAACTAAATACCAATTTTTCTAAAAAAGTTTGCTGAACAGTGAACACCAACCTGCATGCCAAATTTGGTGTTTGCATGACCTTTGGTTTAGCAGTTAGATAAGGGGCATTTTTGACCCCCTATCGTAAAAAATGCGACGGTCAAATACCCCGTGTGAAATAGGTCAAGTTGTTTGGGAACCAGTGGTGACGCGTTCGCCCATCGAGATTTAGTGTCCCCTCACACAAAGAAAGAGTTCTTGTTTTTGTTTTGCTTTTTTTGTTGTGTTTCTTTGGCTGTCTTCATTTTACGTTTGGACAAAAAATGGCTGATTTGGACATGAAAATTTTTTGTTTGGTCGTCATCAATTATGAGCGTGAATATGAAACGTTTTCAATCCAGAATGCCTCCCATTCCGGCTGCAAAAGCGTCCCCCTCATCCAATATTTTACTGTTTAAATGCTGGAGAGAAGCGGCATATGTTGACGTGTACCGCAGTTTTTGCATAACTTTCATTGTGTATTTTATGATACTCTGATTGGGCATCAGTATCGATCAAATCATGTCTCAGCTTCATAAAGGAAACAACATAATAAAAGATTTGCCGCAGCAAGGTAAACAAATTTGTTACAATTATCACCATAATTAAAAATCGCGATATTTGCAGTAAAGAGAAAGTATCTTTTTCATTACTGTGCCTTTTTATTGTGAACTGACGAGAAATATTAGAAGAAAGTTTGTTACGTAACAATGTGTTCTAGCCCGGTGCTTCGCAACTAGTGTGTGGCGAGGCCATATCAGCTGTGCCCAGTAGCGTAGCCAGGGGGAGGGGGCAGGCGGGGGGGGGGGCTATAGCCCTCCCATTGGCCTGTCAACCGAAATGCAGAATAAGAAAAAGATCACTTTTGTAGGTCTTTTGAGACTGTTTTTTTTGCGCTGGAATTGACTAAAAAGTGATTTAAAGCATCTTTTGAAACATATATTCAGGGGGGGGGGTGGCTAATTGTCAAAAATTAAAGTCACAAATCAATAAAAACTGTAAAAAATGCCCAAAAATAAACAATCAAATTTGATCGCTAATGTAAAAACGCGAAACATAGGTTTTATCAACAAATATATCATAAACTCAGAAATAAGGAAAGGGGGGGGGGGGGCTATTCAGTGTTAGTGAATTACCAATTACTTCTCTCAAATATCTTTCCATTAGCCCCCCTCCCCCCCAGTTATTTTTCTTTATAAAATATAGACGAAACAGATTACTCCGTGTGAGTTTTATTAAATAATAGGATTTTATAATTAGCCAGCAAGTAAACAAGAGAACTGCAATGTTATCATTAGCCACTTTCCATATAGCCCATTAATGCAACCAGTTGAATCATGTTGCGCAGCCAATTTCTATGCCACGTTTTAAAAGCATTATTTTTTATTAACATAGCTCTAAAATTAAGTTATTTTCGCAAAAAAATGCAAAATTTTCGAGCGCTGGGGGCTCCGCCTCCAGACCCCCAAAACAGCCCCCCCATAGCGAATTCCTGGCTACGCGCCTGGCTGTGCCGCAGACTATTTGTAACTTTTCTCGCAAACAAACAAAAATGCTTTTTATCTTTTTGCAAATTGACAAACCACAACCTCAATATGTGCAGTAGATAACTGAGGTTTTTTGGCCTGGAGACCTTTTTTTTGTTGCGGTGTGTCGCCAAGTTCGCCAAGTTTTTTAAGTGTGCCGCAGATCAGAAAGGTTGCAGAGCACTGTGTTAGCCAACTGATCATAATTAATGCTTTGGTTGTGCATCTAAGACTTTGTCTACTTATAGATTATCATCTTTTTTTCGATAAATTGTTCTTAAGAACTATTTGAGCAGCAGGTGTTTACCAAATAATTCAAATTGACACATTAAAACGGCAAAATGTTTACTTTAATTGATACCAAAACATGCTTAAACTTAAGTTTGAGTTTAAACGTTTCAAACTAACTTAGTTTATCATCAGTAGTAAAATAAGTAATGTTGTTTAAATACAATAATAGATTACTGATGATGAACCAAGTTAGTTTGAAACGTTTAACATATAAATTGATTTTAAAGCTGTTTTGTTTTTAACTTAAATCAAATTGAATAACGTATTCTAAAAGAAGGTAGATTTTGACATGCAGTATTTACTTGTCATAAAATGCACTTTAATTGTGTTTATCGAATTTAAGTCATTTTCACAACTGCTGCAATATCGTTTTGTGGCGTATTGTGAGAAGCAGATTTTATGGGGCGCCGTTTGTAAAAATATTTTTAAAACACCTCGTTTTTGAGCTAATTTACAATAAAATTTGTCCGAAATATACATCGGAAATTTGCGACTTATTATATACGATAAAATGCACGTTTGGGCGACCGTGCAGTCGTGCACCCTAATGGTTGCAAATATGGTCTTTCTCATCCTCTGGTCACTGTGTGCTGTTTGATTTTTTTTACCTTTTTAAGCGACTTTACTAATCACGTGAATTTTTAAGCGGAAATACGCATATCTTTTTCAATGTAAATTCAAAAAAAGAAAAAAAATGTCAAAATGCATGTAGTCAAATGATAAGCGTATTTCGGCACTGCAAATACGCGTGACCACTAAAAGCCGCCTTATACTGTCACCGCTTAAAAATATGACAAAAAAACATATAAATTGAATGCAACTTATACATGCTCACTGTGGCAAAAATGGGTTTTACCTACCAATTACATACCTCGGCGTAAGCAGAGGATAGTTTTGATTAAATGAATGATTTGGTCTGACCTAAATACTATTTTTGCAAATCTGTGCACCGTCAAAGACATCAAAACGAGCAAGTTAACACAACAGGTTAAAATGCATTAAGTAGCCTGCAAGTTTATCAGTAGCTCTCAGTTTAAGCGTGCTGGTTTGATTGTATGGCGACTCCAAAGCCCAAATTTGATAGGCTTGTTGGTTTATAACCAAAACAGCTATACAAGCATTTCAACCAGTTGCATAACGGTGACGGATCGGTGTGAACCTCTCACGTAGCAGGTTACCGTCACCGCGAAATAGTGGTAGAACGTTGAACGGTAACGGAACGGCGACGTAAACGTTGAAGGCTTGTGCGTGAACCGCGTCTAAATATCCCACATGAAACTTGCGTATACGAGACTTTAACGATACCGGTGACTAATTTTTTCGTAAAACTTTTTTTCAATGAAAACTATTATCGTTTATTTAGGTGATGTCCTCAATGATAATGGGGTAAACGTCGATCATTTGGGTCACGTGGTTTACGCGGAAGCACTTGCGGATCAAATCAAAAAGATCAAAACTCCGGTTACGATCGGATTATTTGCCAGATGGGGAAGCGGGAAATCCTTTTTGCTCAAACACATTCAGAGTTAGTAGCTGCTTGCAATATTGCTCTGGCTTACGTTGATATTTTGCTGAAATCCTGCCAAGTTGTTGGGAAATCAAAGGCGTGATTTTTTGGTCTTTAAATCAGTCAGTTTAGCCATACTTTTCTGCGCAACATAATTTTGAGTTTCTCTTTGTCACGTTTGTGACCCGTTTTGAGCAAGAAGGAAAGTTGTAAGACCAATAATGTCTTTGGCGATTTGATGCGATGAAGAATTAAACTTACGTCTTCCTTTCAGTAGAAAAAAATGAATGCGTTTTTGGACAATACCTACTGCAAATAATTGAGTTAAATATACAATCTGCGGCTGAGCCACGGCTTTTGGAAAAACTTTTGCTCATTTTTCATTTTGCCATTCAATTGATCCTATTTGAAACACTCTCCGCATTTCCAAACAAATGCCCTTACGGCATGTAGCTGCATCCGGACTGGGGGAAATGGCTTAAATTTGATCAAAGAGTCTATTTTTATGCGTATTATTTTTCTTTTAGTGATTTGCTAAAACCAAATTAATGCAAAAATTTCAATTGTTTTAACTCAATTTTAAATTTCAAATTTTCTTGAAATTTATTGCCTATGAACTTGTCTTGAAATTAGTTATTTATGTTATCGGAGAGAGCAAATGTGTAGAAAATATACACGAAAATGTTGTTGATTTATTATTTTATCTGCTTGAACCAGGCATTCTGCATGTTTAACCACACAAACCCAGAACACCAGTGGCGCAATTACAGGGGCTAAGGGAGCTTCCGCCCCCCCTCCCTAGCTAAGTTACCGAGAAAATTTAACCCAAAATACAGGCTTTTAAGCGTGAGTTGGACTTCATCTGTAACTAAGTGGGACTGAAGAAACTGGGAAATTTGATTCTAGCAAATAACTTCCAATTTTAGCAATTTAGTTTTTTCAAATGGCTCTAAAAACGTGCGAAATGTGACCCAAATGGCGTTGAAATGTTTTTTTTTTTTTAATCGTAACACCCTCTTTATTGATGTGCTTAGTTGCACCAGTTTGCTCAGCACTTAATCGAGACATTTTTCATACTTAACTTTGAATCCAAGTCCACCTTCCCCCTAAGATTCTGGTTGCGCGCCTAGAGCATTTTTTTTAAGTTCTGTTTGCAAGCCTTTTGGAAAGATGGGCCACCATAAAGAGAAGATGCTTGGCCCAACTGAGAACCAAGCGTAAAGTTTTTTTTTCAAGAGCACAACGTCGCATTGGGAATCGAACCGGGAGTGAGCAACCCTTCGATTACTAACCCGACGTTCTATTACTGTCAAGCTAATGCCGCCGCTAACTTACTGTCGCTATTTTAGATGAAATTCGGTCTCAAAATATGGAAGAAAACGAGGGCATAAAAGAAGACAAACAAAAACAACTTAGAAGGGCGATTCTTTCAATAAGAAAATACTTCTTGAATCACTTTTCATCCGTTTTTTTGCTTATGTTCTTTTTAATTTTTATTTGTTTGATTCTTTTCTTCATAATTTATCTACGAAGACCAGTTATGGGAATTTTTCTTTTTGTTGTTCTTGGGTTCTTTGCTCTTTTGCTATTTGGAAAAAGCGCGTTGTGGAATAGCATATTATGTCCCAAAGTGCTAATCTATGCCCTATTCACCGAACTCCCCATTGAAGAAAATTTTAACTTGCCAATACGGTCAATTCTTCCAATCGATTACAAACTGCAGTACCAGAAAAAAGAAAACCAAAATAAATCAGAAACATATCAACGTGATAGAGCTGAAAAGAAAAAGACAAAGTATATACGTTTTAAATAATAGTATTTTTCAATCTAAATTTTTAAATCAAAATTTATCGCACAAAAATGAAATTAATTGCCATTACACATCTAGAATGATGAATTTAATTTGCAGCTTAAAGCTGAATTCCGGTCTAGCCAAATTATATAAGGTACTTGCAGGTAATATGGCACCCAAAGAAACTTTCTCCCATTTCTTAATAACTACTTGAAGGTTTCAGGTCAAGCTTTCCGTGGATGTAGTGCAAGTTGATAGAGATCACATATCAAGCTCTGAAGGTCAGATAAAATAAAACATTTTTTGTACCTTATTAGACGTATATGCTGGTAATAAGGTCCAAGATTATCCAGCTATTTACGAGAGTTTGATAAAAACTAATGCTTTGTTTGTGGCATTTTTGCGTTAAATGAAGCCTGAAAATCTTTAGCAACATTAACAGAAGGTCTTGAACATCGTTTCGAAAAACTAGGTTGAATTTTAGAGATCAAAAAACAAGCGGGCAAACGTACACTAATATTAATGCGCTACTATGCTGTATGCAGCTAAATTTAAAATTAAGCAATCACATTTTAAGCGTAGTTGAAAAAAATCAGGTGTACTCTCGTGAATGCTCACATTCAAATGGTATACTCAAAAGTAGTATAGAGTAAAAACAATCAGGGCCACCGAGAGGTTTTCTGTGTAATTATTCTAGGCACCTACACCGCAGATAGACTAGCGCTTGGGCCTTGTTACCAGCAAAGGCTCTCGAACAATTTCATAGCAATTACACTCAAGCTGAAATCTTTACAAGCACACATGACTGCTTCTTTTCCTGTCCTGCTAACGAGAAATTGAATTTTACGCAACGATAATTCTTGTTTTTGGAAAGAGAAAAATCCCGAATTTAACAAAAAGGCTCCATTCCAAAATTTTAAAATTTTGTTTCGCTGTAGCGAACTCATTACTGCTGGGATTCAACCCAAATCCTCCAATCAGTACTAGCATCGATCATACTCCAACAGCATGCAAATAGAAAAATTTTCCGTTTCTGAGATCCGGAGATCGGGGTAGTTGGCCATATTACCTGCATGGCCATATTACCTGCAGATACCTCATCAAAAAATAACACCAAATATTCCAAGTCAACGGAAAAAAAATAAGGCTTTAATTTTATTTACTGCACTTAGGAAGAAAAGTGCGAAAACTATGTACTCTATGACGTACCGTATTTTGTGGATTTCCAAATGATCTTGTATTGGTTTTCAATAGAGTGGATATTTCAAATCGCTGCGGAACAAAATAAGCTTTTTTGAGTTTGTTTTCCTGCGTGGTGCGTTATTGATATTTGCAGCAAAACTGTCTTATGCTTTTGAACAAAAAGAAAGAATTATGGCGTAGCAAGTGGCACATCCAGAAAATTTGGTTGGGGGCGATGAAAAAATTTATAAGCAAAAATTGTGTATAATCTCAAAATTTCAGTTGAGTATGATTAATGTTCTTGACCTCGCGCAAACTTGTTGGGCATATTTTTGATCCTTTTTAAGGTGACCTCTAGAAAAAAAGGTCTTCATAGAATAATGAGCTGATTTAGCCGCAACTGACTAATTGCAGTCACTGTTTTTGCTTTGCTTGGTCTATTTCAAATAAGCTTAAAATTATTCATACACACGTTAAGTTTATGCTGGTTGGGGAGATGCACCCCCCTAAATTTGCCACTGTTGCGTAGTGTAAGAGAGCAATTAGCTGCCAAAATCTAGATTGTCCAGAGAAGGCTGGGCAAAAGACTAATCAGCTGTTAAGTCTTTCATTGTTTACTGTTTAGTAACGGCGAATTACAATCACCGATGGTCGCGTGATAACACAAAAATTACGCGTGAATTGGCTGTATTTATGTCGCCTACTGCAAGCAGCGGCAGTGGTAAGTTTTGGCGGCCAATTGCGCTTTTTTACGCTAAACTTTTTTTTTTGCTCAAAAGCTTAAAAACAATTTTTACGCAAATATCAGTGATCCACCACACCGCGAAATAAGCAACCTTAAAAAACTTTTTTTCCGCAGCTATTTCAAATATCCGTTGAAAACCATTAAAAATTCATTTGGATATTACAAAGCACGTCATAGAGCTGATTATTTTCGCAGTTTTATTTCACAGTAAATAAAACTGAAAGCTCGGTTGTTTTTTTTTTGTGGACTTTGCATATTTTTTGTTAGTTTTTGATACAGAATTTGGGTAGAATATAACTCGCCTTTGTGGGGACATTCAAGTCAATTTCTTTGCTGTTGAGCAAAATGTTGAAAAAAGCCTAAAATGCATTCTCTTCAAATTCGATGAGAGGACACTGAGAATCAAACCCAGATCAAGAAAGTACCTGATGACGATTTTGTGGATAAATTTCATAGACGATAGAAATAACCTTTGAGATCGAAATCGATTTTAGCATTTTAGTTTTTAATATATTGATTTCAAATGAATTGACTGATTTTGTGTTAGTTCAGATTGTTTCTACCCTCGAACATTTTGCGTCCTTCCATTTTTAAGATATTACTGTTTAAATTTAACAGTTTTTTTTTTAATTCCTTCTTGCCATTTTGCAAGTATGGTGACAGAAGATAAACTTTTTAAAATATTTATTTGAAAAGAAGCTAAATTACAATTCTGACCATTGATTTTGTTATGACGACATCTCTGCTGCAAAACACTTAGTGAGAATCAGAAACATGCAGTAACTTCTTGAAATTTTATTTCAAATTCGCAACTCTGGCAAACTTTCCAAGGAGAAAAAAATTCTAAGAAGAAATCCAAGCTGCTTTATCTCCGACTCGGAAGGTCGCAGAAAGCTCAAATTTGGTGAAGTTAGTCTTGAGATCTGTGAAAACTCTTTGAGAGAAAACCGAGCAAAAAAATTTACGATATAATCAAATGTCTTTTTGTAATTTAGCCATTTTATCCAACCTAAATTCAACCAAATCATTCATCTAATTTTCAAGTTGCCAATTTAGTGCAACTGCCAAGTATTGACAATTGTAACCAGCAGCCTTCCATAACAATCACGTGAAAAACTTTAACAGTACTTTGCTTGCTCAAAAATCTAAACTATTGTATAATTTAAAAAGAATTGCCCAATTTTCGTAGGGTGCAGCTACCACAACTTTTGTGTTGCTTACCCGCTCAAAAAAAGATTTGGCTGAGCTACTCGATATTTTTCTGTAACACAGCTGATTTTTAGGTTTATTTTTGTCAATTATAATGCTTGGCATTTTGCTGGTTGTGACTTTTTGTGGGCCGGCATTGTGAAAGAACTGGCGGAAAAAATCGAGAAGGAATTTGTTTTTTTCACAACACGTCTTTTCCGCGCCATTTCCTTGAAATCCACACCAGAACCTGATTGTCGTAGCAAGGAATGCAGCTTACTACTTGAATTTACTGATGAAGCCCCCCAAAGTAAAGAGGAATGGAGCGAAAAAAAGGATCAAATTGAGAAAGATTGTGGACCAACAGAAAATTGTTGGCCCTATTTAAAATGGAAAGAAGACAAAAAGATGGAAACGGGTACTTTTAGAGACGAGAGTTGCTGGGTGGTGGAGTTCAAAGATGCAGCAGCAACTCAAAAAGCCTACAAAAAATTAAAAACCTGGGAAAGTCTATAAGTATATCTTTTATTGCCAACTACCAATGAAAATGAAGAAGACGAAAACAAACTCAAAAGCAAATCTCACAAAAATCCAAACAAATGCACTGCTGAACGCAAAATCGTTTACAGAACTGGCAACAGTTTAGGAGCTTCTTTTTGTGCCTTTATTGTTTGCTCTTCAATAACGCTGGCCGTTTTTGCGTTTGAGGACCACGTATTCGGGGTAATTATAATTTTTAAATATGTTAATTGATTGAGGATCGCACTAACTTGTCGTAAAACTTCAAGTTTTTGCCGCCATTTACAATACTTTTTGTGCTAATATTGTTGTTACGTATAATTGGTTGTGTTAAGGTTTTCGATACGGTTTTACAAATACAACCATTTATAGGTAACATTTTTTTGCTACGGTACAGTAAATGCAAATTGATTGCAAAATAATTTACATGCTAGGGATATTATGCAACAAGTCGCAAGAGTTACGACACTTTAAGCTTTTAAATAGCAAAAATTACGATGTCGTAACTCTTATACAAAACGTTGCATAATACGACTCCGAGTAAACATCTTTCAATAGATCGGGCTTAAACACAAATATTACCAATTTTTTTAACAATTTTGTTCCCGTTATTTAAGTTATTCTTGACTGTATTTTACACAAACAAATAGAAATCATCAAACCACAAATGTTTGCCTTCCAGGAAGGAGTAAAAAAACCCGCGCACCAGCTCAGACTGTCCAAATTTTTTTCAATTTTTTTTGTTTACTGTTTTTGCAGTTGTTGAATTGCTGCCCTTCATGTAGCTAGAGTTTGCAAAAAGCATATTACTTTTAAAGTTGAAAACTATGATTGGATTGAAAGTTGAACTAAGATCATTTTGATGCGGATTTGATTGTGACTTATTTCACCTAAAAATTTGTCGCTAATTTTGCACATTGGATTTGCCGCTTTTTCTACAATTTTACGGAGATTAAAAGACTTCAAATCAAATCTTTCATTATACTCGCTGTACTACGCCGAAGCGTGTAATGAGTTGGTGGGGCCCATCTCCGCGTCATTGCGCCCGGACAACACAGTTCCTTTGAAAGAACTGTCGCAGCGGTGGCGAGCCGTTGGCAACACTGTGTCTGATTTGACAAGCCTTAGGTTTAAACCACAGACCTCCCGCTCTAGAGACGAACGCGTTACCGCAGCACCGGTTTTTGATTCGGTCAAAAAAATTAATTATATAAAATTAACATTAGCAAGAGAGAGACATATAACATTTTAAATCATACCATGGTGCTTTACGCAGCAAACATACTACATTAAGCGTAAAATTATGTACATTACTCCCCTAGCTATGTTGCCACGGGGTTATCCTTTTTTGTTATTAATTTAAGAATAAAGAAACCGATCTACAATCCATTGTTGTAAAAAATTCTAGCCGTTTTTCTTGGAGCCGTCGCTATTTTGGTCAAATTTGGTCAAGTTGGTTTTGCTTTAAATAATTCTCAGAAAAAAAGAATCAACAAGGTTTTGAATGGAGCTAAACAAAATCTTGCAAACGAACTTGGGTTTATGAACAAAATAAAAGAAGAGGTAAGCCGATTAATTAATCGTTGTCTTTTACAGGACTTTACAGGAGAAAAACCTAATAAAGTATAGTGACGCTTTCGTGCCAGAGTTTCAATGTTTAATTGTTTGCGTGCATTCTGGCTTAAAGCTACCATCACAGAAGTCTCAAAAAGATTAGCTAGAAAGTCGACTACTTACTTAAAGTTAAATCAAGCAATGCCAAAAAGCTGTCCTACCTCAGAATCCGAAAAAATGTGTGATTAAACCAATCCCGATAGAATGGTATACGTGATGCAGTTCATAGGCGTATCTAGGATTTTTGATTGGGGGGGGGGGGCAAACTACAAATCACATGCAATGACGACATCAGAAATTTTCAAAAATGGAACTTTTTGTGGGGCAAGGATATCGTAGAATGGAAGATATGAAGCTGTAGCCCATTGTCACTTAACCAGGATTTTGGTAAAGTGAAAGGGCGAAAACTAATAGTTGGAAAGTGCAAATCTAACTTAGGAGACGTGTTAAGTAAACTAGTGTACTCAAACGTATCACAGACGGGGGTCTGGGGGCGGAGCACCCAGCTGCCGGAGGCTATGGGGGTCTAGAAGCAAAGCCCCCAGCCGCTGGGCGATTTTTGTAAGTTTTTGGAAAAAAAAGCTATTTTAATCTTATTGGATCACATTTCGCACGTGTTCAAAGCCATTTCAAAGAACTAGATTTTTAACATTTGAAAGCCAATCCAAAAAATTTAACTGTTCAATCCTCCATTTACTTGCCATTAAAGTCCAAAACACGTTTAAAAATCTTGCTTTATGGTGTAAAATTTTAATTGCAAGTGATTTGGTCCATGTAGCGGGAAGTAAAGCATATTGCCTCCTGCAATATTTTAGCAGTAAATAGTAATCCACTCCAAGATTTTCCTTCAAGATTTTTGTTTTGTCATGAATTTAACTAGTTGTAGTACAAGTACGGCCAGGGAGCCCAAGCCCCCTCAATCGATATTCAGTAATTTGTTTAATAAGCATATTACCAAGCTATTTTTTTTAAGTATTTCGTGCGTAAAAACTGGCGAGGTGGAGTTGAATCGTTATTGAAAAATGGTACAATAGATGGTTACGCTTACTAAACATGTCATTTCTGGGCCGAATTTACATTTGGCGAGGCCCCTGGCACTTAGGGAATTTTTACAACATCTTCCTGCCAAATGTAAACGAAGACCAAAGAAAGTCCTACCATCTCAGCCCTGGCTCTGTCCCATATGGCAAATACGGCGCTGGTTATTGCATTACGTTCATAAAAAGTTTAGATGGGGGACTGAGGTAGCAACTCTTTGGACAAACACCCTTGATTTCACCCGGGTTACACGTTTAAATCGGTTGGAAAAATTGAAATAAGGGGGTGCGCAGGGCCCCCTGGTCGTCAATATTATTTATTGTTAATTAGTGTTGTACGCGTGTACTGTTGTACGCAAAGATGCTAAAAGAAACTGAAAATGAAGAAACAAGGTTTTTTTGGTAATTTTTTGTCATTGGTGGCATTTCTATTGAGGGGCCCGGGCCCCTGGGACACCCCCTGGCTACGCCTATGATGCAG